>JAUTXW010000598.1:600000-1100000 GCA_030620095.1 Kuschelorhynchus macadamiae
ATATGTTAACGTTAATTAACAACCTAACGGTCCTAAAGTTCATGAACGTATGTTTCAAAACAATGCAGCAAAAAAAAACGAATTTAAATTAAAAAAAAAAATTATTTTTTGTTATTTTATTAATTTTAAATCCGAGACATAATTTCATAACTTCATAAGAAGCAAATTTTCTATGACAAAAACAATTAAAAATACTTCCGGTTTTAAAGGAATTTTTATATAAATCTTCTAAATTTTGAACAAAATTCGAATTTTAACCACGTAATAATGATTAAAATACAATTAATTTTTGAAAGGTTATTACTAGGCTTAGGATAATTATGTATTTTAAAATCTAAAAATATGCATGCCAATATGCTCCGAAACAAGGGAAAATATGCACTTAAGAATGCATGTATTATCGGATCGAAAAAACAGAAATAAAGCAAAAGTATAGCAATTAAAATATTATATTATTTACACTTCAAGGTATTCTTAAGACGCCATTTTTACCAGTAATTATTACATTAATACAACTATATAATAAAAGTATTTTTTTAAATAAAATTTTAATATATAGCTAACTAAACAAACTAACTAAAGAATAAACCTATTTAAAATTTATTGTTTACGCTATTTAACAAAAATATTGAAACTGCATTCAAATTTCTACAATGCTAATTAAATAAAAATCAAGAAATTGTGCTTTGTACTCGGATTAATACAAAATTAAAATTCGCTTCCAAATACCTGTTTGTATTAGAGCCAGTCAAATATTAACCTGTATCGCTATATTGATGCGAAAGAAATATTATTTAAATAAAATATCCTAGAAAAAAAATGAGTTTATTCCGAAATCAGCCCGACTGAGAAATTTATTTTATTCTCGAGAAATATTTAAATTTCGCTGAGAAATTTATTTTACTGAGGAATTTATTTTGCTGATAAATTCACAAATAAAACGAGAAAAAAAAACCCATGAGCAGATAAGAATCGAAGGCGAGTAAACATATCGATATGTTATTTTTTTTTCTTTTTCTCCGGTTTAGAGACGACAAAAAAACTTGTTTAACTAAGTTGAAATTTGAAGATCGATACCGTTTTATGCATGAGATTTTATAAACTACTACAAATTAAGTGCCAAATATATCATAACCGACAAAAATTAATCAAAATCCGGCTCGAAGGACCAAAAATGTTTTGTACGTATGTAATGAAAGAGATGAGAAAATCGAAGGACCTGTATATATTAATTTGTACGAACCACTAGCTCCAGTCTCCTTTAAGATCCTTACTAGTGTTTTCTTGTGTGTAGTAGACTTAATCCATGGCACCTGGAGCGAGTTCTAGAGATTTACGTACCGGCATCGGCAGAACGAGGTTTTTACTGCCGATAGTACGAACGATCGATTTGCACTGATTTTGAGAGCGTCATCCTTGACCTTTGCTAGGGGCGAATAACGCAGATCAATATAAGAGAAAATACGTGTATTGACGAAAAGAGTGTTTATATATATTGGTTGACAGTTTTTCATAAAATCATGCCACATGTCGAAATAGTTTTTAAGCAACTGCAGATGATTAATACCGACCCTATTAAGGCTAGACAAGATCTACAAAACCTCGAAAACGCAATGCAAAAAATTCGTGATGAAATGAACACAATTATTGACCAAGTAGATTTGGAACTTTTAGAAAACGAAGATGAAAATGTTCCTCAAAAAAGGCGACGTTACCCTCGTTCCGATCTATCTATTTCAACAAATAAAAAAATTGAAGCCTTGAAAGTTTGCGATTCCATAATACAACAGATTAAGGCTCGGTTTACTTTTACAGGATATCTGACAGCTACCGCTTTATTTATGAAAGAATATTTTATCGAATACCAAAAAAAATTTCCCGACAAATTGCTTTCTGATACAGTTAAGTTATATCCATTTCTAGAGAAAAATCATCTAAAAACAGAACTGCAAGTACAGGGTGATTAGTTAAGGGTAGCAAGCGGCCATATCTCATAAGATATTGGTCGTATAGATTTGAGAAAAAAAAATCATCATAAAAATCGCCAAGAGAAATTGCTGAAAATTATTTTCGAGTTTGTCAAACGTCCGCTAGAGAGCGTAACAACCAACACCAAATAGAAAAATGGGATTTTTATAGAATTTTGCTTAATGAAAATATATCGATGATATCATTTTCATATTTAGTGACCATTTCCCTACACTTTTTGTCTAAAATGTTTTGTTCTATATATCAAAATAAAGCGGTGGGGAAGTTCAATTGTTTTTTCAAACAAACCAAGATGTCTCCCGTTTCTTTTGACCGATTTTAGCAAACTTAGGCTCATATGAAAGAGTATAATTTGCACTACAAAACGCTTATTTGGTTTTGAATTTTTGACTTTTCCTGGCGTCGCTAGATGGCGTTATCTGAATTAGTAGCATATTTTTTAGTTTTTTTCAAAAAAAAACAAACGTAATGGTATATTCATTTTTACATATTTTAAAAGGGGATAAATTTCTCTATAATTTAATGAAAATGATTTATCATCTATTTTTTTTTGAACCGTTGATATTGACCAAAATATTATTTTATTTTATTAAAAAATGGCACGCCACTGCTTTTTGTCAAAATAAAAATCATTTTCGTAATCACTTATTAGTTGCTAACAAAAAGAACCTCTTGACTTTTTTTCTTTAGACGAACGGTTTTGGATTGAAAAAATAAGATGTTTAACAATGAAAAAGCTTAATAAAACTGTCCAACAACAGCAGGAGCAATAACACTAAAATCACGAAAATGGAACTTTAAAAATAAACGTTAAAAATAAATTAATAGTTTTGTCGTAAATGTTCAAAATGTTGTCCATTATTTTGAATGCACTGGTCCAATCTCTTCTGGATGGGGTTGACAGCTGTCTCAATTTCCGCTCTTGGTATAATATTTATGGCGTTTTGAATTCGGACTATCATGTCTTCTCCAGTAGTTGGTCGAGTTTTATACACCAAATCCTTTATTCGGCCCCACAGATAAAAATCAAAGCAGGTTAAATCGGGGGACCGTGGTGGCCAGAAAAATAGACTGCCTCTACCAATCCAACGGTTAGGAAAATGCCTGTTCAAAAAATCTTGCACATTTCGTGAATAATGTGCCGGGCATCCGTCTTGTTGAAACCACATGTTTCTTCTTACTTGTAAAGGCACATTTTCTAAGAGTCCTGCTAAATCGTTAAATAAAAAATTCAAATACATGTCACCGGTTAGATTGCCATTAAAGATGTGCGGACCGATAATAGCACCATTAATAACACCGCACCAGACGTTGACGGTCCATCGACCCTGCTGATAATCTTCACGTAACCAGTGTGGATTAGTGTCCGACCAGTAATGCACGTTATGAAGATTTACCCTGCCATTACTGCAAAACGATGCTTCGTCTGTCCACAATATTTGTGACAAAATATGATGGTTTTCCCTAATGAAGTCTCTAAGCCAGTAGTAGTAATCGAGCCTACGTTCAAAGTCAGTGTCATTTAGGGCTTGATGAATCACGATGTGATATGGATGCATTTTAAAATCCATTAATATTTTTTGCACTGAGCCATAGGATATTCCTAAATCTCTGGAGATCTCTCTTATGCTTAAATGGGGGTCTGCATGAATATAAGCCAACACATTTATAATGTTATCTTTTCTTCTTACTCTACGATTTCTTCTCAAAGTTGGAGTTGGTTGCACTTGGCCATGTTGCCTTAAACGTAAGGCTAAACGATGAAAAACCATTCTCGAATGGTGTCTTCGGAGGGGATAACGCAGTGCATACTGCCTAGAAGCAATCGCCGCATTTTCAAAACATTGAAAATAAATTCTCAACATATCAAAGGCTTCTTCATTCGTAAAAGGCATGATTTGTTGTAAAAATACTTTTTACACAACATTAAATTAGATGTCAATAGCAGGAACTATCAAAATGAATATCAACGTGACTGACAATTTGGTGTTTTGTTTCTTAACGTAGATCATGGCCTGCTTCGCTTAAACGCGATGTTAGTTAAGTTTGATTTTTAATTTAATTTATGAAATAATAATAATTATTAATAATAAATTATGAACTAAAGCATTCTCTCGCTAATTAAATGATTATTAATGATAAAAATAAAAGGTAATAATTTTATTATTGTGAGATGTAATATTTAAGAATAATTTTGAACCTTATAGTTATCATTGTTAAACATCTTATTTTTTCAATCCAAAACCGTTCGTCTAACGAAAAAAAGTCAAGAGGTTCTTTTTGTTAGCAACTAATAAGTGATTACGAAAATGATTTTTATTTTGACAAAAAGCAGTGGCGTGCAATTTTTTAATAAAATAAAATAATATTTTGGTCAATATCAACGGTTCAAAAAAAGGTAGATGATAAATTATTTTCATTAAATTACAGAGAAATTTATCCCCTTTTAAAATATGTAAAAATGAATATACCATTACATTTGTTTTTTTTTGAAAAAAAACTAAAAAATATGCTACTAATTCAGTTAACGCCATCTAGCGACGCCAGCAAAAGCCAAAAATTCAAAACCAAATAAGCGTTTTGTAGTGCAAATTATGCTCTTTCATATGAGCCTAAGTTTGCTAAAATCGGTCAAAAGAAACGGGAGACATCTTGGTTTGTTTGAAAAAACAATTGAACTTCCCCCACCATTTATTTTGATATATAGAACAAAACATTTTAGACAAAAAGTGTAGGGAAATGGTCACTAAATATGAAAATGATATCATCGATATATTTTCATTAGGCAAAATTCTATAAAAACCCCATTTTTCTACTTGGTGTTGGTTGTTACGCCCTCTAGCGGACGTTTGACAAACTCGAAAATAATTTTCAGCAATTTCTCTTGGCGACTTTTATTACGATTTTTTTTTCTCAAATCTATACGACCAATATCTTATGAGATATGGCCGCTCGCTACCCTTAACTGATCACCCTGTACTTTATGAAAGAGAAGAATTGCAAACCATTTCTGAAGTCGTTCCTCTTTTATCGTTGGTTTGACAGGAAGATATGAGGTGCACTTTTCAAGAAACTATTAAGTTATTGGAAGTTTTAGTGACAACAGCTATGTCAACCTCTGAAGCTGAAAGACTAGTGCCTTGGGAATGTTATCAACTGAAAAAGTGTTTCTTAATAATATTGAAGACTTTAATACACGAGTCATTGACCCTCTCTAGTAAGGCAGAACGAAGACTAGGTTTCAAATACCGCAGTTCAGTGTAAAATATTCTTCGTTTTACTGTATAGTTGGCGCATTACCTTTCTGGAATGACGTCATTTTTGGTTATTTTTGTTTGATTTATGTTAACTGACAGTGACAAAAACATTTTGAAAAAACTCATTGTCGTTTCTTTACAACAGTCAATGCCGGTTTTGGTTATGTGTCTTTCAGAATATATTCGTCAAAATTGACATTGATTTGTTGTGATTCTTTTTAAACTTTTGCAAGATGCCGCGAAGATATAATCAGCAATCACAGCTAATAGTTTTGAATATCTTGGCTTTTTTTCAATTGGAAAAAGAGCAAGCTAAAAATGGAATCCTTCCGCAAACTGATAATATAATTGAACGAGCTTCAAATGCAACAAAACTTAGCCATACAACAATCATAAATATTAAGAAAAGAGGAATAACGAGCGATGAATCCTTTACCTCCAGAATGTCTCAAAAGCAAAAAGAGGTAAAAACAAAAATTACAGATTACTTAAAGAACAAAATAAGAGATACGATCTACTGCATGTATGCGAAAAATGAATATGTTACAATGCAGACTTTGCTTAAAAAACTAAAAGAGATAAATGAATATTTTAATTTTTCCATCACCTCGCTAAGAAAATACGTAAAAAGTATTGGTTTTAAGTGGAAGAAATCAAATAATAGAAAATGCCTGATGGATTTGCCCCACATCGTCCACAAGAGAATCAATTTCTTGAGGGAATATGTCAAAAATCAAAATCTAGGACAAGATGCTTATACCACCGTATTTATTGATGAGACTTGGATTTTTAGTAAAGGTTCGTTTAGAAACAGCTGGCAGGATAACACTATGTCTACAAGTTCTAAAAAAGCTAGTGAAGGTCATCGATATATTGTAGTTCACGCTGGATCAAAGGAAGGATTTATTAAGGGGGCCAGTTTAATATTTAAAAGTGGACTAAAAAGCGGAGATTATCATGACAATATGAACAAGCAAAATTTTGAAAATTGGTTTAAAAATCAGCTGGTACCAAATCTTCCTCCAAAAAGTTTGATAGTGATGGACAACACAAGCTATCATTCCGGCCTTTTAGAGGATATTCCAAGAAAATCATGGACAAAGCAGAGATTGATTGGATGGTTAAAAGAAAAGAACATTGACTTCCCAGAGAGGGCCATGAAGGATGAAATATGGAGCATTGTAGAAAAAAATTGTAACATTGAAAAAACATTCTACCTTGACGAATATGTGAAACCTTTGGGCCACAAAATACTAAGACTTCCTCCATACCATTGTCAATTTAATGCTATTGAAATAGTATGGTCTGAGTGTAAGAGGAAATACGACCAATACATTGCTAGTCTGAAGGGGACACCATCGGAAGTTTTGGCCATGTGGGAAAAAGCGATAAATGAAGTATCTTCAGAGCATTGGAAAAATTATGTCAGCCACACAGAAAGGGTAATCCAAGAAGCTTGGAAGACAATACAGATATGTGATGCTTCAGACATTGCGCCACTTGTAATTAGTACCGACGAAGACAGCAGTGACGATGAAGAATTTAGTTCTGATTCTGAAGACAGTGAAGGGGAGTAGTTTTTATTTTTAAAGTTAGTTAGTTATACATTAATTTCTCTCTTTTAGTTTTTAAAGCAAAGTCGGCATTGTAACATTCATTTTTAGCATACACGCAATAGATCATATCTCTTATTTTGTTCTTTAAGTAATCTGTGATTTTTGTTTTTACCTCTTTTTGTTTTTGAAACATTCTGGAGGTAAAGGATTCATCGTTCGTTATTCCCCTTTTCTTAATATTTTTTCAGTATTGTCTGTAATTGAGAATTAAAATAATTTTGATGAAAATGGGTAACTGGCGTCAATTTATTACATTGCAAACAAAGAATAAGACTAAGATGAAAGAATTTATATTAGTAAAGTCTTATTTGCAAAATAATTTTAGTTTTTGAAGTTATATTATAATAGTTATTTTTGTATTAAGTGTGCAAAATGAGGGTTTTTTTATGGCAATAAGAGTGTTAATTTTTTGCCAGCCATTTTCGACAAGTTGCAGCGCTTTCTGTACAGAAAATGCCAATTTTAAATTCGCTTTAGCCAGTGCTGAACGCACCCCTCCTATCTACATCACTGCATACGTTTAGGTTAGGAATCATCGCTGAAATATAAATAATATAAGAAATACGTTATTTGAAACCAGCGTGACGTCATTCCAGAAAGGTAATGCGCCAACTATATATAGTTTTGGAGTGTATTACTTATTCATTACGACTAATTATTCTGGTAAGTTTTTATCTAGGTTTTTAGAAGAATCGATTTGATTTACAAACACATCTGTAACTAGACATAAAAGGCGAATAAATTATCTCAAAGAACTCTAGATTATTATTAAATTTTTTATAATGTTTAATTTTTTACTAATTTAACAAGTAGTATAAATGGTATATAATGGATGTAACTAGTAATTTTTTCTATAAAAAAAAAACAAAAAGGTAATAATTCTGATGCACCGCCAAACTCAAATCCCACGAACCGACACTGGGCAAAACACATAAATTGACCCAAAACCGGGTGGTACTACCTGCCCTTGATGAAAGGAAAGAATTATGCAATGCGATAAATGCCAAACTATGGAAGTGGCATAAATTATTGGTGGGTCACCCTGTACTTCAGCCATGTCAAACTCAAAGTCACTAGTGGGCCAATAGCATGAAGATCATCGACTAGGAGGGCCGCAAAACCTTATCTTAACAAGTCTGTTTATTAAATTTTCAATAAAAAGGACATTACAAAAAACTACAAATATTAAATTCTTTTGCCAGATATTTGACATCTTTTGTCTTTAATTAAGTTATCTATTTGTGGCGCGAATTTCTCGGCGGAAATAACTTTTAAAACTGCGTCTAAGTGTGCGTCCGTCAATCGCGATCTTGCGGGAGATTTGTTTCCTTTCGTCAAAGAAAATAGTTGTTCACACTTATAGGTACTTCCAAACATTGACAGGATTTTACAGGCAAATTTTCCCATTTCTTATTATTGAACAGGCAAGTACTTATAAAATTCAAATGTACCAACACTATCAAAATTTTGTTTTAAATGGGTCTGATGATATAGATAGTGAAAAGACCAGTAAATAGAGAAAAATTGTTTTCTTGGGTCTTCCCATTTTCTCTGAATAAATTTCGTATGATAATGGGACACTTGTGCTTTCCTGATATGCCTTACAAGTCAGAAAATGTGACAGATTATCCTCTGCTAAATGTTTTTCCCGCAACATCATCTTACACTTGAAAGCTTTCACATGATCATGCATATCTGTAATAACTTGACGTGGTCCTTGCAATTTCGTATTTAAGTCCGACAAGTGTTTTGTGATATCTACCATAAATGAAAGATCTTGTAAAAAAGGTACATAGCATAATAAGCTGACATCTTCTCCTTTTGTTTCCATGAAAACGCGTATTTCTTCTTTGAGTTTCCAAAAGCGGTCGAATACCATAGAACAAGAAAGCAATCGCACCTCCACATAATATGGTAAACCAGTGTACTCACTTTCTAAATCACGTAAAATAAAGAAAACTGTCGCTGATTAAGGCCTCGTGACCTTATGAAGTTTATAATTTTTTTCACTGACTTTCCAACTTGATCACTTTTGAGCATAAAACTTCTTGGTGGATTATACAATAAATATGATGAAAATCTGGTTTGTCACTGCCCGTTTCTCTGATCTTTGTCTGTAATATTTTAACGAAGTCATTTTTTACTCCAGTCATTGAAGGAGCTCCGTCTGTTGCAACGGAACACCGTTTTGACAAATCTAAATTGTACTTATGCAGAAGTCCATTAACAGCATTGAAAATATCCTTCCCAGTTGCGCCACACCATACACATCCGTACTTTCGTCACAGGCAATAGAAAATGCAATGAAAGAGTCTGATTTTGTTTTTATGTGATCACTTATATTGGCAGCCAACTCAGTAACTCTTTCAGCGACAGTATTCCGGGACAAGGATATATTTTGAAATGCCTTCACGCTCCCGGGACTTACAATTTCCGCGGCCTTTTCAAGGCACTCTTTTATAAATTCACCTTCAACAAATGGTTTTGAGTGTTTCGCGATCAACTCCGACAGTACGTAGCTCGCTTGAAGGACAGATTCATTTTCTTGCTTTGGACGTGTAAACATAAGCTGCTGATCTTTCAACCGTGATTTTAACTTATTTAATTTTTCGTTTCTGACCATGCCTGTATACTTGTCAAACATAATTTTATGAATATCATAGTGACGTTTTATATTATATAATTTTGGGACACCTTATTGTACCATTACAAATAAAACAAATAATTTTTTTTATATTTGGTATAAAGAAATCAGTTTTAAGTAATATTTAAAAACAAAACTGAATTTGATGCTATAGCAAAGGGGAGAAAAGGGCTCGATTCCTTAACTAACTTTACATTTGTACATTTAAATTGTTTACGAATATTCTTGAAGCATATCGGTCTTTCAATCATATCTATACATTATACGTTTTATAAAATCGGTTTTTATTTTTCAAGAATTCTATTTAGATATATAAAATATTGAAATATATATTTACCTGTAGAGGGTCGCATTTGACAGGCTTGAATTATTTGTGTCGGGAGATGCATAGTCGTACATGTCGATCAGCGAGACAGCAACACATTGTCCATACAAGTCTAAAAAATAGCATTCCTAAATTTTTCAAGATTGGTTTACTTCACTAGATAATCTTGATAAAAACACGTTGAATTTGCAAGTATATAAATCTATTAGAATTATACCAATGTATACAGAGTCTGTCAAAATTAAGACAAGTGAGATTGGTAAAGAAAAATTTTAAGACATGGATAAGAAATATTTTTTATAGTAGGAAATCATATGACCTCGCTTTGCCACTTTGCTCTTGGGGTTTTTGACAGCTTAGTTAACAGAGAAACGTCCCGGTAAGACGTAGGTTATGAGTTCGAATCCCACCCGAAGGCAAACTTTTTCCACTTTTCATTGCCTTTAATTTTAAAATTTACTAATACGACGTCTACTCTTTCATTTTTGTTACATTCTAGACAATAAATGTTAAAAATTAAGGTAAAAAAATACTGTCGCGTTTTTTAATTATACGTGAAGTAATGAATGCTTCTTTTTTACATCCCTTTAATAATACAATAATAATACCAACAAAAGTTTGCAAATCAATGGGAATAGAATATTATGTAGAATATGTTTACCTATGACACCATACAACTTCTCTGGAACATTGTTGGCCGCACTTCCCTGATCTACTCCATTAACGAAAAAATGCAGCTGGCCATTTTCTTTTCTTACCAGTCCTACTCTATCGCCCACTTGCAATCGATCCAAATTGACGCCGTACTGTTCCTGAATTATTGTCCCGTTGTGCATTATCCCACTTCCTGTCATCATCCAAGTTCCAGACCTAAGTTTATTCACTATTTAATAGAATCATATACATCAAAGTTCGTTAACATTTAAAATTACTCTCAATAAAAATATTTTAAAACAATAACCTTTTTCGGGCATATAACTATATAATTAATACACAAAACGGTATTCTCCCGTTTCGCTTTGACCAACTTGGATTTAAAAAAAAATAAAAACTCTCTATAGAGGCGTGTTGT
Organism: Kuschelorhynchus macadamiae; assembly: GCA_030620095.1. NCBI lineage: Eukaryota > Metazoa > Arthropoda > Insecta > Coleoptera > Curculionidae > Kuschelorhynchus > Kuschelorhynchus macadamiae. The sequence goes on from JAUTXW010000598.1 coordinate 610,904, forward strand.
TTTTATTTTTATTACGATTTTCCCATGAAATATAATATTTAAACGTTGGCGGAAAGCCAGCACAAAGTTGCCGAAATATGAAAAAAAAAATACGTTTTTAATCAAGGATTGATTGGATGTATTGAATTGTCAGCGCGGTGGAGGTGTATTGGTGGCAGTTTTGAATACGCTCACTTCCTCTGTGATTCCTACCAATGTAGTTTCTGCTAATGATGACGTATGGTTGCGTTTGCAATCGACTAGATTGAACCTTGTTGCGTGCTGTTTTATTTCCCCCCTTCCTCCAATCTAGAAGCATAACAAAAATTTTGTGATACCACTGAAATTCTTAAATTTCATCGCAGACTGCTGAACTTTTAATTGACTGCATGTTTTACTTGGAGTCTCAGCAGTTTAACCACGTAAACAACGTGAATGGTTGACTATTAGACTTGATTTTCTCTGACGAGTGTAATGCAACGTTTGTACAATTATGTGACCAACCTTTGATTGTCCCGGACACTCCTCATCCTCCTCTGGAAATGTCTATTAACCTTGGATGTATGCCGGTGCTTAGAAACTGTACAATCGTTAATGTCTAGCAATTCTTTAAAGCGGACTTTGGTGGGCTTAATGCTTTTTATGAACTAGAACTAATTGATTGGTCTTTTTTAAGCAGGGGAACCGACATTGACACCATCACTGAAATTGTTTATGGGAGGGTTTTTGAAGGGATTGATAAATACTTACCAAAGAAAACTATTAAAAGTGAAAAGTATCCAAAGTTGTTTAGTGGCACGTTGCGGAACTGAAAATGTCATAATCAGAGAAGTGACGATTGTAATTGGGTACCAGTCGATCGATAAATGCGCCAAGCCCATAATTTGTACGATGATATCCTTCAAAAAAGAGTTGAGATTGCCTTGTTCTCCTAATAGGAACCACGCGACCGACTCAAGCAACATCGGACAGTCAATATCTCCACTGAGCAGTTTGTGAAGAAAAACTAGAAGTGCCTTCTTTCTTCGAAACTCAAGTGTTTGAAGGCCACACAGAAGAGCTCTGGTATTATATGATAAACCCTGGTACGGAAAATTAAACTTATACAAAAGGTATTTGGCAAATCTATTTTGGACTTTCTCGATTTTATCGATGTGGCACTGATACGATGGACTCCAAACTGTAGAACAATACTCCAGAACGCTGCGAACTAGTGAGTTATAAAGACATCCAATTGCTTTAGTATCTGTGACATGTTTTGTTTGCCGCTTTATAAAGCCCAACAGCCTGAAACCCTTCAGTACAATACTATCAACGTGCAGACCAAAAGTTAAATTCTCATCAAAAATAACGCCCAGGTCTGTAAAGGAACTAACTTCAAGTCTCAAGTTATCTATGAAGTAGGAGGAGAGTATGGGTTTAATGCGTTTATGAAAACGGAGCACTTTACATTTAGAAACATTAAGAAGAAGATGGTTAATGTTGCAATATTTGATAAGCTTTTCCAAGTCTGATTGCAGTGGATTTAATTCAGAGGAAACTGGTGAAAAGAATTTTAAATCGTCTGCATATAAGAGACACTTAGAGACTTTAAAGCATGATATTATATCATTTATAAATAGTAGAAAGAGAATTGGACCAATTTGAGAGCCCTGTGGGACACCAGATGTCACAACAACCTCTCTAGAAATTGAACCACATACGCTAACTCGCTGACGGCGATTGAATAAGTACGATTTTATCCATTGCAGATAGGTTCCAGAAAAACCAATTCGCTGCAATTTGAATAACAGAAGCTGATGGCAAACCCTGTCAAAAGCCTTCGATATGTCAGTATATATAACATTGATCTGTCGACCAGCCTCAACCGATGTTGTTAAGTAATTCTGGAAAATTACAAGATTTGTAGTTGTTGAGCGACCACTATAAAAACCGTGTTGCATACTAGTGATGTTGTGCTTCAGAGACTCAAAGATATGATCCGTGATAATTGCCTCAAACAGCTTTGGTATATGCGAAAGCAAGGAAATACCTCTGTAGTTTTTAATATCGCTCTTATCCCCAGATTTAAAGATCGGCATGAGAGTGGAAAACTTCCAAATTTCGGGAAAGGAACCCAGATTAAAAGATTTCTGAAAAATTTTACAAAGGGGCCGAGATAACGACTCGCAGCAACGTTCCAATAAAATAGTGGGAACTCCATCTGGACCAGCCTTTTTAGAAAGATCAAGGGTTTTTATTTTATTGCAGATTGCCGCCTCTGTAATACAATAGGTTGATAGTAACTTTCCCGAACAGCTTATAGGGCCAATCTTGCTAAAATCTAAACTACGGTGACGTGAATAGCAAGACTCAAAGTGAGTGGCGAAGGCATTAGCGATGTTATTCGAACCAGTAATTTCCTCTCCGTCATAATTCATGACACTGGGCAGCCCAGAGTCTCTTCTCAAATTACGAACAAAAGACCAAAAATGCCTGATATTCTCTGGGATAAGCAATTCAGTTTGTGTGACATATGCAAGATAGCACATATCAGTCCGAAGCTTAACCTCACGTCGTATGTCGCAGTAATCAAAATAGTCAACATCTTTATTGGACCTTTTATATTTTTTGTATAGACGATTCTTTTGTCCAATAAGTTTTCTCAGAGGAAGGTCGAACTACCGTTTTCTTGGGGACACAATTATTGTTACCTTCAAACAAGACCTCATAAAAGCGCTCAACCATTTTGTTTATATCAGATTCTACTGATAAAAAAGACCAGTCGGATTGATTGTAAAAAAGGTTTAGATTGTGGAAATTCGCTTGATGAAACTGATAAACGCTAACTTCATTAGAATTTTTCATTGGAGAAACATATTTAATTTTAAAATTTATCTCAATTGCTGGATGGTAGGGATCAATGTTTAGAATGGAGGCATTGACAAAGTCACTGGCAAATATTAAATCCAAAATTCTGCCCATGTGATTGCACAATGAGTTCATTTGCTGCAATTCAAAAAAGCTCATTGAAACAATAAGAGTTTCAGAAGCTGGAGATGGCAGAGATTTTGGAACAAGTGTGTTATCCTCATAAATCCATTCCACCGAAGAAAGATTAAAGTCCCCGAAAACAAAAAATGTGTGACTATCGTATCTGTTTCTCAACGACTCGCAGGTATCACAAAAAGACTGATAGCACTCCTGGCTAGAATTAGGTGGAAAATAAACGCAGCCCAAAATCAAACTTGCATTGCCCGCGCGCACCAGGACCCCAACATCATCAAAGTCCATATAAGTAGGAGTAGTAACCAGAGTTACATGAAAAGCACAAGAAACGGCAATCAACACTCCACCGCCGCGATGACACCCTAGTTCCTCATAACTCCTATCTCTACGAAAAACTGCATATTTGTTATTAAAAATTTCGTTGTTTGAAATATTCGCGTTAAGCCACGTCTCAGTGAGACATATCAAGTCATAGTCGCAAGACAAAATTGAAATCTCACCAATCTTTGTGCGAAGCCCTCTGACATTCTGGTAGAACATGACAAGACTGTTCAGTTGTGGCGTAGCATTTGTAATTGGTGTCAGAGTTGTTGCTGACTTGTCAGTAAAATGAGAAAAGTTGATTCGAAGTTGGTTGTGTTTGAAGATTTCTCAGGTTGGACTGGAAAACTACGGCACAAGAGACTGACAAGCTCTGCCCTTTCGTCATAGTTCATAAGATGTTCGTGAGTAGTCAAGGTCAGAGGAATAAAGCTGACGAGCTCCTGGACAAGTTGTTTTTCCAAAAATATGTTTTGATCACGGATAAAACTGTTCAAAACCGGTCTATTTCTATAACAAGGGGTGCTCACTATCACGAGATTTGTATTACTACAGGCTTTAAGTAGACACTGAACTTGTTCTGCTTTAATTGGAGTCCCCCTAATAGCATTCTCCGGTCCACAGAAAAACACAATACAATCATCCTTTGTGAATTTGGCGCAGTAGGATATGCATTCAGAGACCAGTTCCTCAAACAGAAACTTAGAACGCCATTGACAATTCAAGTCAAATGTTCCTCGTGTAAACCTCCTAAAAAAATGACATACAACCTCTAGCCATCTCGTTGCCGATAATCAAAAGCTGACACCTTCTCTGACCAGAGCCCCTAACAGAATTTGCACTGACTGATTCGTTATGTGGTTTACTATTAAGCGAGAAAATTTGCTGATTGAGAAGCATTGAGGTCCTTTGCATAGCATTATATAACTTACTCAGAAGCACGGCGTGAGGTTAAGTTTCAAACGGACATGTGTTACTTATTATTCGTCTCTAACACAGAACATCTAATACCTGAGAATGTTAAGCATTTCTGGGCATATATAAAAAACCTTAAGAAGGATTCGGGATTGCCAGGTTTAATGAGGCTTGGTGACACTATTTTCGACCAACCTGAAGACATTGCTAATGCCTTTGCGTCATTTTTTTTTGGAGAAAGTGCAGTTGGGTTTGGAACTGGATTAGTTCACCAAAGTTTTAGTGCTGACGACATCATAAAGAGGCTAAAGTGCCTTGATCAATCCAAGGGCGCCGGACCTAATGGAGTACCACCTGTGTTGTTGAAGAACTGCGTTTCTCTTGCTCAGCCAATGACTGTACCTTTTGAAAAGTCACTTGAACTTGGACTTTTTCCTGCTGTATGGAAGTTTTCGAACCTTGCACCGATACACAAGTCCGGCGATCGATCAGATGTTACCACCTACCGAGGAGTCTGTATTTTATCAACAATACCAAAGCTTTTTGAATCAACAAATATCTAATCAAATTTTTAACACCTACAAAATTTATATAAGCCCTCAGCAACATGGATTTTATAAGGGTCGATTTACAGCAACCAATTTGGGGATACTTCAGGAGTTCTTGGTAACATCACTCGAATCGGGTAAGCAAGTCGATCTGAAATTTTATAATGTCGTCTCTCCAGATTGCAGCGACTTACAACAAGACATCAACAGATTTGCGGTTTGGTGTGATCAAAACTATTTGGAACTGAACATTGGAAAGTGCAAAGTACTGAGATTTTCACGATTTAGTGGGGGAAAACTTGCTATCGGCAGCATCCTCTATAAATGATCTTGGGGTTATCTTTGACAGGTCCCTAACTTTTAATCTACATGTTGAGCAGATAACACTAAAGGCCTTTCGTTTGCTGGGTTTCATAAAACTAAAATACTAAATATATAGGTGACACCAAGGCTATACTGTGCCTGTAAAATAGTAAGGAATGTCTTGGAGTACTGTTCTACTGTTTGGTGCCCATCATATAGCTGTAATATTGAGAGATTGGAATGAGTTCAAAAGAGATTTACCAAATATTTACTATTTAAACACCACTTCCCATACCAGGATATACCATACTGTACCAGGCTTCTACTTTGTGGTCTAAGGAACCTTGAGTGTCGAAGAAGAGAAGCCATGCTGGTTTTCTTGTATAAATTATTGAAGAGGATGGTTGATTATATTTCTCACCGCATTGCACAAACTATGGTTTTACAGCATTCATGCACCGTATCTTGACTAATTATATAGATTATTCCAATTTTGATATTCTTCAATTACAGTGACTTGTTCCTATTTTAATTGTATTCTTAGCACTCAATCTTTTTTATGTTTACTGTTTATTTTATGTTATTTTTATATCTACAACTAATTTAATTCTGTATTGTGTTTGTAATTTGTTATATACCTTAGTACCATTTAGAATTGTATTATGTAGTGTGATTCTTGTTATAAATAAATAAATCTCGAACGTAATAATCCTTAAAAAAGGCCAAGATACATAGAGATGACGTCGTGCATTATTACCCGTGCATCTACGAGCCTTTATTAATTTCAGTGTGTAGGCAATAATGCGATATACACGTTGAAAAATTCTCAACGTACATACTACATTTTGATTATGACGTCTTGAGTATAATTAAAATGCTCCTTAAGGGAGAACTGCACGCAAAAAGTGAAAAACTAGCGACAAGGTCTAGTCAAGTTCAAAGTAAGATGAAAAGGTACCTACGTATTAGAAAAAACTTCCTGCACGTCGGACCTTAAAAAAATGTGTTATGTATAAGCAATTTAAAATGTATTTCGTTTAAAAATGGGTTCAAAAGGGTTCACGTGCTGAGAAATACAAAGACATGAGTACGATTTGCCATTTAAAATTTTGCAGTTACGTAGACAAAGGATCAATGCAAGGCGGTAAAGAGCCATTTTGTGAAAAAAAATTATATGCGACATTTGCGTCAAAAAGTGGTTGCAAAATGGTCGAAAATGGAAAAATCTACTTCTATTTTATAATTCTAGATTAGATTTTTTCATAAAAAATCGCATTTAGCGCCCAACTATACATATTTCCCTATTGAAATCCCATTGAAGCTAATATCTCTTATAGTTTTAACATAATATTGCAGCGGCGGAAGGCTTGCAAATGATCCATATACTACTATATATATATATATATATATATATATATATATATATATATATATATATATATATATATATATATATATATATATATATATATATATATATATATATATATATATATATATATATATATATATATTTACTTCATTGGTTGAATGGAAACCATTTTCAATCAATTCAATATATATATATATATATAAATATATATATATATATATATTTACTTCATTGGTTGAATGGAAACAATTTTCAATCGTGTTCGAGTGTAAACTAAATACTAACTTTAAAGCAGTGGGCCTAAGCTCAAAAAACTCAAACTCAAATATACTTTATTGTTAAAAGAACATATAGTACTTGTCAACAAAGGTCTCGTCATTGCAAAAATAAAATGAATAAACATACATTATAGACTAAGTAACTACATGCTATACAAAAAGGCACAAATATAACCATATTAAAATCCACCATTAAATATATAATTTAATAAAGCATTGAAGTACTGATTTTAGCCATAGGACCTAAAATACACTAGTACTAAAAAAAAAACAAAATATATGGTATATTCACAAACTATCATCGTAAAAGTCTTGTAAGTTATAATATGCTTTTGCCTCCAAACTACATTTTACTTTATTCTTAAACAATTTAAGACATTCTATATTTCTAAATATTTGTGGAAGGTGATTGTACATTTTTTTACTTTCATATAAAATTGAATGTTTTACTAACGTTGATCTGGGGATAGGAAGTGGGAAGTTCAAATTCTGTCTAGTATTACCTTTCAGTTATTAAATGTCGATGTTTTTTATGTATGAGAGATACAGATTCAATACTATACAATATATAAAAGGATCTATTGAAGAATGGTACCTCTAAAAGGTTAATAAGAAGTACAATATTAAAATTTTAAAACGATCATCACATTACGACACATTCCGATCTTCAAAAAAAATCATTTCTTACCCCATATTAACACCTGAAATAATTCGTAAAATAGCCAGGGATAACAACATCAAAACTGCTTTTAAATTGGGAGATCGACAAGGAAAATTGAATCATGCATTTACCAAATCCAGTGTAAGTGTGGTGAGTCGTACACAGGGGAGACAAAACTCTTTTTTTTTATTTATTTGATTGTAAGGACGTAGCCGATGCACGCATCGAACAAGTGGCCCTTCTGAAACGTACACTACAGAATGCTAAACATTCCAAATGGTACGAATTCGCATGCAAGGTCAAATAGATAGCACTGAGCAGTTTGTCAAGAAAAACTAGAAGTGCCTTCTTTCTTCGAAACTCAAGTGTTTGAAGGCCACACAGAAGTGGTATTATATGATAAACACTGATACGGAAAATTAAACTTATACAAAAGGTATTTGGCAAATCTATTTTGGACTTTTTCGATTTTATCGATGTGGCACTGATACGATGGACTCCAAACTGTAGAACAGTACTCCAGAACGCTGCGAACAAGTGAGTTATAAAGACATCCAATTGCTTTAGTATCTGTGACATGTTTTGTTTGCCGCTTTATAAAGCCCAACAGCCTGAAACCCTTCAGCACAATACTATCAATGTGCAGACCAAAAGTTAAATTCTCATCAAAAATAATGCCCAGGTCTGTAAAGGAACTAACAACTTCAAAACTCACGTTATCTATGAAGTAGGAGGAAAGTATGGGTTTAATGCGTTTATGAAAACGGAGCACTTTACATTTAGAGACATTAAGAAGATGGTTAAAGTTGCACCATTTGATAAGCTTTTCCAAGTCCGATTGCAGTGGATTAGATTCAGAGCAAACTGGTAAAAAGAATTTTAAATCGTCTGCGTATAAGAGACACTTAGACACTTTAAAGCATGATACTATTTTTTAGTATAAGAGTGGAGAAGCACTTTATTCATATGCAAAAAACAAAAAAGAGAGATGTCAAAATCAGGCATAGCGGAACACTTCTGGTTAAACCAACACCGTACGCAGTAATCAGAGGCTAAAATTTTGAATAGGAAGCAGCACTGATGAAGTCGAAAGTGGGTAATGGTTTCTATTGATTTTGTTTTTAAGAAGATAAGGAGAATTTCAAAGGATCTCAAAAATAACATATCCCAAGGGGACTAGCACACCCGGGTGCGGGTGACGTAGAACCGACATACTATATATGTTTACTTACCTGACATTAGTCATCGTGAACGGAAACTCCAGCTCGACCGGACTATGGGTCGTCACGCCCATCTCGATCGAACCGGCCCACTTCGTGACTACCTTGTCCAGCTTGATTTCGAAAAATTCGCCAGTTTTCAAGGGTCGAGCGGTCAGCACCACGCCGTTGTTGAAATCGTCGCAGGCGTTAGGCCGGTGCGCCGTGCGACCGTTGTTGATGACTTCGGCGTGGGTGCCGCAGTTGGGGTGGAACGTTAGCCGGTCGTAATAGTCAGATACAGGTGGCGGTTCCGGAACCACGCTGTGTTGATCTCGGGTATTCTTCCGGGTCATGAGGTTCTGTTCTTCGCGCTCGTCCCTTTCCACGATCGATACCTAGTAGAAAACAGTCACAAGTAATGACAAAAAGTTCCAGTTTAAGTTCTAAATATTCACCACATTAGCCACAAGTACTAAGTGTCAAGTACTTGACAAATTTTAATAGTATTTAAGTATCAACTAACTGATAATTGTAATTAAAGTATGCCAATTAAAGTAATTGGTTATTCAATAAAGATTGCTGCATCTATAATAGAAACCCAGGAAGAAAACATCTTACTATTGGTTGTTTGTACCGTCCACCAATATAATGCGTTTTTGTAACTGTAAATTACATAAGCCAACATAAAGCTTTTGTATTGTTGTACATTGGAGAGACAAAACGCCCTCTTAGTATTAGTATAATAAGGGGGAGAACACTGCTTTTGACTTTATAAATGTAGTCTTACCTTTATGGTCATCCCGTACAAATCGATAACGCCCCAGACCGTAGACGGCACCCGTTGGGCGGCCACACCTTGATCCAAACCATTTATGAAATAGTGAAGGTTCCCGTCCGGCTTTCGCATCATTCCCACACGGTCGCCCTCACTTAATTCATCCAGATTGAAGTCGCCGTACTCACGCCGCGTTCCCTTGCCATTCGTCAGGATGCCGCAGCCGGACATCATGATCGTGCCACTACGCATGTTCGTCATCGTAGCGGGGAAGACCAGCGTGTTGGGATTGTGCGTCGTTATGCCCATCTAAAATATACAACGATTTGCTGATAGAAAACTTTCAGTGTTAATTTACACTAAGACCTGTTAATGTTTCCTTATGAATCATTAGGAGATTTAAAACACAATAGTAAATATTAAATAGTCCAATCACTTAGAAAAATTAAGAAACGGGCCCCCCTTTTTTTTAATTGCAACTCCTTGAGAGCTTTTTTGAACTAGTCAAAACAAACTTCAACTCTTTTCACCACTATCTCTAATCCTGCCAGCCTCATATTCTTTTCCTAATCGAAATCAAAATAAGCCAAAAAAATGCAACCATCACCTTTGCTTTACTGGCTATGAACTTCTTCAATCATTCCCCACGAATGGTGGCGTTTGCAGTAATCTATCCTGTACAGGGTGATCAGTTAAGGGTAGCGAGCGGCCATCTCTCATAAGATATTGGTCGTATAGATTTGAGAAAAAAAATCATAATAAAAGTCGCCAAGAGAAATTGCTGAAAATTATTTTCGAGTTTGTCAAACGTCCGCTAGAGGGCGTAACAACCAACACCAAGTAGAAAAATGGGGTTTTTATAGAATTTTGCCTAATGAAAATATATCGATGATATCATTTTCATATTTAGTGATCATTTCCCTACACTTTTTGTCTAAAATGTTTTGTTCTATATATCAAAATAAAGCGGTGGGGGAAGTTCAATTGTTTTTTCAAACAAACCAAGATGTCTCCCGTTTCTTTTGACCGATTTTAGCAAACTTAGGCTCATATGAAAGAGCATAATTTGCACTACAAAACGCTTATTTGGTTTTGAATTTTTGACTTTTGCTGGCGTCGCTAGATGGCGTTAACTGAATTAGTAGCATATTTTTTAGTTTTTTTCAAAAAAAACAAATGTAATGGTATATTCATTTTTACATATTTTAAAAGGGGATAAATTTCTCTATAATTTAATGAAAATAATTTATCATCTACCTTTTTTTGAACCGTTGATATTGACCAAAATATTATTTTATTTTATTAAAAAATGGTACGCCACTGCTTTTTGTCAAAATAAAAACAATTTTCGTAATCACTTATTAGTTGCTAACAAAAAGAACCTCTTGACTTTTTTTCGTTAGACGAACGGTTTTGGATTGAAAAAATAAGATGTTTAACAATGATAACTATAAGGTTCAAAATTATTAAAAACTGCACAAGCAGCAATTTTTCCCTTTGCGTTAAGTTAAAGGACAACCGAGATACGAGGGGGGTCCCAAAATGCAAAATTTTCTATTTCGCCCTGTATCTCATAAACGAAGAAGGCTATGAAAATTTTGTTTTATGAGTTTCACAAAAAATTAGCTCAGGTTCGTGAAAACCGCAAGGTTCTATCTTTAAAAATAAGCGAGATACCCTGCTTTTGCAACCAAATCCGGACACCCTGTACATATTAATAGTATTTTTTATACATACCTCTATACTGCCACTCCACTTATCAACTAAGCGATCAATCCTTATTTCGAACAACTCCGAATCCCTTAAAGGCCTATGGGTCATAACGACACCATTATTAAATTCATCCAAAGGTCTTCGTCTTTCTGCAGTTCTGTTGCCATTTGACAATTTTACTAAAGAACCGCAGCGATCATGGAAACGCATTTTATCTTGTCTTGTACTTTCTTCTGGCATGTTCACACTGTTAACAGTTAAAAACTTCAATTAAAAACACAAGTTTTAATACTTTTATTATTATTATACCTTATATTCCTGAATAACTCTCAAACTCAAACTCAAAATGCTTTATTGTCTTAACAAATAATGTACCAAATGGACGATAATTTACCAAAATAAAAATATATAAAATATTCAGTCAGTCATATTATTAAAACAACATATAAAGATTAAAACAACATATACCTAACAAGGTGTCACACATTTAAAAAACTTAAAATATAAAATCATTACAGTTCTACTATACAAAAAAGTCTAAAATCTGTCTGTAAAAAAAACATCAATTCGATAATAGGCTCTCACACAAAGAAGTTTTTTAACCTCCTTTCTAAACTTCACCAAAGATGGTATCAATCTAAGGTGTTGGGGTAAGTGGTTAAACAATTTCTTACCATTATAAATGATTGAGCTTTTCATACGAGAGTTAGAAGGGATAGGTAGTAAAAGCAAATCAGGGTCTCTAAAGTTATAGTTATGCCTATCTCTTAACTGACTTTGGTGTTTATATTTTTTATAAATTAAGCACACAGTTTCTAAAATAAACAAAGAAGCTAACGTCAATATACCATGCTTGACAAATAAAGGTTTACATGAACCCTTGCTCTACACATATATTGCACAGCCCTTTTCTGGAGAATAAAAACACTTTCGAAAAGTTGCATGGAGCATACCCCCCAGAAACAAATGCCATAGCGCAAGTGCGATTCAATTAGGGAGAAGTATACGCTCCTTAGAGTACAGTACTGTAATCATTTAAATTGTTTGAAATTACTTTAATGGCATAACAACTTGAAGCAACTTTGGACTTAATGGCATTTATTTGAAATTCGAACTTTAACTGGTTATCAATGTATAGACCTAGGAATTTATTTTCTGTTATATTGTCCAGTATAGCATCATCCAAACTTATATCATCCAAGTTACACCCAAAAGAGACCATATTAGTCTTCGTAAGGTTCAAGGATAATTGATTTGAATCACACCAACATTTAATTATCTTTATATCATTTTTAATATTCTCACTTAGGACCTTACTGTCCCTGTTATGCCAAAGTATGGTCGCATCATCCGCAAATAGGGTGAATCTGCCAGATATATTAATACCTGCAATGTTATTTATATAATAATAATAATAATAATAATAATAGTTTATTAACGGAAAGTTACAATATAACTGAATCCATTTTATCACATACATTGGATACATTCTTACAAAAAAAAATTAAGTATCGTATTAAATCTATTAATAAGTTAGTGTAAATAATTAGCATTTAATAAGGTTTTTTTTAGTTTAAATTTAAAAGTATTCAGACATGTTAAACGTATCAATATCCTTTTCCAAGGCATTCATTTCCCGACACCTTCTTGACAAGGGACTGTTGAATCCATAGTTTGTTCTGTGATAAGGAACGAAAGAAGGAATTTTATAAAGAAAAATAAGATCTATATAGACACGTCTTTTTGATAATGGAGGTAGATTTGAGGTGAGTCTCATATTTTCATAATCAATCAGTTAGTGTTCTTTTTATAAAGCTCAACAGCTTCAGGCATCGATTGGTAATGTCATTAATATGTAAGTCAAAGCGAAGACTACTGTCCAACAAGACACCCAAATCCTTCACAAAATCAAGACGAGTGATCAATTTATCATCCAGTGTATAATTGAAAATTACACAGCGTGGTTTCCTATGGAAACTAATAACTGAGCATTTTTTAAAGTTAAGATGCATGAAGTTAGACTGGCACCAATTTGTGAGCTGATTCAAATCACTCTGCAAACCAATTTATATCCATTTTAATCATTTATATCCTCTATTTTATTGCAAATTTTCAGATCATCCGCATATAATAAATAATGGCTAGATGTAATTACTTCCCCAATATCATTAATGAAACATTGTTGTTGAAAAGCAATGGAGCCAAGTGTGAACCCTGGGGTACCCCAGAGGTCACCAAGATATCTGAGCTCACATAATTGTTTAATTTTACTTGTTGCCTTCTGTCTGACAAGTAGCTACTTATCCATTGAAGGAAGGTACCATGAACTCCCAGACCATACATCTTACATAAGAGCCTTTGATGATTCACCTTGTCAAAGGTCTTGGAGAAGTCTGTATAAATGGCATCCACCTGTAACCGCTCCTCCAAGGCCCCCAGCAAGTAATTCTCATATACTAGAAGATTAGTAACTGTGGACCGATTAGATACAAACCCATGCTGATAAACACTAAAGATCTGTCTGAAAAGAGGGGTGATTTTCTGAGAAACTATGTCCTCAAAAATTTTAGCAAATATGCAAAATTTAGAAATACCACGGTAATTCTCAATGTTAGATTTATCACCTGATTCATGAACTGGTGTCAGATAAGTGGTCTTCCATAATTCAGGAAAGACTCCAGTGGATAAAGAAATATTAAAAATGGTAGATAGTGTACTTGCCAACAGACACTGACAGTTCTTAATAAAGACAACCGGTATGCCATCGGATCCAGTGCCCAGGGAACTACTTAGTCAAGATATTGATTGAAAAACGTCTATTGGTTGAACAGATAAGGAACCCAAGTTAATGGAATTTGTGTAGGTGAAACTCTGCAAGTCATAATGCTCATTGGAATAGACTGTTGAAAACAAGGACTTAAATAATTCAGCTATGTCCTTTGAATTCTGTGCAGTTTGATCATTATAATACATAGAGTTAGGCAGAGAGAATTTTGAGTTTTTTGTATTGACATAATCCCAAAAGGCTTTGCTGTCATGCAGTATACCATTTTCAACCATAGAAATATGTTTATTGTAGTCATTTCTATAAGACTCTTTGCATAACCGACGCAGTTCAGAAAAAACATCAAAGTCAGCTGGGGATTTTGATTTTTTATATTTTTTGTGAACGATCTTTTTTTCAAAGATTAATGCTTTCAATTCATGGGAATACCATTTAGGGGGATTTTCCCATTTTTTGATTTTGCTTTAGAAACTAGATAATCAATACAACCATTTATGCAATTATAAAAGTTATCAATTGTTTTATTTACATTTCTGTCATCCATCAAGGATGGCCAATGAATACCAGATAAATAGTGCAAAATTTCCCTGTAATCACAATTATTAAAATCATTATAGATATAGTTAAATTCTAGTTGAATAACTTTCTTTGGTACAGGAATTTCAATTTCAAGAGCAGGGTGATGATTATCACAAGTTGTGATCGGGACTTTTGAAAGATTGACCTTAATATCTGCTGTGGTAGAAAAAACTAGGTCTAGTATATTACCTGATGTGTTGGGATATGAATTCAACTGATACATATTAAGATAAGCAAAAATATCTGATATAAGTTCCGAATGATTACTAGTATTACCCCTAGAGAGCACTCCATATTGATAATTGCACCATGATATCTTTGGTAAATTAAAGTCTCCACACATAATAAAGTCACTACATTTATAATTATTCACATCATAGTCCAGAGTTGAACAGAAGTCTTCATATGTTTCCACTGAAGATTGGGGAGGTATATAAACACATGCCGCTAACAGTTTATAGTCATTATTTAATGTTATCACAATATATATCTGTTCATTCCTCTGATTATTTATCCTGATCTGATATGACGGCAAGTTTTTTACTGCAATGAGGACTCCTCCACCTCTTTCTTTTTGGCTTGTTTCCTTGGAACGATTACATCTAAATATATTATAATTACCAATTTTAGTTCGTTATTATCTATATCTCCATTAAGCCATCTTTCTGTAAAAAACAGATTATCATATTCATCAATTTTTACTGAGGATGATATGTCGAAAATTTTGTTATTTAGGCTTCTAACGTTTTGGTAATAGCCTGTAATTTCGGTTTTATGCAAACCTATTTTGCTTGCTGTTGTTGTCTCTTCCTGGAAAAATTTTTCATTCCATAGGGTCCTCTTTTTGAGCTGAGAAATATAAATGGCTTAATTGTAACTCCAATTGGCCAGGTTTCAGCATTCAAGATAATGTCTTGTAGGTTCTTGAGCACTGTTATTTTAAATGATGATATATGATCTTGTTTTGATGCTAACTTTTTACAGCTCAATATATCCACCTTATTTTTCTCCAAATGTGCTTTCACCATTTCCACCGTACAATCAGAACTTAAGTTTCCTACATATATTAACTCTTTTATAACTTAATCTCTCGGGGTCTCCTGACATATGCACGTTTTCATCACATGTAGTAATTGCTTCTGTGGTAATTGGATGTTGCTGTATAGGATTATGTGCGATTGTGGGGAGATTATTTCTATCCACTGTAAGTGAAGGTTTAAGAAATTTTATTAAGTCCTTATTTGCATATTTAATTGCTTCAACTGTGACCTCTATCAGAAATTAAGTCAGACTGATTTTTTAGTTCCTTGGAAAAGAGGGAAAGTAATGTTTCTATATTACTACAATTTTGTGATATTGGTGGTTGAGAATTCTTAGAGGTCTGCATATCATTGTATACTGGGGGAGTTATACTACCTGACCCTAGCATTTTCAATTTATTAATTTCTTCTTCAAGGGAGTCAAGTCGTCTTTTCATATCTGGACAAAGGGAAACACAATTGGCGCATTCAGGACAAAAATGTCTTAGGCATCTTTCCTTCATGATAAGTACTCTTATTTCTGAACTTCTTAATCCTGAGCAGTTCTTGCAAAATATTCTACGGCAAATATCGAAACGGAATCCAAATAGTTCTGCTTTGTCTTCTTTTTGGGTGCATTCTTTATTACATTTGAAACAGCATGTGGCCATGTTTGAGGTTAACTATGGAAAAAAATATTTACAAAAACTGGCAAATAATGGATTATCAGCCAAACTATCACTTCTAATCTGCTGGTTAGATCACACTTTTCAGTAAAGAAACACCTCTGAACTGCACAATCTTTAATTTGAGAACAATAAAATTGGCTATATTTACGTTTTAGGCACGTTTTCAAATTGCTGATTTTTGCCGAAAAATACGTAACTTTAAGATGCTCATTCAATGCACCGCCGTCCTCTGCCTTTTAGCATACTATTTTCATGGAATATACTAATTAATTTTATTTATTAACTTAAAAATTGATGAAAAATCGGGACACATATAAACATAAACCATCACAATCACCTAACCTTAATTATACAATAATATATATATATATATATATATATATATATATATATATATATATATATAATTAATTATATATAACAAAAACAAAATGGGTCCCAAGACTGATCCTTGTGGT
Source organism: Kuschelorhynchus macadamiae (assembly GCA_030620095.1). Classification (NCBI taxonomy): domain Eukaryota; kingdom Metazoa; phylum Arthropoda; class Insecta; order Coleoptera; family Curculionidae; genus Kuschelorhynchus; species Kuschelorhynchus macadamiae. The sequence continues at coordinate 627,489 of JAUTXW010000598.1, forward strand.
ACCCCAAACTCCAATTCTTGATGCCCTGATACACGTCCCCCAAAAGAAACACACTGTATTCTGTTTTCCAAATAAGACTTAAACCATTTCAACGGTGTCCCCCTAAAACCATACATTTTAAGTTTTCGCAGCGGTATTCTATGGTTTACGCAGTCAAACGCCTTTAACAAATCACAGAAAACCGCTGCGGCAACCTCCTTCTCATTCAGTCTTACATAAAGATTTTCCAAGAATGAAAATATGGAATCACTTGTACTTTTTCCTTGTTGAAATCCAAACTGTTCCGATTTTTTACCAGTTTTTCTATAATTTTAGACAATATTGGCAGCAGCGATATTGGTCTGTAATTCGATGCTAGGTCCTCTTCTCCCCCCTTAAATATTGGAATGACTGTCGCCATCTTTAAACAATCTGGAAACACCCCCTTATAAAATGAATCATTAATACAGTCTGACAGCACATACAATATGGTATCCGAAAGTTCAAGGAATATTCTTATTGATATATTGTCCCAACCTGTAGCTCCATTTCTCTTAATATCCAAAATGATTTTTTTCAGTTCATAGAACACATGTAACTATACCTGTAAATATTATTATTTTGCATTTTAGGAGAAAAATTTATATTTATTTATACAACTTTCTCTTTACAATTATTATTACAATTTCACAATTTCAAATTACAAATAAAATTGAAATGTATAAAACTTATTTATTGATATTTTCGGATATGTGATAAAATTTTCACTTTGAAAATATTTTTTTAGGATTTCTTGTTAAGTTAGCGGTTGAATATGTTTTAAAATGATCATTTCTTAATAAAACAGGGCAAACCGCACCCCCTCTATCTCATCCAGTTTTCGAGATGAATTTTTTTCCAACTCCATGTAAGCGACGCGTCCGCCATTTTGTCAAAAAACGCTAGGTAAATTTCGCGTCACAAAAAAGATACCAAAAAAGCTATTTTTCCGCGAATGTGTGCATATCTGATAGAGAATTTTCCGCCGATTCAGAATCTACCTTGAGCGGTTTTCTGGGACTAACAGTTCGCGAGAATCGAGGCGTATAAAAATTCTACGGTTCATCCTACGAACGAATGGACGTCTTTTTCGGTTTCTACGGTATCGAATTAGTATAGAAACGATGTTTGAACACAATCTGAGACCCAAAAATTTTTCGCAAAATTTCCATACATATGAGTGTCCCATTTTCGTAGGTTTTACGGGGTTTCCAGCTTATGAGTAGAGATAGAGAGATGCGGTTTTCGCGACACCGTGCTACTTTTCGATGAAACTAAAGAGGCCGCAAACAGATTTGCCCTAACCATTTTAGTTTCCGTGCTACAGGGTGATTTTGAAAATTTGTCATTTTCGGACACCCCCTGTAACTCAGCTATCGTAAAATATATTTAAAATGTTTCAACTGGTATTTATAGATTTTTTCACGTAGAATTCAGTGGCATACTCAGATTTTTGCTGAGAGTCATAGTTTTTGTCATATTGGCATAACCTACTATTTTTTAAATGGGAGACCCTATATATTATTTTTTCATCTTATTCTTCGTGTCGAGAGCTTTTCAAAAACATACCATAAGTCATATTTATTTTCATAAATAACATGAAAAAATGCATTTTTCTTTAAACGGATTTATGGCATAGCAGATCAATCGAAATAAGAGAAGGTGGCTGTGGTAGCCATGGCAACGCCAACAAAAATATGATGATTACTGCTGTCATTTTTGGCATTATTGCGTTTAAATTTTTCTTGACGTCTATTATAATTATTGTTTTTAATATGGCTCAGAATCAAAAATTTGAATATTTTGAGAAATATGATATGAACGCGTGTTTTATATTGTCTAATGAAGATGCAGATCAGGCGGCAGAGCTTTATCTGAACAGGTTAGTTCTTTTTTATCTTCCTGCATTTTGACTTTATTGGTTCGCTTTATTTTATCTTAGATATCCCGAGAGAAGACAACCAGAAAAAAGAATTTTTCAAAAAATTAAAAATAATCTTTGCCAATATGGATCTTTTAACAAGCCTCGATCGCGAACTTACAATAAAGACAACGAAGAATCTGAGGTCAACGTTTTAGCCCTCGTTCAGACAGCTCCTGAAACATCTTGCAGGAAAATAGACGAAGAGGCGGGTGTACCGAAAACCAAAGTGCAGAAAATTTTGAAAAAGCACAAATTCAAACCCTATAAATACAAACTTGTGCATCATCTGCATCCTGGTGATGCAGAGCGCAGATTGGAGTTCTGCAATTGGTTTATAAATATGAAGGCAGAAGATATCGATTTTGAAAAAAGATTATTTGGTCAGACGAGGCACATTTTACTAGTTCAGGGATTTTAAATAGACACAACACGCGATTTTGGAGTCAAGAAAACAACCATGTTATTTTTCCTAGGGAGCGTCAGGGCAGATTTGGATTCAATGTCTCCTGTTTTATTTTCAACCGAAAAATAGTTTACCAAATATATGAAGGAAATCTGAATTCGATTGGTTACGTGCGAATCCTAGAAGACGCATTAGGAATTTTGGATGATGTTCCCTTGGCGCAACTAAATAGGATTTATTTCCAGCAAGACGGAGCTCCAGCCCACAATCCAGAATAAGTCAAAACTGGCTTAACGACCATTTTCCTGGAAGATGGATAGGAACACACGGACCTGTTCGATGGCCACCACGATCCCCTGACCTCTCAGTTTTAGATTTCTTTTTGTGGGGTTATTTAGAAAACAAGGTTTATGTAAGGCGATACGAAAACTTAGAACAACTAAGAATGGCCACCGAAAACGCTATTGCAGAGTTACAAAGACAGTCATTTACAATAGAAAATGCATTAAAAAGAATTTTTAAAGTTTGTCACACTTGTAGGACACAGGTCACAGGTCTACAATTTGAACAATATTTGTAGTTTTAATGAAATTATAATTATTACCTTTTACCTACTTCCTAATTTTTTCTGATGCTGTTACTTTGTTATTTCGTTAATAAATATTTGTTAACTTTTTCCATGGCTCCACAGCCACCTTCTCTTATTTCGAATGATCTGCTATGCCATAAATCCGTTTAAAGAAAAATGCATTTTTTCATGTTATTTATGAAAATAAATATGACTTATGGTATGTTTTTGAAAAGCTCTCGACACGAAGAATAAGATGAAAAAATAATATATAGGGTGTCCCATTTAAAAAATAGTAGGTTATGCCAATATGTCAAAAACTATGACTCTCAGCAAAAATCTGAGTACGCCACTGAATTCTACGTGAAAAAATCTATAAATACTAGTTGAAACATTTTAAATATATTTTACGATAGCTGAGTTACAGGGGGTGTCCGAAAATGACAAATTTTCAAAATCACCCTGTAGCACGGAAACTAAAATGGTTAGGGCAAATCTGTTTGCGGCCTCTTTAGTTTCATCGAAAAGTAGCACGGTGTCGCGAAAACCGCATCTCTCTATCTCTACTCATAAGCTGGAAACCCCGTAAAACTTACGAAAATGGGACACCCTGTACACGCTAATTTTTTTACCGAAAAAAATTTTTTTTGGAAAATGCGTGGAAAACGTACGTTTCTATATGTAATTTGAGCTAATAAATGCATTAAAACCATCCATTACGACCTGGGATCGATATTTTCGGATATATGACTAAATTTTCACTTTAAAATTTTTTTTTGGATTTTTTGTTAAGTTAGCAAGACACCGGTTGAATACGTTTTAAAATGATAATTTTTTTAATAAAACAGTGCAAACCGCACCCCTCTATCTCATTTAGTTTTGGAGATATGAATTTTTTTCCGACTCGATGTAAGCGGCGCGTCTGCCATTTTGTCAAAAAACGCTAGGTAATTTTCGAGTCGCAAAAAAAAGGAAAAAGCTATTTCCCGGCAAATGTTTGTATATAGGATAGAGAATTTTCCGTAGATTCAGAATCAGCCTCGATGTAAGCGGCGCGTCCGCCATTTTGTCGAAAAAACGGTAGGCAATTTTCGCGTCACAAAAAAACCAAAAAAGCTATTTTCCCGCGAACTTTTTTTTAGGATTTTTTTGTTAAGTTAGCATAACGATATAAATAGAATCCATTATTATGAAGAGAATAAAAATAAAGCTTGTTCCACCCTTCCCTGATTGTTCTGCTTATCTAATTTTTTTGTGTCAGTTTTTGAACACCTAGGGGAATACTAATGGTTATGGATGATTTGTACTAACTGAATATGCTAAATAAAGGATTTGATAATAATAATATTTTGATTTTAACAATACCTGACATTCATGTCCATTCGTATGTCTAGACTGTTGCTGCTACTTAAACTGAGTTCACTTAAATCGCCTCCTAGAGTAACATTTAAAACATCATTTTCTATAGCCAAAACAGAACTGCCGCTAAGGCAATCGTCATTGTTGTGTTCCCTGAAAGTGGGGCTGGTTATGCTGACTTGGACGCATTTACCATAAAGGTCGACTATAGCGTAAACTATGTTGGGGAGACCTTCAGCTGCCACTCCTTGAGATTCTCCATTGATGTAAAATTTCAAATCACCCTAAAATTTATAATCAGAAGATTGTGATCACTATTTAATACTAAAACTATTTTTTTGAGTAGATATATTTATTTATTTACCAACCCCAGTAGCCCTTTTAGTAATGAGTACGTCATTGCTATCACAAGTATTTTCATTGAAGTAAGAAAGAAAGAAAGACGTTTATTATGTAATAATTATATAAAGTATACAATTACAATTACATAAAGGGTGACATTCGCAGAGCGTTCTTCCATGCCACCTACACAAGAAACAAACAAGATGATAAATAGAAACTATATAAAACATAACTAACCAACCCAACTCTGTTGTTGCATTTTTTGGAGTAATAACTTCTTGTATTTCATTTTGAAAGAAGCATATGAATTATCAATAATTAAATTAAAAACATCAGAGTTGAGTAGCTCTACTGCCTGAAAGGCAAACGAACTCCTAAACTTAGCCGTGCGATGCTGAGGTATACTAAATCTAATAACATTTCTAAGGTTCAGCTGATGTATGTCCTGCCTAGCAACTATATGGTTCCAGAGATATCCCGGGCATCTCGACCTAAATATCTTGAACACAAAAGCACCAAAATGAAGTGTTGTACGATAGCTATATTTTAAGATATTATTTTCAACACAGGTTGGTGTTATATGATCAAATTTGTTTATACAGTAGATAAAGCGGATGCACGTATTTTGAGCTAATTGAATTTTTCTTTGAAATTCATTACTTAAAATAATTAAAATAAATAACACTGCAGTAATCAAGTAGTGGATAAATAAGTGATTCAATTAGCAACAGTTTGGTTTTTTCTGGCAAAATGTACTTTAAAGAATATAAGCTTTTTAGTTTAATATACACAGAAGTAAGTTTCTTCTTTGTGTGTAATTCAAAATCTAAATTTACATCAAAAGTGACTCCGAGATTTCCTGCAGGCTCAACAGGTGGCAGCAAGGACCCATCAATATGCAAATCTACAAAGTTACAAAGGTAAAATTTACTCCTAAGTGCAGATGACCCCAATATTAAGTAATTACTTTTCTTCGCATTTAAGACTAAACCATGATCAACAGACCAAATAAATACTCTCTCCAAATCCTCATTGACCTGTTGCATAGCCGAACTGGCCTCCTCGGGGGCAAAACCAGCTAAGAGCTGGGTATCATCAGCATAGAGTTGGACCGTGCAAGACCTAACCTGCTTCGAATCTAGGCGAGGCGTTGGCGTTGCTACTGAAGGGTATTGAGGAAATCAAATCTATTAACAGCAATATCAAACCACTCGATGATATTAGAAACATACTCAATCAAGACTCTGCTCTGGTATGTGAGAAGATTAATTTAGCAGTTTCAAACATTAGGAACTCATCAGACATCGTTTCCAACATCAAGGAGGAACTTCTGAGAGAATTGCAAGAACAATTTGCCGTTAAACTGGACAGCAATTTGGCCAGCATTAAATCAGCTAATACTGAACTGGTTTCCTTCCTCACAAAGGACATTAACTTGACTAATAATGGAACCTCAAGTAATAAGACTATTGTTAGGTCTAATGAGGATGAGAGCTCTAGTGGTCTTTTTAATAGCATCCTGCATAAAATATCAAATCAATTTAGTCATGAATTTGCATCTATAAAAAGTGATATTAGCCTTCTTAAAGCTAAAATTCAAGAAAAGGATACTGAGTCCTCTGGCCATCAAGACTTGCAGCACCCTAAATCAGCTACAACAAAAAAATTGAAGCAAGTTTATAGCAAACCCTTTCCTGCTAACTCCCTGATCAAACCCTCTACTGCAAATAACGAAGTTCATCAAATTAACAGTTTAAATTCCAACCGTAAACAACAAAAAAATGGAAATAAGGACCCTCAAGAATACTCTGGTGGTCCAAGGACTGAACATGGGACATCCAAAGTCCTAGGCGATGATGATATAAGGGCTGTTGTGAAAACCAAACAATGTACTGTATTCGCATCCTTATTCTCTCTCAATACTACCGAAAATAAATTAGAAAATTATCTTATTAACAAACTTAACAGTGAGAACATAGAATGTGAGGAAATAAACAAAGGTAATTCAAACAAAACCTATAAGTCTTTTAAAGTAACAGCCAATTTTGAACTAAAAAATGAACTTTTCAACTCAGATACATGGCCAAAAGATATAGTAATCAGACCTTACAATTTTTTTCGTTATTCCAGAAATAGACATTAGATTGAAATCAGTTTTACACATTAATATCCAATGTATTCGTAACAAAATACATGAACTTGAAATATTTCTTATTGATAATCCACACATTAATATAATACTTATCACTGAACACTGGCTTAACACTCGAGAAAAATCATGCTTCCCTATTGTGGGGTTTGAACTTGTCATCTGCTTTTGCCGTGAGAATGCCAAAAATGGTGGTGCTTGCATCTATGCTAGAGGGATGCTAAATAATGTCGGGGTGGGGGTAGCTTTCTCTGTAGAAAGAACTTGTGAGGTGGCTGCTTGTTATTCAAAAAGTATCAATCTTCTGTCTGTGGCAATTTACAGACCGCCAAACTCAAATTTAGATATATTTTCCTCCACTCTGCAAACAGTGCTCGAACATGGCAGTAGATTGAAGCACAGACATAACATATTGGTGAGGGGTGACTTTAATGTGGACCTTCTTGGGGATAACAGGGAAAAAAATATGCTTCTTGAACTTTTTAACTCCTTTGGTCTTACCCAAACCATATATTCCCACACTAGGCATCAGGGTGAACGGTTCAGTGGTTTGGATAATATATTTGTTAGCTTTGTCATTTCAGGTCCAGGACTCACCCTGGACTTAGGTATGTCAGACCATCTGGCTCAACTTGTGCAGCTTAACTTTGATCATCCGGATGACTCTGCATGCAGTGATATTGTTTATAGAAGGGTTTACAGTGCAAGCAGTGTAGTTGCCTTCAATGCTTCACTTAGTAGTGAACAGTGGAGGGATGTTTATACTGCTGACTCTGCTGTAAAAAAACTAGATTGTTTGTTGACTACCTTCACCTATTATTATAATTTACACTTCTTCCCCAAGCAGGTTAAAAATCAAAACCCTGATGCGTCTGCCTGGGTCACTCCGGAAATTAAAAGATCCTAAGACTTAAAGTTATTTTTCTATGAATATTATAAACAATATCCTACTGAAATTAATAAAAATGTATATACAGAATATAGTAAAATATATCGTAAGCAACTTCTGAAAGCTAAAGAAACATTTTACAGTAGTAAAATACATCAATCTGAAAATAAAAGTAAGTGCATATGGGGTATAATTAACTATGAGACTGGTCATACAAAATCAAAAATATTACCTGACAATGTAAGCCCTGATCAGTTTAACTCTTTTTTTGTTAACAATGCTGAAAACATTCTACAATCCTCAACAGTGACTCCTGCTGATCCCATTGTGGTATTGAACAGTAAAAATCATAAGCAACAACACTCTGTTTTTATAAGGCCAGTAACCCCAGATGATATTAAGATCATAATACAAAAATTAAAGAACAAAAAAACCGAGGATATCTATTCAGTTAACTCCCTTGTTGTTAGGGCATGCAGTCGATATATCACTGAACCCCTTGCTGACACAATAAATGCCTGCTTGCTTGAAGGGCGTTTCCCAGATGCATTGAAGGTGGCTAGGGTCGTCCCTATATACAATAAAGGGGATTACAATGCTATGAGTAACTATAGGCAAATATCAATTCTACCCATTTTCTCTAAAATTTTCGAAGTCATTATGTGTGAGAGTGTATTTTCTTTCTTTGATCAACATAGCATTTTTTCAGATGGTCAATATGGTTTCCGTGGGGGCCTGTCTACATCTGATGCAATGTGTAGGCTGTCAGAGTATGTGTGGGAATCTTTTGAAGCGGGTCTTGATAGTGAATGCTTGTTGACAGACCTCACCTCTGCCTTCGACTGTGTCGACCACAGCATTCTGCTCAGTAAAATGGAGCACTATGGTGTTAGAGGGAAAACTCTGGACCTATTTAAGTCTTACCTTAGTAATCGACACCAGCAAGTTTTCATCAACGGTAAGCTGAGCTCATCCTTACAAATAAAGAGAGGTGTACCTCAGGGGTCTATACTAGGACCCCTACTTTTTCTTATCTTCATTAATGACCTCCCAGGTTCAATAACATACAGTCAGTGTTTGACCTTGCTCTACGCAGATGATGCCAGTTTTATTATAAGATGTAATAGAGATCATATTCTGTCTGATGTATCTCGGAGGATGTTTGATGAGGCTAGATTGTGGTTTGCTACAAATAAGCTCCTATTAAATGAGTCTAAAACATTAGACATGAAGTTCAGATTAACCGGTGGTAGAGCTGATGTGTCTCTGAAGTTTTTGGGTTTGCAGCTGGATCCTGCTTTATCTTGGAATGAACATATTAATACTCTCTGTAACAGACTCTCTTCTTGCCTATATGCACTGTGTAGGGTACGTTTTACAGCTGGTCAACATGCTGCTTTGATAGCTTACCATGGCTTATTCCACGCAAGAATGAGCTATGGAATACTGGCTTGGGGTGATGCAGCGCACACTAACCTGCTGAGAGTATTTATGAAGCAAAAACAAGCCATCAGAATAATTTTTAACATGAAATCCACAGAGAGTTGTAAACCTCTTTTTCTTCGACACTCTATACTGACTCTCTTTGGTCAGATAGTTCTTGAGAATATATGTTACCTAAAAAAGTACATTCATCAACACACCACTCATTCAGACATTCATGACCATGATACCCGACACAAGGGAAATATTTTAAAACCACAGAACAGGCTTCATAGGAATAACACTGTTGGCATAGATCTATACAATCTATTGCCTCTTGCTTTCAGGCAACTGAATTCATTACGGTTCAGAACTCAATTAAAAAAATATTTAACAGCCATTGCTCCTTATTCAGTGACTGATTTTCAAAGTGCCATAAGAGAGAATAAGGAGATCAACTTACTATTATTGTAGATTTAATGGTATTTTAATTCAATGTTTTGTAGTTGATACTTGTACGTTTTAAGTCTAATATGTATTATTATGTTAAGTATTTCTTCTATGTAACGTATTTTATTTTATTGAATTCCTTTTTGACCTATCTATGAAAATGTATTTTTTCTTCAGACTAATAAACTTAAATAAATAAATAAATAAAGATTAGGCAGGTCCGACGTGAAGTAACCGGAACTTGGTATGGCCACGTTTTGTTTAAGCTGAGACTACATAGTCATTACCAAAATTCCCCATTTTAGGGTAACTATTTCGTGAATAACATTCACAACAAACTATTTGTCACTTCCTTATTTCTGTCTTTATTTAATCTGTTTTAAAAATATGTATGGTTTGTTTTAATACAAACAAAACAATTATGGCGACTACAAACACTCAAATTGGGAATATGGCGTAGAGCCTATAGAATACGTTATTGGTATTTGAGGTAGGATACATGCGTTTCATTTAGTTTTCTGGCTATGCTAAAGACCTAAAATTGAAACGCAGGCAATTTCTGTGGTGAATATGCTGATGATAGTCGTAAAAAAATTACGTGCCTTTCGAATTCGTTAATTTTCGATACATTTTGATTAAATATATTGGCCAATTTAAATCTCAAAAATGTAATTTTGGACTTTGGTTTAAATAATAATTTAACATTAAATATCTTATCATAAAGAGTCATTCTTTTTTTAAGTTAATGTTTAATTTGTATGCATTTTTATACTCACGAAAACAAACATCATAGCTAAATATTTATAGGGGAGATGAAAATAAACAATGGCGTTTTATTGGACTTTTATTTTTAAGTTGGCTGCATTTCTTTACTGAGAAAATTACTTAACATCAAGTGTCTACGACTGCTCCCATACGCTTTTATAGTTTAAGATTCTTTAAATATGCAACTGTCACTTATAGCCAATTACAATGAAGTCTTGAACACTAAGGTGGTACGAATAAAGTTATCTACAAAGTTCTTATTAAACCGCCGATCCTTTAAAATTCAATGCGTTTTGTTGTAGCATGCAGAGAGTTGTGGTACTTGAGTCACTACTATAATTCTGCCATCTATCATAATCATAACCCTTTGTTTCGTTTTCATTTTATGTTTCCTTAAAATACCGCTTTAGGTTGTTTTGTTTAGGTATGACAAAGCCAAGTTGTAATATTTTAAATTTTCCATAAAATGTGCTGAGTGACAAAAGCTACTTTTGTGGTGGATGGATAGAGGAAGTCTCACTGTAAACCGGACTAAAAACTATTTTAATAAAAACAAACTAATTTTAAATGATAACAGATAGAATGTTTACTTTTCAGCATCAGCACAAAAGACATGCCAAGACATTTAACCCTGAATGAGCAGGAGGTGGAACTTGGATCTACAACTAAGTTCTTGGGAATATAAGTCAATTGTAATCTGAATTGATCCAATAATATTGAATATTTATACAAAAAAATGTCCTCTCTCTTGTATGCTTTCCAGATTTTGTCAAGAAATGTTGATACTGATGTGCTTATGACGGTTTATTATGCCAATTTTTATTCTTTGGCCAAGTATGGTATTGAATTTTGGGGAGGATCATCAGAAATGCTTACTATTTTTATCTGTCAAAACCAAATGATTTGAATTTTATTTAGTATGGGCTATAGAGAGTCATGCTGAGGAGTATTTAGAGAGAACCAATTGCTAAGTCTGCCAAGCATCTATATTTACGAGTGTCTCAAATTTTTAATAAAAAAATCCCTCAACATTTAATCAGTTTTTAAAAAAAGCACAGCCATACAACACAATCTATGGATTATAATTATCCTATACATAGAACTTGTTTCTATGAAAAGTGTACAGTATATAGTGCAATTAAATTCTTTAGTTATCTTCCCTATAATATCAAATCTATGAAAGATGATAAAAGGTAATTTCTGACCAATGTCAGAGAGTATCTTTGTCTGATTGAGCCCTATACTGTTAATGAATTTACCAGTTTTGCAATGTAAAGTACAGCCCTACCTGTAGGAGATTGTTTCTTGTGCCATCAGCCTCAAGGGTAGCAATTGCGTTTTCTTCCCTTTTCTTTTTATTTGTATATCTTTTTATTGCCTAGTTATGCTGTATGGTTTTTGCTTAGTGTGTGTAGTTTAGTTTTTTAATGTTGCTCTATATATATATATATATATATATATATATATATATATATATATATATATATATATATATATATATATATATATATATATATATATATATATATATATATATATATATATATATATATATATATATATATATATACATCTATTTTGTTTTTATTTGACCTTTTATAATCTTTTTAATACCAACCTGCTATTGATGACATTATTTTGTAGTGACGTATTTCTCAGACGTGATATATTGTAATATGTATTGTATTTGTAGAAATAAAAGGCTTTCTTTTTTTCTTTCATAGATGATAACACAACACATACATAACTAATTAATAGCTGTAGACCGAATTATAATGACTTTAGCAGGACAGCGGCGACAATAGAAGCCCACCTGCCACATTGATGCAAAATTCCTAAAGGTTTAAATGGGGGCACCCATATTATTGTTAGTTTTTCACATAGTATGACTAAATTAATATACTTTTATATTGACAACCTCTGTCAGCATCAGTTGTAAATGTAGGGTTAATGTTTTACTTTAATAATCTATTCAAACTATCTAGTACAAACTTTTTTTTTATTTAGATTTTTAGCAAATAACAAGGTTTTTGCAAGCGATTAATGAGAGTTGTCTGCCAAGTGAATTTAGTAATGTAATATGTACTGAAGGAGGCCTACAAAATAAAGTTTCTTTTATGCTAATCTTAGAGAGCTTCTATTCTTCTATCTTCTGTGTCATATTATATGCCACAATAATTGAAAAAATGGACTTTGGGGTTTTTAGTGAACCACCCTGTATACAAAATAAATTTGTCTCTAATTAGATTTATTAAGATCATTCATCCAACTGATTTAATTTGTCTAAGTCTGTTCCATACCCTTCTATTAGACAGTTCGCATTTTTGAAAACAAAAATTAGTTCTATTAAGATTAAAACTTCCAAACCACTCACGAACATCTTATACTTAATAATGAAAGGAAGGACCTAGTGGAATTTTTATGTAAGAACTATATTTTTGGGGCCACGAGATCCACTAACAATGAGATCTCTTCTCAATCTCCTTTTCATGTAGAACAGGGCAGTATAAGAACCAACCAAACTCCTATTATGGAACTTCAAACCGGCCCTTCCAAGCCAATTACTCCCAGAGATGGAGAAGATGACGTTCAGTTTTGTAAGATAATACATGTCAATGCAATACAAATAAAATTCCACAATTGGAGCTGCTTGTGCTGCAGGAAGACCCACAATTTTTATGTTTCCCAGAACACTGGAAGGAAGAAAACCAAGCTGAAATAACCACCATTCCAGGTTACCAGCTAGCAACAAATTTCTCAAGAACAGATCACATTCATGGAGGTGTTGCTAGCTATAATAAAAACATTACTTACAAGCCTATAAATGTATCACAGTTTTGTATTGAATTTGTATTCGAATGTGTAGGTCTCAGCTTTAAATTAGATAACACAAATATGGCTCTTTTAACTATTTATGGTTCAAACAGCAGTGCAGCTTATTTCAGCATTAAATTCAAGACTATGTCATGTGATGTCACAAAATCAATATATTTTAATTTGAGGCGATTTTAATATTAATAATTTAATCGAATCACCAGAAAGTTTCAACCTAAAATCCTTTCAGACCTCCTCAGCATTAGATTATGTAATTGCAAATCACCCAAACTTTAATGCAATCAACTTTGAAGCGAACATCGCAGATCATATGGCACAAAGAATAATATTTCATTTGAATGCCCCTCTGAACAAGCCCTCATTTTCCAATTTATATTTCTTTAAAAGGTTCTTTGATTCTCAAAATATCTTTCAACTTAATTATCACTTATCTAGAACAGACCTTAGTTATCTATATAATACTACAGATGTTAATGAATCATGGACTTATTTTTGGCACAAAATTCTACATTGTTTAGATATAGCCTGTCGCCTAAAAAAAATAATTATAAAGACAGCTCTTTCAAATAAAGAATGGATACACCCAGACCTAATTAAACAGAGCCAGAATTTTAAAAAATTTATATTGATTGTGCTGATCTTGGAACACGCCGGAGTCAAAAAACTATTTCATGAACAGGCTCTAGAGAAATCAAATTTCTACAAACAAAAAATTTTAGACTCCTCATATAACTCTAAAACGATCTGGCAAGTAATAAATACTAACTTACGAAGAGTAAAAGTGCTCCAATCCCACAAAATTAGTATCTAACAATAATTACATAATAAATATCTCTAAAATATGTGATGATATTTGCAAATATTTTGCAACAAGTACAGAACACCTAATATCAACAACCTTGGGTAAATATAATATTGATTTTTCAAATTGTACAACCAGTGAATTTCATATCAGGTCAATTGTTTTTACACCACTGAATGTGTCCGATCTCCATTCAGCTTTAAAACTGTTAAAAAACAAAACAGCCTGCTCTGGTAAAAACGACATCCCAGTTATGGCATTAGAAAAAATATGGGATTATATTAAACAACCATTATGCTATATCTTTAATTTATACCTCGAAAAAGGTATATTCCCTCGTGAGTTGAAGGTGGGAGAGAGCCAACAATATTATTGTTCATAATGTTTCTGAGTCAGACTCCGACTTGATTCGAGACAGAATTGAGGAAGACAAGAAGAAAGTAGTGGAGATGTTACGATCGATCAATAAGGACATTGTTAGAGTCATCAGATTGGGTAAACATACGGATAGACCTCGACCAATGAAGGTAGTGTTTTCCAATGGTAAAATTGCTATGGATGTTTTAAGAACAAGAAATATATCATCGGTTTGTGCTTACAAGGTTAAAAGTGACCTTACACTGTTGCAAAGGAAGCATATGAAGAAAGTTATTGATGAGCTTAATATACGAAAGGAGGAAGGTGAAGTCAACTTAAAACTAAAATTTAAAAATAATGTACCCTACATCTCAAATACCCCCAACTCTAGTAACCAGAGAAAAAACGTCAACTAGCCCCATTACAGGTTTTTTGTTTCAATGAAGGTGGTTTGAGAACAAAAATTAAGGATCTGCGTAATAAAATTTTATGTTCGAACTATGATATTTTGGTGTTTGTAGAGAGTTGGCTCTGTGATGACTTCTCCAATGCTGAATTGGCTGTGCCATCTTTTAGCCTGTTCCGGTGTGATAGATCCCATGCTACAAGCATTAAGACCCGTGGAGGAGGTGTACTAATTTATATTAAAAATTATATTCGCGCTAAAAAACTTAAAGTGGAATATGACTCAATTGAACAATTATTTTTAATGTGTAAAGTAGGTTGTAGCAGCTTTGTGGTTGGCGGGGTATATATTCCCCCAGGTTCAAATACGGTTTCCTATGTAAAACATTGTCAGAGTGTTGAGATTCTCAGGCAGCACTATAAAGATTGTAATTTTTATATTTTTGGTGACTTTAATGTACCTAGCACTTACTGGGAGAATGATGATTCTGGAGCGGTTGTTAGATGCCTTCCTAACTCAAATGGTTTATTCCTAGGTCAATCTTATGCTTACCTTAACTTTTTTCAACAAATTTTAATACCAAATGATAGGCTAGTTTATTTGGATCTTATATTCACCACTAGGAATAACTTATTAGTAACTGAAGCTGTGGACTATATTTTTGGTAAATCGCTGAACCACAAAGCATACAACTTTGAAATTGTCTTGGACATAGAACAGGAAATAACTTGTAATTATGTTGAATTTTTCTATGATTTTAAAAATGGCGATTATTTGGGCATCAATAATTATTTGTGTGAAATTAATTGGGACCAGACTTTAAATTCAAATGATATTAATGAAGCTGTTTCTGTTTTCTATCATGTAATAAGTATGGCCATAGCATTGTTTGTTCCTCTCAAAAGATACAGAACTTCACATTTTCCCAGTTGGTTCTCAGCTAAACTAAAATATTTAATTCAGCAAAAGAAAATTGCCCATAAAGCTTATCAGTCCAGTCATGGTATAGTCGACTATGAGCTCTTTTCCAATCTCAGAGCTAGGTGCGAGGCCCTTACGGATATTTGCTATCAAAATTATATTTTAAATTTAGATCATTTACTTTTTACTAATCCTAAGAGCTTCTGGTGTAAGTTCAATGATAAAAGAGCGATACATAGTATTCCCAATTTGATGTACCATGATGAACAGGAGTTTTTGGGCTGTGAAAGTATTGCAGAAGGGTTTGCCCAGTTTTTTGAGACAGTGTATAGTCAGGTTAATAATTCTTTTAATAATATTCCTTTTCGTCAGGCTAATGAGAATATGACCATTCCTAATCCTCTACTGTCGCTTGTACTGGTTTTTGATAAAATCTCCCGACTGCCACCCAAGGTTAGTTCAGGTCCTGATGGTGTACCCAACTATTTTTTGAAGAACTGTGTGTGTACACTTACCTACCCTCTTTTTATTTTGTTCAAGAGATCCTTGGATTTATCAATATTTCCGACACAATGGAAACATAGCTTTGTGTTACCTATATTTAAATCAGGGGACAATAATATAATATCTAATTATAGGAGCGTGTGTATACAGTCTGCAATTCCAAAACTTTTAGACAACATTATTTATTACCATATCTATTTTTATAGTAAGGAATTGTTAATAAGTGAACAGCATGGTTTTAGTCCTGGTAAGTCTACTGTGACCAACTTGTTAGTGCTCCAGACTGATCTGTTGAATGCTATGGAGAGAGGTCAACAGGTGGATGTTGTGTACACGGACTTCTCCAAGGCATTTGACAGGGTCATCCTGAGTATTTTGCTAAGGAAATTGGGGCTCTTTGGCTTCTCTGATTCTGTGGTGTCTTGGTTTGCTAGTTTCCTGTCTGGAAGAACTCAGCAGGTGCGTCTGGGTAGTTCAAGGTCAAGGAGTATTAGTGTTCCCTCTGGTGTACCTCAGGGAGGTCATTGTTCACCTTTACTATTTAGTATTTTTATAAATGACATTAAAATGTGTTTTAAAAACAGTAAATTCTTGTTATTCGCAGACGATTTAAAATTTTACAGGGAAATTAGTTCAAAAGAAGATATGATTCTATTGCAGGAAGACCTGAATAGGCTGAATGAGTGGTGTATTAGTAATGGATTATCCTTAAATGTGGGAAAATGTAACTTCATTAGTTTTTACAAAAGAAATAAAAAACTAGATTCGTCTTACAGTATAGATAACATTGACCTTGAGTACACTGAAGTTATAAAAGATTTGGGTATTTGCTTTGATGAGCAATTGAGTTTTGATTACCAAATTAATACTATCGTACTCAAATCTTCTAGAGTCCTTGGCTTTGTTCTGCGTAATTGTAAGGAGCTGTCTTTAGAAACCTGTAAAAGGTTATACATGTCACTGGTTGTCTCTTTATTGAACTATGGATCAATAATCTGGTCTCCCTATTACATGAACCAGTCTCTGGCTCTGGAAAGAGTACAGAATAAATTCATTCGATTTTGTCTGTATAAACTTAATATGAGAATTACTGATGATCATGTATATGATGATGCAATGAATGTATTAAATATTAAAAGTTTGCGTGATAGGCGGACACAGAGTGATTTATTGTTTGTGTTTAAACTTTTAAATGGGCACATAATTTGTCCTGAACTTATTAGTAGGATTTCATTAAGTGTTTCATCGCGTAATCTGAGGGTTAACCGACTGTTTTCTTTGCCTCATCATGGCACCAACTATGCTATGCATTCGCCTGTCGAGAGAACACTAAATCTAATTAATTCTAAAGATATCGAAATTTTGCGCATTCCCTTATCTCACTTTAAAAATCTTATCAGGGAAATTGTCTGATAATTTTGTATAATATGTAATTGGTCTAGTTTTTATGTTAATGTAGGTGCTTAAATACTGTTTATTTGATGCTGTTATAAATACCTTACTTATTTTAAGACTGTTGTTGGTTAGGTATTACTAGTTTAGTTTATCTAAAATTGTATTTTTTTTTTTTGTAATGGGGTTGATCCCGTCTATTAATAAATAAATAAATAAAGTTATTCTGCTTTATAAAAAGGGTGACAGGGAAAGAATTGAAAACTATCGATGTATTACGGGCCTGCCTAGCTTTTCTAAACTTTTTGAAAAAGTAGTTTCATGCTAGATAGAAAACTTCTTAAATGAAGAAAAATTAATAAGTAACAAACAACACGGTTTTAGAAAAGATTGCTCCACTTCTACAGCTGCTTTTGAGCTATTAAATTTTGTTTATGAAGGCTTGGACATATCAAACCACGTTCTTGCCATCTTCTTTGACTTAACTCAAGCTTTTGACTGCTTAAATAGCTCCTTTTTATAGAAGAAATTATATGCATTGGGGATAAGGGGAGATATCAACAAATGGTTAGTGTCTTATTTAGAGGAACATAAGATAAGGGTTAAGATTGGGCATGTTATCTCTACTGGACATAATATAAACTGTGGTATACCTCAGGGAAGCATTATTTAACCACTACTATTTACGCTTTTTATAAATGATCTGGAAAATTTCTTGCCTCTGTCACTATCAAAAAATAGAATAATTTTCTATGCAAATGACTGCACTAACTATTTCTAATAATAATTTCGAGAAAATGGAAAATAATGCCTTATTGTCAACGAACCCAAAACCTGCTTTATGATATTTTGTATAAGAAAAGATATGCCTCGGGTTCCAAATTTGTCATTAAACTGCGGACATGTAAATAGGATTGAAAATTTTAAATTTCTAGGATTACATGTAGATTCACACATAACATGGTGCAACCACATGAACCTTGTCGCAAGTGAGTTAACTAGTGCCTACTTTGCAATAAGGAATCTAAAAAACACTTTAGAAATAAAACTACTTTTAAATACCTATTACGCACTAGCATATAGCCATCTAAGCTATGGTATTATTTACTGGAGCCAATCAACAGATTTAAACAGAATTTTTATATTACAAAAAAGAATAATTAGAAAAATTTTCTCATTAAGTCCATTAAACTCACGTAAACCCTACTTCAAACAGTATAAAACACTCGGTATTATTCATTAAAAAAACAATTCACGAGATTTACTCGTCATCTCGAACTACATAATTATGGTACAAGAAATTCCACAAACATTTATATACCTCCCTATAGGACTAGCACTTTCCAAAAAAGTCCTTACTGTTTTTGTGGGAATATGTACAGGGTGTTCCAGCGAGGACTGAACAGGGACCTATTTTCGACCTTCCTTGTATTTTGGAAAAATTCAAAATAGCCAATCGATGTATTTTTTCTTGTAGAATCCAAAAATGTCATCGAAAAAATATTTGAACCAGAAACAAAAGAGTTACGCTATGCATCAGGTGTTTTTTAGATGGAATGTATCGTTTTTTATACGATTTTTGGAAAGAGTGATTTTTTTTATGTCCGTTCTGATTAAAAGATTTGATTTTGCGATAGCTGTGTATATTACATTTTAATGTTTTACAAACTAAAATTTTAGCTTCACCTGTTTAAAATATACGATAGGTTGGTATAGGTGATCAAGGTAAAATGACGTTTGAATGCTTTGTCAATAAAAATTGACATTATTTTAATTATTGTCGAAGTCTTCACCTAAAAAATATATATTTGACTCTGATCGAAATGAAATACTCTTTGGACGAGAGACTACAGATTGTTATGCTATTTTACAAGTGCCAAGAAAATGCAAGAGAAGCAAGAAGAAGATTTATTGCAAATTTTCATAGAAATATATCCATCAATACAATTCTAAGGATAAAAAACCTATTTGAGGAAAATAAAACTTTACATGATAGAAAAAGAAATTCAATAAAAAATAATTATTAAATAATAAAATAAAACTACTAATAACATAAGTTTTCAATGTGACCGCCGTTTTTCTCGAAACAACATCGATAACCCCCTTTGTAGCCTTTCTAAACTTGCTGTTACAATATGATTTTCCTGGTTAAGGCAGTTTATTTCATCGACAATTTTTCCCATGATCTCTTGAATATTTTCGTTTCGTTGTCTGTATACGACGTTCTTCAAATGGCCCCAAAGAAATGTATCCAAAACTGAGCACGGCATGAGGAGGCCCCCCATCATGTTGCCAAATTAAATTCTGATATTCTGCCAATGGTAAGTCTTCCAAAAAATTTTCAATATCGTTTTCTAAAAACTCATAATATCTGTGCCCATTTAAATTCCCGTTAAAAAATATTGGTCCCAAAATTTTATTGTTTTTTATCCCCCACCAAACATGAATAGAATTCCTCCCTTGAAATTTAATAGTCTGGAACTTTTTTGGATTTACAACGGACCAGTGGTGACTATTATGTCTGTTGAATACTCCCGATATTGTGAAAGTAGCTTCGTCGGTCCACACAATATTTTTTAATAAATCAGGGTCTTCGTTTTCTTGCCGAATTACCATTTGAGAAACAAATTGGAAGCGAAGTTCTTTTTGTGCCGGTGTTGGGTGCTGAAGTGGAAGGATTAGAAACGGCCTAAATTTATGAATTTTCAGAGTCCTGTGAACAGTTCCTCGGGTAACTCTTCTGCGCCTTACACCGCCACCGTACTGAACTTCCCGAACTGCATCCGAAATAGATTTGGTTGGATTAACTTGAAAATAATTTATAATGGCCTGGTCTCGATTTCTTCTTCTTTGTATATTTCTTTTTCTATCATGTAAAGTTTTATTTTCCTCAAATAGGTTTTTTATCCTTAGAATTGTATTGATGGATATATTTCTATGAAAATTTGCAATAAATCTTCTTCTTGCTTCTCTTGCATTTTCTTGGCACTTGTAAAATAGCATAACAATCTGTAGTCTCTCGTCCAAAGAGTATTTCATTTCGATCAGAGTCAAATATATATTTTTTAGGTGAAGACTTCGACAATAATTAAAATAATGTCAATTTTTATTGACAAAGCATACAAACGTCATTTTACCTTGATCACCTATACCAACCTATCGTATATTTTAAACAGGTGAAGCTAAAATTTTAGTTTGTAAAACATTAAAATGTAATATAAACAGCTATCTCAAAATCAAATCTTTTAATCAGAACGGATAAAAAATAAAAAAAAAATCACTCTTTCCAAAAATCGTATAAAAAACGATACATTCCATTTAAAAAACACCTGATGCATAGCGTAACTCTTTTGTTTCTGGTTCAAATATTTTTTGATGACATTTGTGGATTCTACAAGAAAAAATACATCGATTGGCTATTTTGAATTTTTCCAAAATACAAGGAAGGTCGAAAATAGGTCCCTGTTCAGTCCTCGCTGGAACACCCTGTACAACCCACTACCAGCAAGCCAAAGAGAAGTAACTTCTTAAAAAAACTACAAAGAGTTTTCTTCTTGAAAAAAGTTATAATGTTAGAAATTGCTTTTCAATTTTGCAACAACTGTTATCTGTTAGTTAGTCCAATCTTAATATTGTTTTAAAAATATCTTATGTTATGTGAATTGTGTTATGAAGTGAAATAAAATAAATATACATAATTAAAAAGCAGGTGGTAAGCAATTCTTATTTAAAAAAAATGGGATCACAAATGCCGATGGCTATCAAAGTCATGCAGTCAGTGAATAATTTATTTAACTCAAGGAACTAATTATACCGAGTTTTCCATATTTAACAACTTACCTCTGAGGTTTTTATTAAACCAATTCTATCAAATTGATTTAATTTGTCTAAGTCAGTTCCGTACCCTTCTATTAGACAGTTTCCATTCTTGAAAACAGATGTCCCTGACATTATCTGAAAAACAATATTTTACATACATTTCTCATTCATTACAGCCTAATGGGGAGTCCCCAAAAATAGGGGAATCAACTATCCAAAGGGCACTAATTATATATTCTATTTCATAATAATTATTTTTAAAGCTAGATTAAAAGAACAACATTAGCCAATGCAAAGTAATCTGTAAAAATTTGACAAAAAAACACATTTCCAGCTACTTAACCTTTCTGGAGATTAAATCAAAATTTTCAATTAAAACTACACCACCAATTTAAGCAAACAAGATTTTTAATTGTAGATCATTATCAACAAATTTCATATATATTACTTGTTCACTATTTTAGATCTTAGTTTAGATATAAACTATAATGCTAAGCTGCCTAAGATTATTATGTTTTTTACCTAAAACAACTTTAACGACAATAATATTTCCTTCGTATAATCTCATCTCTCTGCAAGCACACAGAATGTCAGAGGCAGGCAGTTAGACATAGTGTACCATAGGGGTCAGTTTGGGACCTTTGTTGTTCCTAATATGACCTGCTCCATTTCCAGAGTAATGTTAACCTGATATTATTTGCAGATGATACAACTAATACCATAAAATATATTCCTACAGATGTCCTAGAGGATATTAATCAGTGACACACAGAAAAGTATGGCCCACTGGTTTTTGGCAAATTGGTCGAGTTATGTAAAATTTCTGGGTGTCTTTTTGGGTCCCAAACTCACCTGGGAGGAACATACCAAACAAATTTGCCAGGGATTTCAAAAAAAGAACATCTAATTTGGACACTGTCAAAGAAAGTATCCGTCTCCACTCTGCTGTTAGCCTACAATCGATGTTTTGCATTGCACATGATCTATCATATATATTAAACTGCAGTGCTGATGTGTGCTTGTCATGACTGGTCTGAAGTGGTGTGACTGTTGCAGATAAAGTTTTAGAGGATCTAAAAAATACTAACTCTTCTCTCCATTTAGATGTTAAACTGCTTTAATTACATCAAGTCACAGTTTCAAAAATCCTAAGATATATGTATAATATATAAATTAAATGAGATATATCAAATCCTGAGATTTGATATTCTTGAGATATGATATTCTGATTTGATATAATAGGGTTGTTACCGGGTTCCATACTTACCCATGAGCCAGATTGAATTTTTGAAGCACATGGTGGAAAATCAAAATGGAGGGGGTCAACATCTACAACGCCAATTTCTAAGCTTCCTGACCACGAATTGACCTATTAAAACATAAAAATAAGTAATAATTTTTAGTGTAAGTTACAGTAATAGTTTGTCCCTTTTGCATAATCCAATTTCTACTATGAAAGGGTGTCTCAATAAAGAATTGTCCTAACGAGTTAACTATACACAGATTTACCAGATATTTATATTAAACATAATGGAATTCGTATAGCACCCTTTAAATCGTTCAATGTAGAGAATTATAGTGGGAAAAGTGCAGGCAAATAAAACCACTATGGTAATTTATATCCCAACGTTTTGTGGTCAATCACCACTTTCTCAAGTTATATTAAACAGTTGCATGGTTACTCAAGGGTGTTATTTTGCATATAAACAATTCAGTTCAGTTTTCCTGTAATTTGTTAGGATTTTTTGCAAATTATTAGTCAAATCCCTTAACCCAAAAGCTAAATACAAATTCACATTTATTAAATTACCTCTTAACTATTTGAATAACAGTATTTACCTTTCTATCAATCATAACTTCAAACAGAACGTCGTTCATGAGAGGTTCAGCAGAAATTACCAGTCCATGATCAAATTCACTATCATTACGGATTGCAGTGGTGTTTTCATTAATTAATGTGATTCTTTCTCCACAGCGGTAATGAAAATATGCCATTGCTATTGTGAAAACACTTTTTTTTAAATTATAACGAATGTAGTAAAAAACAGAAAGAAAACATATCGCCCAAAACAACCGTATTTGACGTATTAAAAAACAATTACTGCACCCATCAAAATCAGCTGTTTGGGATTTATTCGAACGAACTGCGAGGGAGGTTCACTGACAAAATGAAATATTCTTTTAAGCTTTGTAGAAATTGTCTCAATATATCATAATAAAAATTAAATAATAACTGGATTTTTATATGATCAAGAAATTTTATTTTACTGACATGCTGCAGTGTGTTGTTATTTTGTGTATTTGAATAGAATTAATGAAAACACTGTCGTTAGATAGAGTGGCACAATTAGGCGGTCCAATAAAACAGCTGACTGCTGTCAATATGGCTAGCGTAGGACAAACATTGTTTTCTTCAATATGAGTCCGTGATAATTTAAACGCAAATTTCAAGTAATTTTACATATTATATTTAGTGCATTTTTTGTTCAGGGCCATTTTTTATAATTGTGTGTTTGCTTTAAACTTACTTATGAGAAATGAACACTTTTTGAAGCTTCGAAGCGGAAACGCCGAAGTTGCCGAGCTGTGCAAACAAAATATTTTTATAATAAAAAATTAGATCCTTTTGTAGTGTAGATCGAAAAGACTTTCCCCCAGTGACAAATATGGACATTGTTAGTTATCTATTTAATTATTTTAATATTGGTAAAACATAAAAAAATAATACAGCATTGAAATATGTAAAGGTACAAAATGTAATATATTTTTTCAAACAATAATTAGAAATATCTTTGATCAGAGTCTCGATTGAGAATGATAATAATTGTTAATTAGCTAGATTAAATTTATTTTTTTAACAAATGATTTATAAGATATTTTTAGTAGTACGTAAATCCTCTTCTTGTTGCAGTAATCCCTTTCAATCGTTTTTCATATTTAAAATTGAACATTTTTGAAACTTAAAATTAAAAGTAAAATGTCTTTTATCCTTCTACCTCTACAATTTGCAATACAACAAAAAAAAGGCAGGTAAAAAGTAAAAAGTAAATAACAAAAGTAGTCTCATATATTCATGTGTAAAAATTCGATTTGTTTGTCCTACGGCCGTTAGAAACAGCTGATCAATAACGTTCAACTGACAGATCGTTGGAATGCCGGTAGTAGTTCATCTACACATGTTTTTTTTTTAGTAAAAATGTTCTAACCTAAAATCTCGAACAGAAATACATTTTTTGATGTGTACAGAGTTTTCCTAAAGATAGTTAAGTATTTAAAAAGTTCTCTCGGAAAAGTATGTTCATTCCTTCAGGAAAGAAAATTAGCTCGTAAATCGTATTAACCAAAAACATAAAAATGCGAATGAGAAACACATTTGAATTGCCAATATTAGATCATTTATTGTAAGTCCTCTTTTATCTCTATTTAAATATATCAATGTTTGTTGTTATATCAAAAAAACAATGGTTAAAAGCTTTAGAACACTTAGGTATTGCTTACTTATGGTCATACATTCTGAGAGTGCCCATGGTAATTTATAATTTCTCAAGATGGTGATTTTTATTTCGTTGTTTTATTCAGCATTTCTTGTAAATATCTGTGCAAAGTGAAAACAACATTTTTTATTTTTGCGTATTTTGTAGAACACATCATGGCATTACTTCTGATAAAGTGGTGGTAATATCAATAATTGGAAAAAGTTCTTTGAATACCTGTGGTTTAAAAGTTAAATCTATTGGAAGAATATTTCCCCTAGGAGACCAAAGGTCAAGTAAGGTCAGTATAGTTCCTGTGCAGTAGTTTATATTTAGTTACATTTAGCACTTGCATAATTTTGTGTTTATTTTTTATAATTTTGTATTTTATACTGTTGCTAGCTGCTTGTTTTTTTCTTTAAAATGATGATCTTGGTTTAGTTTACACCATTTGACATCAATACAAATTTTGATTAGTTATACCTGTGGTTAAACCATCAAATTATTTTTTTTTTGAATAATGCATTTCTTTACATTTCAGAATTACATTAAAGGCTCATATGATGAAGAGCATCAGATCGTGTATCTGCACTTGTATAGTTCTCTGGATACTGATATCCTGGTAGAAAAATTGGGAGGGTTTGGTAATGGTGGTAATTTTTCAGAAGATTTTCTAGCAGCGAATGATGAGATAAAAAGTTCTTTTTGCAGATATTTACTGTTTTTATTTTATGTCAGTCATATAATTATTCTGTCTCATCCAGGAACAACATTTGACACCAGTTATATACAGTACTTTAAAGCTCTGGATTTATTAAGGTAAATATGTGGATTTATTGCTATAATTGCTTATATCTGATATGGTTATTTTGGCATAAATTAATTAATATTATACTATTTTTTTAATAAAAATAAAATTGATAGTCAAAATCAAAATATGCTTTATTGTTCAAAGAAAAAAAAATCCTCAATGACAAAGCTCTTAAAAGTAAACAATTAAAATAAGCAAACTAAAATTATTAAAAGAAAACATTAATGTGATAAAACGTCACAGAATATAAAAAATCTTGAAAACAAAACAGCACACCGAAAATGATCTTATCGTCATAGTAAATAACAAAATTTACACAATACACAAGACTAAAATATAATAAATGGCCAAGTATACACCCCATCTAAAAGAAGTTCGATTAAAAATAAACATAAAAATCTGCATTACATATTTGCACATCCTAAAATATATATAAACACAATACCCATATAGACACTCTTAATTAAAATTTTTTGCTAGAAATTCTTCAACATTGTAAAATGATTCAGAGATCATTAAATTTTTAACCTTAGTTCTAAATAATCTGTGACTTCTAATTCTTCGAATGCTGACTGATATTTTTTTGAATTATAAAAAACAGAGTTTTTAGTTAGGGCTGTCGAAGGTATAGGTAGACTAATAGAGAAAGAACTACATACATACGGATTCCAAAATAAACAGACCTGCTAAAGTCAGATTTTTTTTTACTTAAAAATGGGTCTACATGAATCACGTGACTTTAGGCTGTATAGGTATCTTATTGCACGTTGCTGCAGGACGAAAATTGACCGAAACAAGTTACCGCTGCACGAGCCCCAAAAACAAATTTCATATCTCAAATGTGATTCGATTACCGAAAAATAAACATTTCTTGCTACTGTTTCGTTTAACTCAGTTCTAGTTGTTCGAACAGCATAACATCCAGAACTAAGTTTCTGGCACAAGTTATTAATATGTACATTAAATTTTAACTTATTATCAACAAACATTCCCAAGAACTTGTTTTCTGTCATGTTTTTAATTATTTGACCATCAAGAGAGATTTTTTTTAACAATGTAACATTTAAAGTTTAAAATGTTGGTTTTCGACACATTAAAAGACAGACGATTTGCATTGCACCATTCCTGTATGTTATGAAGATCAGCATTCATCATATCATTCAGAATGTCAGGATTTTTATGATGCCATAAAATTGTTGTGTCAGAGGGGTGAGGTGCACTGTCCATTGCGTATGAAAGAAGGCAGATCATTATCATATATTAAAAATAGAAGTGGGCCAAGAACAGATCCCTGAGGTACACCGGCAGTTATGTCTAGTTTGGACGAAAGTTCACTTTGAAAATGGACACTCTGATGGCGGTCAGTTAGGTACGATGTTAGCCATTTCAAAATTGTGCCCCTAAAGCCATAGAGTTCCAGCTTACTCAGCAGTATCCTGTGACAGACACAGTCAAAGGCCTTTGTCAAATCGCAAAACACTGCCAAAGCAACCTCTCCCTCATTGAGGCTCAGATATAACTCTTCCATAAAATGAAAAATGGCATCATCAGTATTCCTAGAAAATCGAAAACCAAACTGTGCATCAGAAAGCAATTTGTGCTTATCCAAAAATGAAAGCATTCTAGATTTAACCACTTTTTCCACAGTCCTGCTAAGTGTAGGTAGTAAAGAAATTGGCCTAAAGGTAGAAGGTAAATCCTTGTCGCCTGCTTTAAGTAAAGGAATAACAGTGGCCATTTTGAGAATGGAAGGAAAGCTCCCAATCTGAACACTCAAATTAATAGCACCTGCAAGACTCTCCAAAGAAGGGATAAGGATATTTAGAAAAATTTTGATTGAAATTTCATCCCAGCCTGAAGAATTTTTGTTCTTTATGTCCTGAAATATGGTTCTTAACTCATTTGGAGTAACTGGTACAAAGTAAAATGTCTCGGGTACAGATACATGTCTGAGAAAGGATAAGGGGTCAATGGAGTCACTAGTGATACCACTGCTCAATTTTTGTGCAATAGTACAATAAAACTGATTAATTTTGTTGGCTCCCAAATTAGAGTTAATAAAATGACTCGATTCCTTGCCTCGCAGCTCATTAACTATATTCCAGATTTCCCTTTGTTTATTTCCTGCAATTATTACTCGATTATGGTAGTAAAGTTGTTTAGCAAGTTTAATGGATTTTCAACAAACACATCTGTACTTATTAAAATAGGTCATAAAAGGCAAGTTGTCCAAAAAATATTTTCTTAGCATGTGAAGACATCTCATGTTTTTAGATGAAACTTTTACTCCTTTAGTAATCCAAGGTTTTTTATTTTTAGATTTTATGTTTACAATAGGAAAAGCCTTATTAAACAGTTCTGCTATACTAGAATGATAGGCCTCAAGAGCATTGGCCATTAGGAAAATACTATTCCAATCGTAGGCTGCACATAGATGTGAAAATTTTTTATATTTACTCCCAGTCAGCAGTCTACCATATTTTCTCGATATCTTATTATTAGATGTGTCAATAACATTGGGTACAAAATGGCACAACACAGCTTCATGATCAGAGAGACCACTATTTACAACTTGACAAAGAACATCAAAATTTGAATAAATATAGTCCAGTAATATTTGTGAGCACAGACTTTGGTGTGTCGGTGAACTTACATGCATTTTTAACACATAACAGCTAAATAGATTGTTTAATTGCAGAGAATTATTACTAGGGGTTAGAAAGTCAATGTTTAGGTCACTGCCTAAAAATACTTAAGTTTTCATCAAAATTACCTGATGGTGCTCTGTATATGCATAAAAAATAAATATTACAATTTTTGAACATGACCAAGCTAAATTCAAAAACTTGATCGCTTATCAAGTAATAATAGTTACTAACTACATTAAAATTAGTTTTATTTTTATGTATGTATCTTTAATAAATATAAGTGTACCACCATGAACCATCCTTGATCTACAATAAGAGGTAATTATAGAATATTCGGGTAAGTAAATTGGTTCTTCTGGCCTAAGCCAGTGCTCAGTTATTAAAACAAGGTCTGGAAACTCAAGACTATGCAAAAGCAACTGTAATTCATCAGTCTTACCTCTAATACATTGCACGTTCAACAACATCACAGACAATTCATTGTTATTAGGTTTATTTACTATGTAGGACATTTTCGTTGAATGTCCTTCGCTAAAAAATCAACCGACTCTGACGATGGTAAGGACAGATTATCACAATTCGATTTTGTTGAACATGCAGGTTTTTTTGATACATCACAGGAATCGAATCTCAATGTACACGCCCCGTAAGTTTCACAAATCTCTTCAATTATCTTACTTGCTAACATAGATTTATTCACAAGTGAGTTATTTATGTTACTTTCTAATAATTTAACGTTTGTAAACTTTTTAAAAGACTTTTTTAGTTTTAAATTAAAATTAAATATACAATTTTCAGAACCTTCATCAAATTTACCAAAAGGGACAGAGCTGATTAAAATATTTGTATGTTTACATAGAGATAGCTTATCAGTTATAAAATGTTCAGACGGAATTATTCCTCAATTACGTAACAATTAATAATGCATACGTCCAAAATAGATTTTTTTTATTCCAGCAAAAAACTTTTTGACAAAATCTGTGAGAGTTTAAAGTTATTAGATAAAATAAACTCTGATTGGGTCGCTAATGGAAGACCCTGCACGCCAAGAATTATTTTCTATTTTGAGAGGTCTAACACTCTCAGCAAAACAAGTATCAAGAAACTGGAACATAATTTAGAGGACAAAATTTACCATATATTAAAGAAGACAAGAATAATCACTACAACTGGGTAAGAATACAGTTTGACTAATTTTTCCACAGAAAAAATGTACAGTAAATTCATGCAATACGTGCAGACAGTTCAGTTTTTTTGCTCAGAAGCTTCCTTGTGTGATGTTTAATCTAGGCACAACTTTGGGGTTGTTTTTATCATTCCTCTTAATTTCAAGAGAGCTGAATTTTGGTGTCAAATATTTTGGAAATTACTATTTTTAATTACCTACTAGACTACTTATTATGAATCAATAATATGTAGAGAAATACCTAATACAAATTAAGTAATGTATAAATAAAGCACGAAATAAAGGAAGTAACACAGTTTAAGATCAACAATAGAACATATTTTTTAAATGTCACAGTTACACATAAATAAATTTGTATGTTACAGCAGAACGTTGCAGATAAAACATAATATTTCACTTCATTTTATTTCAAATTTGGCATTGCAGGAGTAAAAATTTTTCTTGCAGCTGTTCGTTGTTTGCGATCCCACTAAACGATGAATTTGTGTATGTAGCAGAGGAACCTCCAAAAGATAGGTTAAGTGAAGCAGTAAAAGGATTGATTCAAGACTGCCAACCGGGTGGTGCGATGCAGGTAGAGTCACCATTTTCTAGTCAACCATATCTAGAAAAAGACTTCTTTAAATTTTTGCTTGTTCATGTTCAGCAAGCTAAAACCAAAGGGTTTGATGATACCGTATCTTCAACCAGACACCAACATGCTCCAGCTTACTTTGAGGTAAGTTATATATAAATCTTGTAAAAAAAACATATCACCCTAAAAAACAATTTTTTGTCAACTATTGTTGTGATATACTTATGTTCATTTAGACAAAGAGCTTTTTAATTATATAGTAAAAATCTTTAGGCTAAATTTTTCTCCATAGAATAAATATAACAATCACTGAATTTACAAAAAAAATTATTTCTTAATTTTTTTCATTCTACTAAGCAAGCATTGAAGTGGTTGTTACAAACTAGTTTTTTATACTATTAGACACATTTACTGATTTCAATCTCACCTTTTCATTATTCATTATGTCTATTACTTCAAAAGAAATATTATTTTATTTTCCTAACAAAATAAGTGCAATGGCCATTTTTGGCAGCCAATGTTCCTTTTACCCAGCTCAAAGCAGCAATCAAAAGCTTTAGCGAGATCACGAAAAACTGCCGCAGCCGCCTGGTCTTCGTTAATGTAAAGATATAGAATATCAAGAAATGCAAAAATTGCATCTCCTGTACTGCTACCACTCTGAAAACCAAATTGATCAACAGTTAAGATTTTGTGCTTCTCTAAGTAAGAGATAACTTTTTTTTACACATTTTTCAACTACTTTAGCAATCGTAGGCAACAAGGAGATTAGTCTGAAATTTGCTGGAGAAGTCCCATCCCCGCCCTTATAAATTGGAATGACAATCGCTTCCTTCAGAAATCCAGGAAAGATTTCTGCAGCAAAAGAATCATTTACAGCCATCACAAATGCATTCAAAGTAGACTCTGGTAAAGCTTCTAATACCCCCACCGAAATTTCATTGCATCCTGAAGCATTTTTATTTTTAATATCGTGAAATATCGTCCTAATCTCCACCACGTCAGTTGGAGTAAGAAAAGAAGAATTACATATAGGGAACAGCTTCAAAAACTAATGGATTACACCTTGACGATATCTGATTAGCGAGATTTTCGGCAATAGAGCAATACAATTTATTAAATTCCTCAGGTCTTATATCGACATCAGATACATCAAAACTATCAGATTTTCCCTTGAGTTGATTAACAATTTTCCAGCTCTCTGTTTATTGTTAGAAGATGAAATATGTGAATCAATATAGTTTTTTTTGCGTTTTTCTGTATATTGATCTGTACTTATTGAAGTAATTAACAAAGAAGTCACTAGTAATAAAATATTTCCGCAAAGTGTGTACAGAGCGCAAATTTTTCCTGGAAAGGCTGCCCTTTCTTGTTTTAAATGTTAACAGCTGGAAATGAACGGTCAAAGACTTCTGTAATCCGTCTATGGAATTCTTTTGCATCTATACAAATAGTTTTGGGGAGTTTCCTTCTCCTCACCACAAATGTTACAGGTTGAGTCATCCTCTGTGCCTAGCAGTGCTAAGTTCTCTTCAGATGACAGTGGCCTGTTGGCGCCTCTATAAGGGAGCTAATGATCTGCCTACTTCTAGTAAGCAACCAGCCCATTGTGGCCACGACAAAATCTTTTGTCTTTTGCCTTCCTTTGTTGTTTCTGTGGCACTCTCTACTGAGGGTCTTAAGGACACAATCATTTAGGGCCACCTTAACTTGCTGTCTTGACAATCCGTGTATAGTTTCTGGTCCTGTGGGTGGCATGTTGGCTCCAAGCTTTACTAGCTCATCTGCCTTCTCATTGCCTGCTATGCCACAGTGACTAGGGATCCAAATGAGTTCAACTCGTTTTTGTCATTGCCAGTCCTTCCAGTGCGTCACAGGACTCCTGGACTAAGACCCTATTAGCTTTGGGTGAATTCAATGCTGCTTGCCTGAGCAAATGACCACTTCATTTTTTAAACCTCCTTTAACTTCCTCCAACAATGGTATATATATCAAAATAACAATATAACAATGGTATTGATATTATTACTACACCATTAACTTACTTTTTCAACACTTCTGTTAAAACTGGTAACTTCCCAAGTAAACTCAAATATTCTTGTATAGTGCCGATTCACAAAAAGGACAATCCCCAGCTTATGCAAAATTACCGACCCGTGTCCGTGATTTCTTCCTTTAGCAAACTGTTCGAAAAAATTATAAAATCTAGAATCTCTAAATTCTGGGAAACCAACAAAGCTTTAAGTGCATGTCAACACGGTTTCAGACAAAACTTAGACACCTCGACTGCAGCATTTGCACTTCTTGGCCTGGTGTACCGGGAGTTAGATAGTTCGGGGCTGGTGTTGGGCCTATTTTTTGACTTAACAAGGGCTTTCGATTGTGTGGCCCCTGGGCATTTGGTGTCGAAGCTTGAAGCTATGGGCATCCGTGGACCATGTAATGAGTGGGTGCAATCTTACCTTACAGAACGTGAAATGGTGATTAGGCTTGAGAGCGAGACCTCTTCACCCAGACTGTGCCCGCTGGGAGTCCCACAGGGCTCTGCTTTATCACCGCTATTGTTTATAGCCTTTATAAATGATCTCGATAAATACCTGAAGTTTGAAAGATCTCAATTAATCCTATTCGCAGACGATACGAGCATAGTCGTTGCGGCTTCCTCTATTGCAGAACTCCAAAGCATTGCAAGAGACATACTAAATATCTTTCAAAATTGGTGTCGAAAAAACCAGTTGGTCATCAACTCATCCAAGACGAGTTATCTCATTTTCCATAAAAAGAAAGAGACTCAGGATCTGGAGCTGATACTCAATGGGGAAAAGATTGCCAAAGAGCCATCACTGAAGTTTCTGGATGTATGTTAGATGAGCATTTAGATTGGTTGATTCACATAAATCACGTCGCAGCTAGATTGAATTCCGCTTATTTAGCAATACGAAATCTAAAAAGAATTTTTGACATGAGTCAACTAACCAATATTTACTATGCTCTAGCTTATCCCCATTTAAAATACTTAATTATATTCTGGTGCCAATTTGCCGAATGGGAAAGGATATTCGTTCTTCAAAAACGTCTGATCCGATTAATATTCGAACTAGCGCCACGAGAAAGCTGCAGGAGCTCGTTCCAGAAAAAGCGAATCCTGACCTTCCCATCAATGGCCATACTAGAGGCAGCGATGTTTGTGAAGAAGCATTCTCATCTCTTCCACACAAATGCTGCCCATGAACATAACACCAGGTTTAAAACAAATATCCTGATTGAGTCGCATTCTGCCTGACTGTATATAAAAAGGGTCCAAAGTATCTTTGCACCGCAGTCTATAACCACCTTCCCCAAAATTAGTGGAGATAACGTATTACTCTGTAAAGGAATTCTTGGATGATTGATTTGATACTTTACTATTTTACATTATTTATAATTTGTTTAGGACATGTGAAATCCAATGTATATTGGCTTTTTTAATAAATATACTGATTGATTGATTGATTGATTGATATACAAAATTAATTAAGTAAAATTAGGTCCTTTGAATATAATTAGCGTTAATTACACTGGCCGACAAGATTTTTCTAACATAGGCCAGCTCATTATTTTCACAATGGAAATACCCTCCCAATAATAAAAAAATATCCGGGAAGCCCTAATACGTATCATTTTTTAATAGCCTAATTAGAACCTTTTATATTGACAGGTAAACAATTTTATTGTGGGGTGGCTAGAATGGGTCCATTTTACAACGGAAAAATTACCTAGACTGGGTTGTTTACAACATTAGACATAAAATAAACGTTAAACATCACTCTTCTGTTGAGTTTCGAATTGAGTGGTTCTCTGTGTATCGATAAGCAAGTGTATGTGAAGACGAGAATGTCGAGTCAAACGCGCCGAAGTTGCAAAATTTCTCCTGACAAATTTTGTTATATATGTGGAGACTTTCTGGTGAAATCACATGCCCAGCCATTTTCCGAAAATGTAGAAAAAGCCTACTTTAAATATTTTGGTGTGTTAATTAGGAATCAAGATAAGCGGTGGGGTTCCCCTGTGTGCTGTGTTAGTTGTAGTTTATCATTGGTGCAATGGATGAAGGGAAAGAGAAAAAGTATGCCTTTTGCAGTTTCAATGGTATGGCGAGAACCCACCAATCATTCTGACGATTGTTATTTTTGCTTGACAAAGACTGAAGGTTATTCCAAAAAAGGAAAGCACACTATAGAATATCCAAATTTGCAATCTGCCAACGACCTCTTTCTCATAATGCAAATTTGCCAGTGCCGATTGCGCCTTTAAATTGGCAAGCTATTGATTTGGGAGATAATGGAGATAACGCATCATCAGGCAGCTCAGAAGAACAGTGCACCGATCCCACTTTTACCACAGCTCCCAGTTCCTGTGAGCCACATTTGATTGTTCAAAGTGAGTTAGATGATTTAGGACGTGACTTGGGGTTATCCAAGCAACAGTCAGAACTTCTGGATTCCCGTCTTAAGGAATGGCCAAAGAAACAAAAATTACGAATTTCAGAAAAAGAAATGCTATGTTTTCTGAATTCTACTGCTTTAATGCAGGAACTTGATATTGAACATTCTCCTCGTGAGTGGCGCTTATTCATAGACTCATCTAAATATAGCTTAAAAGCTGTGTTATTGCATAATGGAAATTTAAAACCCTCTATACCAGTTGCCCATTCAGTTGCAATGAAAGAAAATTATAAAAATATGCGCACGATTTTGGATAAAATAAACTACAATAGGTATAAATGGCAGATATGTGGGGACTTAAAAGTTATAGCGATTTTAGTGGGACTTCAGATGGGATTTACAAAATATTGCTGTTTTCTTTGTTTATGGGACAGTCGTGCGATAAATCAGCATTATGTAACACAAATTTGGCCAGAAAGAAGCGAATTTCAACCGGGATCTCAAAATGTTAAATTTATACCTCTTGTCGATCCCAAAAATGTCCTTTGGCCCCCTCTTCACTTTAAACTGGGCTGATGAAAAACTTTGTGAAGGCTTTGAATAAAGATGGTGATGGATTTAAATACCTAAGACAAGTCTTTCCCCAGTTAAGTGATGCCCAATTAAAAGAAGGCATTTTTATTGGGCCTCAAGTCAGAAAATTGCTGGACGATGTCAATTTTACGGAAAAGTTTACCAGGCAGGAACTCAGAGCATGGAATTCATTTGTTAATGTAGTAAGAGGATTTTTAGGCAACAATATGGATGAAAATTATGGACAATTAGTTAATGAACTCTTAGATTCCTATAAAGCGCTTGGGAGCTGATACTGACGAGCAGGGTGAAAGATTTCACCAAGATATCAGAACAATACAGCCATGATGGGTAACTTCTGTTGGTTTTTGAAGAGAGAAGATAGGACACCTCATAAACGGAAAAAATAACGTTTAATTAGTGTTTTAAGTTAAAATTTTCTCGTTTGCTTTTCTCTTAAATGTATGGTATGTTTAATAGGCGAAAACTGTAAACATAGTCAATAAACAGGATTAAGAATTTTCTGAAATCATTTTTTCTATAGATATTAAGGTTCTACAAATCTAACAAGAAAACCCTACGTGCTACAACTTTCTATTTGACATTTTCGTATTTGGATAGGTTCATTCCATTAGATTATGCTATTTTGATTTGTGTTACAACAAAAAAATTTTTGTCCGCCAATGTTATTTGAAAGCTTATAGTAAAGCTTATTTTGATCATTACATTGTTTATACACTGAAAAGTAACAAAATCTCCATCAATGTTTGGGATTTTGTTACTTTTATGTGCATTGCAGTATGTTGAATTTGGACAGATATTCTTTAATATGTTTCAGCTGCCAGCATTGAACAGTTGGATTGAAGCAACAAAATGTCTTTATGATCTTATAGTTAAAGAAGAAAAGCCTTTGACATCCTTATTTACTGATACGCGATTTTCTGAGCAAAGATGTCTTAAAGTTTTGCCCTTAGCAGTGGCCAGATATCAGGAAGGTTTACCTCCTCATTATGCCAAGGCTGAACATGAAGCTCGATTGGCAGTTGCTTTGGGCCTTTTTAGGTAACTATTTAGAATATATTCATCATAAATTATATAATATATAAATAAAATATAGTCTTTTTATTCACAAAAGGTAATATTAAAAAAAATCAAATGCTTTAGGAAATTTGTAAATATGATCTTTGTAACCCTGAATGTAAATTCCTGAAATTCTGTTCAAAATTTGATTTTTTCATTGGGTATCTGGGGGTGTTTAAAGGTGCAAATTATGAATTTTTAGTTGATTGTTAAATATTCCAAATCATTGTGCGAACATGACAAAGCAGTTCAGTTGTTTGTGTAGATTAGACTCAAAATCGGTATCTGGGGATTTTTAAGAGTGTAAATTATGAACTTTTAATAAACATTTAAAAATTCAAAATGGCTGTGCCAACACAACTTAACAGAGAAATTGAAAAGTGTTTTTGTTGGTCATACTACTGTTAATAATAAAAAAATCAAAATTGCACAAAATATTGAAAATACAGTAGGGATACATTTTTATTCAAAATTAAAAGCAAAAGCAGAAACTTAACTTAAATCCAGAATATAAAAATTACCAAAAACAAACACAATGGCACTTTTTTATATAATATATTATATAATTTCTGAAATTATAGAAATATAAAAAAAACCTAAAAATAGTGTCACTAAAAGAATGGTTACTAATAAATTAAATACCGCCTGTTTTAATATAATAATAAAATAAAATAATCTCTTTCAACTCTACCTGTGGGCAATTCCATGATCGATGCTTACTCTTTTTAGTAAAATTCAAAAATTCATTCATTCAAAAAACCTGAATAATTGTTTACAATTGAGTTAAAGTTTATGAAATGTTAGATAAATATTCCTAATTTTACCTAATGACTTTAAAATGTTACGAAAAACTGCAGGAATCCGTTCCCGCATCACACTGCATTACAAAAGCATTGTTTATCACAGGTGGCTATGTAAAAACAAAAGCAGTGCTTGGAAACTGGTGCCTGTCAAAAACTGTTGTGCTGTCAAGCTTTTAAATAGTGAATTATTTTTTGCAAAAAGTAAGTAGAACTTGATTAAAAATTGCTTATTTATATTCCAAAATTTTGTCCCACGAGTAAGCTGAATCCAATACTTTTTTTAATTTTTAATTAGACCGTAATAGAAACTCTGGATAAAAACATGATATTTCTTAACCTTTGACTTGCTCGTTATAACAGTAACTTTTTGTCCCGCGAGTAATCTTTAATAGCCTAGAAATATTTATTTTTTATTTTCAACGCTCATAAAAGTGTTTTCAAAAGAAAGTTGAGATTTTAATAAAACTGCTTTTAGTAGCATCAAATTATTTGTAGTGTTATCGGTATTTAGGTAAATTTTTGTTTTTTTTTTTATTTTTTAAAAATACTGCTAGCTACGAAAGGTTACAGAGCAATTTAGTTGTATTGATTTTTGGATTAAAAAAAAGAAAGGAATGATAGGAAGTTATCCATTTTTAGGATGCCGAAAATACAAAATGAAAAGAGGAAAATGAAAGTGAAAGAGTATGTCAGAAAGCATAGAGAGAAAATAAATGCAAATGAGAACCTTAAGTCGATATACCGTAAACGACATGCTGAATGTTGCAAAAAATACCGAGAAAAAATGAAACAAAAAATGTTGTCCTCGACAGATTTGATAGAGTTGAACAGAAAACAGGAACGAGAAAGAAAAAGAAAATACCGTGCAAAAAAAGATGCTCAAAGGTTGGATAAAAAAGGGAACAGTGCCTATAAGACCCCTCAAACTATGGGGAAAGATTTGAAAAAAATCAAGAATGTCCTTCCAGAACATAAAGAGAAGAAAATAGAGGTCATTAGAAGGGTTTTGAAAACGATTGATAAGAATTTAACCATAAGTTTTGATATTGGTCAAAATAATCCAGAGTGTTTTGAGTCTGTCACAACAAATAATAAGTATAACCAGCTGAATATGGAAACAGTAAGGAAAGTTGAGATTTTTTTCTGTAGAGAAGATATAAGCAGGGTTTCGCCAAATGTTAAGGATAAAATCAAAATAAAATCTGAAAATGGCACAGAATACGCACAAAAAAGACATATGATGTATACAGTGTTAGAAGCTTTTAGTATTTTTAAAGAAGAGAATCCGGGGGAAACGATAAAAATTAGTAAATTTTATGAACTAAGACCTAAATTTGTCATGCTTTTGTCAGATATG
The DNA here is from genome assembly GCA_030620095.1 of Kuschelorhynchus macadamiae. Classification (NCBI taxonomy): domain Eukaryota; kingdom Metazoa; phylum Arthropoda; class Insecta; order Coleoptera; family Curculionidae; genus Kuschelorhynchus; species Kuschelorhynchus macadamiae. The sequence goes on from JAUTXW010000598.1 coordinate 665,743, forward strand.
CCTCATGACGTATGTGTCTGCAGGTATCATGCTAATGTCTTTTATTTAATTGATATATTGCACAAAACTGTAAAGTTCCCAAAAACACACAGAGAGCTTCTTCAAGAAATCGTTTGCTACTTAGAAAGCGAAGATTGTATGATGGGGATTTGTCAGAATTGTAAAGACATTGACTTAAAATATTCAGTTGTGCCTCTGAAATATGATGAGTCTGTGGAATTAATTTTTAAACAGTGGGCAACTATCAATGGAAAAATAGAAATAATAAGTATTGAAAAGTCCATCGAAACGATTATTTCCACCTTAGAATATCAACTGCCTTTTTTCAAAAAACATGTATTTATCAAAAACAGCCAACAAAAGTATTTTGATTTGAAAAGAAGCACCGTTGGCGAAAAAGAAATCATATTGCAAATGGACTTTGCGGAAAACTTTTCAATTACAGCACAAGATGAAATTCAAAGTGCGCATTGGTCGCATAACCAAGTAACAATCTATACTGCCGTCGCTTGGGGTCCAAACAATATACTTTCGTTTGCTATCGTGTCTAACTATCTTTCACATGATAGATACGCTGTCAATGTTTTTTTAGAGAAAATCATAGAATTTCTGAAACTGAAAGTATTAAATTTTGAAAAATTATGCGTGTTTAGCGACGAATGCGCTGCGCAGTTCAAAAACCGTTATACGATGTCTTCGTTGTGCTTCTTACCAGCAGAAATGAATTTAAGAGCAATGGAATGGAATTTCTTCGCGTCATCACATGGAAAGGGTGCTGTGGATGGTATAGGGGCTACAGTAAAAAGAAAAGTATTTAATGCCAAACTAATCGAATTCTAACAATTATAACACATTTTATATTTTAGGTCTGGATGGAAATAAAAAGTCGAAAGTCTTTAATTACTAATGCGAAAGAATTTTACCAATGTACTCAAAAACTGGACAAGATAAACGTCATTTATGTAGAAACAGAAGAGATTGAAGCAGCAAAAAAAACTTTAGATGATAAGTGGAACTTGGTAAAACCATTTCCCAACATAACAAGCTGTCACAACTTTCGATTTTTGGATAATTATCATGTAGGAGTTAAAAATGTATGTAATTCAAAGGAATCAAACGTTGTTTTGTGTTTTCCTATGTAATTTCTTAGTTTCATTGTTTATTGTAATAGCTGAAATAAATATTTGTTTATTGAAATTGCATTGTCCCGCGAGTAATCACTAAATTGGTTAATATGTACAGAACTTAAAGAATTTTGGCATTTTAAGTATGGTCCCATAAATTTCAACTAAGAGTAGGTAAGTTATAGTAATATTACTTTTTTTAGATATCTATAAAATTTAGAGAAAAAAAACAACTAAAACTTGCGCATATTGATTAAACATTTTGGATGTCCCGCGAGTAAGCATAGATTTTTCAAAAACTTTATTTATTAGGTTTTGCCTTTTTTCAAATGAGCAAGTACTAATAGCAGAGACATCATTGCCATAATAGAATAGCAATAAATCACATGAGACTTACTATGCCTATGGTAAAAATGAATATTTTTAAAATTGTTGTTTTTCTAATTGTCCCGCGAGTCATCATGGAATTGCCCCTATGTATTACCGGCTATTTACAGTATAACTACCAAAACAAATGACTCTTGAAATTTTTGTGTTGCTTTATGTTTGGATGCTATTTATGTGGCTGAAGTGATAACTTTATAAAAAAGAAGACTAAAAAATTGACAAGATATGGTAGATTATTTACTAAGAGAAATTATAGTAAGTTCTGCCAACTTATTGAAAATGTTAACTGGGATATAGTTTTGAATGCTGAAAGTCTGTTGGAGACTTTTCATAATATTCTACTGAATAAATTTAATATTGCTTTTCCTCTTAAAAAAATTAAACATAAACGCAAGAAACCTTGGTTTACAAAAGGACTAAAAGTATCAGCGAAAAATATGAGATCTTTACATACACTAAGAAAATTTTTTATTCATAATCTTGTATTTACATCATACTACAATTCTTATCGTAAAGTTTATAGAGAAACAATTAAATTCGCAAAAAATATGTATTTCTCAAACAGAATAAATAAATCAAGCAATAGACAGAAGGAATGTTGGAAAATTGTTGGAGGACTGAATGGGAGTAGTGTTGGAATGGTTGGCTCTAGTATAAGCCCTTCAAAGTTTAATTCATTTTATTTCTCAATAGCATCAAATTTAACTAGCTGTATATCTCAGAAACATGACGCATTAGCATTTCTTAATCGAGTTTCAGTACAAGAAACTTTTTTCTTTTATCCCACCACCATTCAAGAAATAAAAGATACTTTTACAAACAAACAAACAAACAAAAGTATGCTTTATTGCCGCAGAAAAATTTTACAATTTTATGGACAAAGCAAAATATACCTAAAATAAGACATATCAAAATATTAATCGAAAAGAATTTCGATAGGTCAATGCTTTTTAAAAATGTAAATTATCAATTTACCAAATCGTAAAACACACGTTAGAATATAACATAACATCGCCGCAAAACAGTTAATGAATCCTAATAACCTTATAAAAGTAAACAAACACACATGTACGAGGTGAATAATTTCGATGACATTGAAATTAAAATTGCAACTATGCGACCTTAAACTCTATGTTATTATAGTTATACAAATAATTGTGATGGTAAACAGAAGGTATAATGAACTAGTGTAGAATGTAGTATACAAAAAAGAATTAAATTTTGTTTTTAATCCAATACAAAAATAATTAAGTTTTAAGTGAATGTTCGACAGTTCTTTTCTCTATATGATGATTTTCAAAATTCTATGTTACGAGTTAGGACATGACTCACAAAAGATTTAAGTAAACAAGCGAATTTAGTGATAATTTAAAGAGACTTACTCGCTGTAAAAATCATTAACTCTGTAAAATGGTCTCTCAATGAGGTATGCTTTGGTGTTTTTTCGAAATTGTGCAAGCATAGGGATAGATTTTAAATGTACTGGCAGATTGTTGTAAAGTTTTATGGCGTTGTAAATAATTGATTTTTTTATTAATTCTGAGGAAGGAATGGGAAGATATATATCATGCCTAGAGTTTCTGGTAGGGTATACATGTTGTGGCCTTTCTGGGAGGGTGTTTATATGTTTTCTCAGCAAACATATCGTTTCCAAAATAAATAATGCAGGAAGTGTTAATATTTCATGTTTTATGAAATAGTATTGGCAGTGAGCTCTATTATTTAGACCAAACAAATAACGAATGGCTCTCTTTTGAAGCATAAAAATACTACGAAATTGCTCGGTGGTACAGCAGCCCCAAAAGGGAAGGCCATAGCGGAGGTGGGATTCAAATAAAGAGAAATAAGTAAGTCTGGCAGAAGGAACGTCTAGTTCTTTTGAAACTGATCGAATGGCGAAGCAGGCGGTAAAAAGTTTTTTAGTTGAGGTGTCAATATGATTAGACCATTTTAGGTTGTTATTTATATTTAAACCCAGGAATTTAACCGACTCTACGTATTCAATATTGCTGTTATGTACCTGAAGTGGTTGTAAAGTTCCCTTATAAAATAACGCCACCGTTTTATCGACATTAAAACAAAGCATATTGGAATCAGACCAAGCCTTAATTATAACCAAGTCTTTGGAGATACTAGAGTCCAAGTTATGCTTGTGTCGTCAGCAAAAAGGGAAATTCTTCCATTAATTTTAAGGTTCGTGATATCATTAATGTGTAACAAAAAAAGAATAGGTCCCAAGACTGAACCTTGAGGGATTCCACTTGTAATCAACTTACAATCAGAATCGGAACCATTAGCCCTTACAAGTTGTTGCCTTTTCCCAAGATAAGATTTGAACCAATTTAAAGAAGTACCACGAATTCCATAAAAATTTAGTTTGTTTATCAGAATTTCATGACTAACACAATCAAAGGTTTTCGCATAGTCACAAAAAACTGAGGCAGTTGGGTGGTTGTTATTGAGAGATAAGTAGACGCCTCTAAGCAACGTGAACATGGCGTCGCTGGTGCACTTTTTGGGTAGAAATCCGAACTGCTCCGGGGATATTATCTGATGTTTCAGGAGAAATGGCATAAGACGATTCTTCATTAGCCTTTCGATGATTTTTGATAGCACTGGTAGTAGTGCGATTGGGCGATAATTGCAAGAGTTAGTTTTTTCGCCGCCTTTATGAAGTGGAATAATTATAGCTGTTTTAAGGCAATCAGGGAATACACCTTTTATAAAGGACTCATTTATTAATGTTGTAAGGGCCTCTATGACTGGGAGTGGCAAGTTCAGGAATAGTCTAATTGATAGGCCATCAGTGCTACACGAAGATTTACTTTTGATATTATTTATTACCTTCAATAGTTCAGTGTTGCTAACGGGACTTAAGAAAAAGCTATCAGCTAAATTTTTTGAAGGAGGGAGAAACGAAAGAGGGTCCAAACTTGGTGAGATACTAGAGGTAACATTTTTGCTTACATTAATAAAATAATCATTTAGATCATTAGCCCCTGGCAAGTTCTGAGTCACAGGGTTTGATTTGTTTCTGAGGTTATTGATGATGGACCAGGTTTCTTTTGAAACGTTATTTCAGTTTGTTAGACGTTTTCGGTAGTGTAATTTTTTTGCTGACTTAATAAGAGTAGTGTAGATCCTCCTATAGTTAGAGATATAGTCGAGAATAAGAAAGGAGTCGGTGAATTTTTTTATATATGAGAGCGAGCGAATATTTTTAGCAGAAATTCGTATTCCTTTCGTGGTCCACGGTTTATGCCGCTTAGGTTTGATATTCTTAAGCGGGAAGGCCTTGTTAAAAGCACTTAAAGTCTTATTTAAAAAAGTTCTGAAGTTTGTGTTGACATTATCAGATTCAAAATTCCAATCGGTGTTAAAGCAAATATTATGAAATACTGAGAAATTTGCGGCCGAGAAAATTCTGCCCCGATGGCGAGATCTTGGTAAGGGCCTAATAGGTAAACTAAACCTGGAAATTACCGCCTCGTGATCGGAAAGACCTGAGTTATAGACCTGTGAATGCACCTCTGATGGAGAAAAATCAGACGCCATGTAATCGATGATAGAAGAAGAGTTTTTTGAAATTCTAGTTGGCGAGGATACATGCATTGAAAGACCGAAAGAGTCGAATATAGAAATTAGATATTTTTGGATGGCACAAATAGTAGCATAGTCAATATTAAAGTCCCCGCATAGAATTTTTTTACCTTTAATCGGTAGACTGTCTAGCAAACTTACCAGGCTATTTAAAAATGATTGTACATCAGAGTTTGGCGATCTATAAATACAAATTACATAAAGATCAAGGTTTTGATTATATACCATAGAGGATTCAAAAGAGCTATCCGCTAACAAATGATCATATTTAGATACCGACATGAAATCTCCATTTAGGGATAGAATCAGTGTTCCCCCATGAGCTGAGTTTTTTCTGTCATATCTAGCTATTGCTCAATATAAAAGGGTTCGTTTAGATTCAGCCAGTGCTCAGTAATTGCAACAAGTTAGGGGAACTCCAATTCTTCCTTACAGAAATTAAAAATAAAAATGCTGCTGGATGGGACATTTCTATACAAATATTTTTAAAATTACCAAATTCTGCATTAAACGCTCTAGTGAAGGCAATAAATTGGTCATTTTCTGAAGGAGTACTACCCGATTGTCTCAAATTAGCAACGGTTATTCCTCTGTTTAAGGGAGGCGATGCAGAGGAACCTTCTAACTTTCGTCCAATTTCCTTGCTTCCGACATTAGCAAAAGTTGTGGAGAAGCTCGCGAAAAAGCGTGTTCTTGGGTTTTTAGTTAGAAATGGTCTGATTTCCGAGGGGCAATTTAGTTTTTTGGCTGGTAAGAACACAAGCGATGCAATATTTACCTTCCTTGAGAGATTGTACCTGAAACTAAATGATGGTGAGGCTGCTGCGGCGGTGTTCTGTGATATCACTAAAGCTTTTGACTGTGTAGATCATGGAATACTGCTGAGGAAGCTCGAGGTGTCTGGTTTTAGGGGAAGATCTCTTGAATGGCTATCTTCATATTTGCATGGTCGAAGTCAGGAGTTCCACAGGGGTCCGTTCTTGGACCATTGCTGTTCTTGATGTATATAAATGACTTGACAATGTTAGACATATCCGGAAACTTTACGGTATTTGCAGATGATAAAACAATATTGTGGAATAACCATAGTCGAAATTCCGATGAACTAGCGGATATTGTAAATATAGATTTAATTAAAATTAAAGAATGGTTTGATGCTAATTACCTTACTGTAAATGCATCTAAAACAAAGTTAAAAAACTTTAAATGTCAATTTAATGAAGTAATTCTTAATAACCAGGCTATAGCAAGGACTGAAATAAATAAATTTTTGGGACTATATATTGACCAGAACCTTAAATTTGAAGAGCACATTCGATAACTATGTAAAAGGGTTTCTAGGGGATGCTTTGCAGTTAGAACGATATCTAACAATTTAGGTGTAAATATGTCAAGAAATGTTTATTACGCTCTTATTGAATCTCACCTGCGCTACGGTATATGTTTCTGGGGTGCTTGTGCTGACTATTTGTTTAAAAGTGTGTTTGTCTTACAAAAAAGAGCAATGATATTTATGTGTCGCATGAAGCCTCGTGAGTCTTGCAAACAAATATTTTTGACTAAAAAAATTCTCATATTGCCTTGTATATTTATACTAGAGACCGTTTGCTTAATACATAAAAAAATTAAGGCTGAATTATCAAAGGAGTCTCTGTACTCGACTAGGAGACTGTCTACTACTCTTCTTCCAATTCCCTCATCAGCTATGGTGAAAAATTCAATAATATACAGTGGCAAAAAATTATTTAATCATCTGCCATTGAGTATAAGACAGATTACTTGTGAAAATAAGTTTAAAAGGAAAGCAAAACAGTTTTTAAATGAATAAATAAATATCGTCTTTATTTGGCATGTGTATACAGGACATATACCCACACCATGAAGTGAAAAAGGCGAGATTTAACCTATGGTTACTCTTACACTTAACCTCTTCCACTCACAATGTGTTTACATCTATAAACTAATTATAATTCAAATTATTGATGACACTCAGTAATACTCAAGATTTATAATCAATGCAAAAACCTATCCACTTTTCTGGCTACACAATAATTGTCTCTTATATTTTAAGCATATTTGACTGAAGGGGCTTGATTTAAGATCAGGGGTTAAAGAATTGTAAAGACTCACAGCCATATATGTAAAACACCGCTGAAACAAAGTAGTTCGATGCTGGGACATTGTCAAGCAGTCTCGCAGTCTAACATTTCTATAATGAATAACATTTCGAAATAAGTAAATGTTGAGAGCACCAGAGATTCGCAAAGCCTTTTTCTCATTTTAAAATTAAGTATGAAGCGGTGAGCATACAAAGATTTCATTTTAACATAAGTTTTTTGTAAAAGTGCCTTGACATGATCCCTAAATCGCAGGTGTATATCCAAAAGCAGACCCAAATTTTTAGCACTAAAAGAAAAATTCAGATTTTCATTTGCAAGTTTAAGTCTCAGTGCACCATGCAATGCTGCTCTACGATTTTCTTGACAAAACAACAGAACTTGAGTCTTGTCTGGGTTTATTTTCAAGTTATGTTCATTTGAATATATTAAAATGTCATTCAGATCAGCATTAACTTGTTCTGCTGCCAAAGTAGGATCTGAAGGATCAAATAGATGAAGCAGCTGGGCATCATCGGCATAAGTCTGCACATGAGAGTGCGTAACTGAGTGGAAGATATCAAAAGTATAAATTAGGAACAATCAGGGCCCCAAAATTGAGCCCTGGGGGACACCTGACACTATCTTACAAGCAAGTGATAACTTGTTCTTCACACGCACTTTTTGCTGTCTACCTGACAGGTAGTTGCAAAAGAATAATACAGAATGGTCATCAAAACCCAGATACTTCAATTTTGCGCAAAGTAGGTCATGATCCAGAACGTCAAAAGCCTTTGAATAATCCAGTGATACTGATATAACAGCCATCTTTCTATCCAGGCCCCTGATTTTATTATCGGTCAAATTTAACAAAGCTGTTGATGTGCTGTGACCACTCCGAAAGCCAGACTGGTGAACCGGAAATAAATTGTTTATACTTTTAATTGGTAGAGCTTACTATTCAACTGAAGAATATATGAATGATGTCTTTGTATAATGTTTAGTGTTATTTTATAGAACATTTTATGATAAATTTATATATTTTTTTTTGTATTACGCTTAATCTATGACAGTTATCTTGACTGAAATCTCTTTGACCTAACTTTTTAAGTGTCACTTTATAGGATATTTTAATATAAATTTTTTTTTGTACTGCGCTTGGTCTATATCTTTTATCTTGATCGAAATCTTTTTACCCAGTCAGACTAGGTTTAGTTTTAGTCTTAGTTGCTTTGTCTAAAAGAAGTTTGTAACTTAAGACAATAAAGCTATTTTGAAGTTAAAGTTGAAGTATATTATGTGTAGATATACACAGCAAGGAGATCCGAGCAGCAAGGTTAAAATTTTTTAACATATTCCAGTCCTGTTGTATGAGTTTGTGTTTGATATTTTTGTGTGAAACTACATAATTAATACCTATATTTCTCCTAGTTTTAATAATTTATTTGACACCAAAAGTCAAACTTAGTTATAAGTATAACAATTAATTTTGTATTAAGAACTTGTGTTGTGACTCTCCTATAGGTTGATTGCATTTGGATAAAACTGATCTTATTTTTATTGGGTCCTTTCTGTAACAATTTCTGTAAATCTTGTTTTTTTTTTATTTTAACTCTTAAATATTTTAGTTGTTTGGTTTTAACTGATGTTGTAACCCATAAATATGTTTTTCTTTGCTGACATTTTAGCGTCCTGAGGATATAACAATACAGTTGCGAAACGTCGACAATTTAAAAAAAAACTCTTTTTTTACTGGATCCTAACCGCAAATAATACAACACTCTAACATCTGGGTATATTTTTTTATTAATGTATATAATTTGTTCGAGATATTTCATACAAAAAATGTGCAACTTGCCTATTGAAAATTATTTATGTATATCAGGGCACAAGCTAGAGGCCCCAAATATCCGCAATACGAGCTCCAGCTGGAGATGGAATGCCAGGCACACTGGGAAAATGGCAGACAACAATGCGAGGCCGCATCGATGACGGGAAATCCCTGCAAGCTCCCAAAGCATACGGTCGATCAAGAGCACATCAGTGGTTTTATTTATAAGTGTAAGTAAAATTTAAAATACTTAGAGGGAAATGACTACACATATTACTTCCCTCGTAAGAGGGAAGTATTTTAATTTCTTCAGATCTTTATGTTTCAGGGTCCCTTGATGTCAAAAAATATGTTTTCTCAATTCCTTCAATCTGTCTGTGTCGGTCCTGTCTGTTCGCGACATAACTGAAAACACTACTTTCCCGATTGACTTCAAATTTTGGTCAAAAATTGAGGGTCATATGGGGATGACCTGGTAACATTCTGGTGAAAATCTAATATGGAGAAACAAAGTCGAGGCCTAGTGAAATTAAAAAAAAATATTACTAAAACGCTGCTTATCAAATGTTGCACAGAAATCAAATATGTAAAAATCAACAAGTAAAATTTTGGTTTGAATTCAAGGTGACGGAACAAAATGGTGGCTTAATAAAGTATTTAAAAATTCAGCCTGAAAAACTACTTAATGGATTGGTTTCTTAGATGCCAAAAATATGTATTATCAATTCTGCCTATCCGTCTATTGGTCCGTCTGCCTGTCTGTCAGTTCGCGACATAGCTTAAAAACTACGTACTAAATTGACTTCAAAATTTTGCTCAAAAATCAAATGTTACATAGGAGTGAATTGGTAACGTTTTAATATGAATCCAGTATAGCAAAACAAAATGGTGGAGTTGTTGTGTTTGTTTGTTTAATGGCACTGGTTGAACAAATTGGCCATCTCTATTTTTTATTAGAAAGTTGCTAATAAAATGTACTGAGATTTATTTACAATATAGTGAAATCCTCTTTAAATATTTAGGCATAATTACAGACGATAGATTAAATTTTAACTTACATTTGAAAAGACTATTAGTAAAATTGCTGGTAAAATTGGATATTTTAAAAGAATTTCTCCATATATAAGTTTTTTCTGCAAAAAAAATTATTTATATTATCATTATCTATCCATATTTTCTTTATGCTTCTACATTTTTGTATTTGGTAAACGAAGAAATATTTGATAAATTACAAATTTTACAAAATAAGTTTTTACTAAATTGTGTTAAATGTTCGTAATTTAATTTGTTATTTAGTTCAAATTTTTATTTATAAAATAAAAAATAATTTATTATCCGAAAATCTGAGAATATTTATAAATGAAAACTGTGAAAAATATAATTACCAAAAATGATAAAACAAATACTTAGATTTAAATTATGTTTTTAAAGGGGTTGCTTATAAGTCTATTTTTCATAGTGTCGATTCAATATATTAAACTAACATTTATTATAATATCTCAGAAACCTTATGAAAAATTTAAAAATAATTTAAGAGATTATTTATTTAAGAATCAATTTTAAAAGCTGATAAGGGACACAAAAGTATGGTTTCTAAAACTAGTTTAGAGTAGTCTATAATATTTAGAATTTTATACTTTAAAAATGAAAATTGTAGCATTGAATTTAAAAAAAGAAATTAAATATCTATTTTGTCTAAATTTCCTTAATCCTACAAAAACAATGATTGATCTTTTCTATTTTCATAATTGTTTTGTGTTTGTTTTATTTTTGATTTTATTATTTTTTTTATAAATATTTTCTTTTTTTTTATATACTTCTGTTTGTTTAGGTTTTGTTTCCGATATTGGCTGTTTACAATTTAATATTTCAGCCCAAAATATTTTTATATAATATATGATACATCTCCGTGTGCCCTTACAAATGGTAGGACTTATAAAATATTTAAAAAATCAGCTTGAAAAAACTACTCATTAGCTTAACTTCAAATTTTGTGTCACACTTCAATATTCGTAGTAGAAGAAAAGATTCATAACCAGGGAAGTTCCGGGTAAAAGATCTTTGCCATTTTTTTATTATGCAATAGTGAATGTTACAAGATTAATAAACTTTCATTAAATCTGACAATGCCAAAAGTCAGATTTAGTGGTCATTGCAGTCTTATTAAAGTTAAGGCTCTAGGTAAAACTGTAAACAAAACAGAATTATACCAAGCATGAGCCATAAATATCTAAATTTTATAAATAAGATGAAATAAAGATTTGATTCTGAAATTCAGTATGGAAAGTTAGAGTTTTTCGTATGACGTTTTTTGATCTCTATCGCAAAGCAAAATATAAAAAATTTGGACTATTTGCAGGGTTGTGGTAGGTGGAGTTTTTGCGTTAGTTTGAAGTATAATATTTTAAAGATGTTTTGAAAAACTATTTATAATCAACAGCAAAAGATATGGTACGAGCGGGGATCAAACCCGCACCTCTGGATCACTAGTCCATTGCTCTAACGGTTTAACCAATTGTGCTATCTTACCACTGATAAGCAATTCCTTAGAACTTATCCAAACCCACCAGTATCATAACCATTGTTGATCCTGCCAAATATTCTAACCTCATGGCGCGGTGTCGTTCCTGACTGGACGTCAAATGTGACATCGCTATTAGGTACTGTCCATATTATAGTCAAAAGCAGTGTTATCGTGCGGGTCATACGACTGATCAACCACAATCTTTTTAAGTTTGTTTTTCTTTTATTACGTGTAATCATATCCTCCGCATAAAATCCGGAAGATGAATTAGATAGACCTATGTTATTTTCATATGAAAAAAGAGGATAAACATATAAATACCAGCAGTTGCAAAAATCTTTGAGCGATGTCACTTCAAAGTCAGATTGACAAGTCAGTGACAAAATGAGTAATAGAAAACAATTTTCGGGTTTTTTGCATCCACAAGCGAAAAAAATGGTATTAAATCTATAAAATATTACGAAAATGAAAATTCACCGGCCAATATCCAGGAGACAGTAGCAAAAGCTCTGGGAAACCATATAAGGACTGTGCAGAAAATTGTGCATGACAAAAAGCTTAATTTACTATCTAAGGAGATTAAGAAATGTACACGAAAAAAGCCAAAGACAGAAAACTTAAGTGACAATGTAAAAATGGATGTTCGTAATGCAATTTACGATATATACACATCAAAAACTAATATAACCCTTCAAGTTTTAAAAGAAGCTTTAAAAAATTGAAGCATTTTGGAAATTGGACTAAAATCGTTGTCAAAATTAATAAAAATGTTGGGTTTTCGATATAAAAAGGACTGTAATCAAAGATTTTTATGCGAGTTGCCATATATCCAGTTTTTAAAGAACTACACGGAAAATGTTAATTCAAAATTTAGAAAAGTGCTATTTTTAGACGAGACTTGGATATTTTCTAATGTAAGTGGTTCGAAATCTTGGCAGGACGAGTCTGTAAAAAGTGTCAAGAGAAAAAACGAATGTGGGACGGGAAAACGGTTCATTATTTTGCATGCAGGTTCTTCAACAGGATTTCTCCCAGGTGCAAGTTTCTGTTTTCTTCAACATCCAAAAGTATGGACTACCATGATAACCATTGCCAGTTTAACGCAATAGAATTAATATGGACTGGGGCAAAATCATATTACGAAAAACACGTGAACGATGGTCTTACATCAGATGAAGTGCAAATTGTTTGGCAAGATTCATTAAATTATATTACGCCGGAGTACTGGAAGAAATTTGTGGAACATACGGAGAAATTAATATGGGATTGGTGGAATCGAGAACGAGTTCTAGATGGCGAAAGAGCACCAATGATCATTGTGCCATTTAAGGACGACTCAGAAGATGAGGACTTTTTAAGTGATGATGATATTTTTTAGTCTATAATATTAAAAAGTTTCTGAAGGATTATATTAGTCTTTGACGTGTATAAATCATAAATTGCATTATGAATATCCATTTTTGCATTGTAACTTAAGTCTTTTGCCTTTGGATTTTTTCGTGTACATTTCTTAATCTTCTTCGGAAGTAAATTATGTTTTTTTTCATGCACAAGTTTCTGTACATTTCTTATACCGATTCTCAGAGCTTTTGCCACTGGCTACTGGATATTAGCCAGTGAATTTGAATTTAAAATTTTTTTTATTAGATTTGACACAATTTTTTAAAGCGTGTTGAAAATAAATAAATTTTTTTATTAATTATAAGACGAAATTTGCTATATGAAAATCGGTAAAATTGCACCAGAAACTCAGGGCTAACGAAAAATACAGGCTATATATATATATATATATATATATATATATATATATATATATATATATATATATATATATATATATATATACAGGGTGATTCATGAGGAAATGTCAATACTTCAGGTACATATTCAGGACCAAAAAATTAACATAAAAGTCTATATAAATAAGTGTCCGCAAGACCTTAGTTCTCGAGATACAGGGTGTTAAAGTTTTTATTTAATTTTCCTATTTTTTAAATAAAATCTATGATAATGTAATATAATATATATATATATATGATATACGGGGTTTTTTTATATATATATATATATATATATATCTAATATTAGTATTGCTCTTACTTGTAGGGGGCGCCACCTAAAAGTCTATATCTTTCTACTCCTTCGAACAATAACAACTTTTTGGTACAGTCTTGTATTACATTTTTGAGCAAAACAAATTATTCCCTTGCCATTTCTACGTCAAAAAGGTATACCTGTTAAAAGTGGATACGAGCAACCGTTTTCGAGATATTTGGATTTAAAACAATTTTGGCGCATGTAATTTTTTATCGCAAAATTTTAAAAGTTTGTTATTTTGTCCAAATTTAAACGCATCTTGACACAAAAACTTTGAAATGAAAGACTAACACATTTTTTTGAGGTGTGTATTCAGTGCCTCAGACATAAACTAAACGAAAGGTATTTAATTTTTATTGAAATTGTTATTATTAAGTTGTTTTTAATAAAATCTAGGTTACGTTTTATAATTTTCAAAAATTCCACCATTTGCTTCTAAGCACAGGTCAGCTCTATGGTGTATGTTCGGGTTGCTCTGTGGATACATTCGGGCGCATTTCTTAGTGTTTGTGCTGCGTTTATTTATATACCAGTGATTTGAACCATCCCCAAAGACAATAATCCAAAGGATTAAGGTCTGGCGATCTAGGTGGCCAATTAAACGGACCTCCTCGACCAATCCATCGGTTTGGAAAGTTTTGGTTTAAAAAATCTCTTACAAGTAAACTGTAGTGTGCAGGGGCTCCATCATGCTGCAAATACATGTTTTGTCTTACATTAAGGGGAGCATCTTCTAATAGATTTCGCAAGTGATTTTCAAGAAAGTTTAAATATTTTTCTCCTGTAAGACTACCGTCGATTATAAATGGACCAATTAAATGATCATTTAACATTCCACACCACACATTAATGCTAAATTTATGTTGGACATTATGTTCTACTGTAGCGTGAGGATTTTCATAGGGCCACCGGTGTTCATTGTGAAGATTATTTATATCATCACGTGTGAACTCTACTTCATCAGTGAACAAAACATACTTATACAACCTTCGATCTTCATTAATCCAGTTACAGAATTGCATTCTCAACTCAAAATCACCCTCCTGCAAATGTTGAACTCGTTGTAAATGAAATGGGTATAAACAATTTCAACAAGATTTCACCAAGCAGACGATTGTGTATTTTGATAAGTATCTGCAATCCGCCTAGCGCTTATGCTTGGATCATTTTCGACGGCATTGAGTATAGCCTCTTCTACTTCAACGTTGGGTCCCGATTAGCTTTCAGATACAATTTTCGCACTTGGAAACATTCCAGATTCTCCAGCAGTAGTGAAAACTTGTTGAAAAACTCTCCTATCTGGCACCCTTCTATCTGGAAAACGACGCTGGTACTCCGCGACTGCTTGAATTGCGACCCCATTGCAGAAGCCATAGACGAATATCATATCTGCATATTCACGATGCGAGAATATCCTAGGCATAATGACGTATTTAGATCTAAAGTTTCTTAAATGATTATTATCAGATAATAAAAGTTATGAACAGAAATTGACAGTGACAAAATTTGATCTTATTATTAACTGATATTAATATTGCTAAGTAACAGGAAAAACGATGAGAACACCAACCAGCAGTTGTTCTGTCAGGCAAGGCACACTTCTATTTTTTTACCATACATGCATACTTTATGTGAATTTGATAAAAAAAATCACATGCGCGGAAACTGTTTTAAATCCAAATATCTCGAAAACGGTTGCTCGTATCCACTTTTAACAGGTATACCTTTTTGACGTAGAAATGGCAAGGGAATAATTTGTTTTACTCAAAAATGTAATACAAGACTGTACCAAAAAGTTGTGATTGTTCGAAGAAGTAGAAAGACATGTAGGTGGCGCCCCCTACGAGTAAGAACAATACTAATATTAGATTCGAATTTGTCATACCAAAAAAACCCAGTTTGTCAATTTTCACTCCATTATTTACATTATCATAGATTTTATTTAAAAAATAGGAAAATTAAATAAAAACTTTAACACCTTGTATCTCGAGAACTAAGGCCTTGCGGACACTTATTTATATAGACTTTTATGTTTATTTTTTGGTCCTGAATATGTACCTGAAGTATTTCCTTTTCCTCATGAATCACCTTGTATATATATATATATATATATATATATATATATATATATATATATATATATATATATATATATATAGAGCCTGTATTTTTCGCATGCATGGCCCTTAATTTTAGACTGAAATATGAAACTAACGAAAATTCGGAGTTGTGTATCAGACATATAATGAAACATACCTTATTTTCAGCCGTTTGTGATTGCGGTCGAAAAATCGGGCCCAGAGACGATCCATACACTGCAATGCAGGCGAATTATATATTCTATCAGCAGATAGCCAAGGAGTGTCAGTGTTCAAAGTTAGAAAGGATAGAGTTTCCAATATTCGAACCCTCTATTAAGGAATTTAAAGCTGCTACGATCAACGAAGCCGAAGAGGCCATGTCGGTTCTTTCCGATAGAAGTGTTCAACTTACTCCTGAGGTAAAATTTATTTTTTGTTCCGAAAATCCTATTATAAACAATTTTTTTTTGTTGTAAAATTAAAGTAGATGCTGTATGAAGGAGAATGAAACAGATTTTTTTTTATTAAGCTGATTTTTCATTATTGTCATTTTTTCCTAATTATATTTTGACTAAGAAATCACGATTCTTGGGATTAGACCGTGTAAAAATAGAGTTACTTTCCGACGTTTCGCCTTCCATTGCAGGAGGCATCTTCAGGAATATTTACTTCACAAGATCAGCAGAGCTTTGTCCAATCTTCTTATGGGTATTGAGCATTGTACATATGTTGGACCGCCGAAGTAATCATTTTATTTTATTTTTAGTGCCATGTATGTAGGGAAGAACAACACTACCTACCAGTGGCTCCTTATTCTCTTACTTTTTCAACCGCGAGCCGCCACTGATTTGTATGTGTAGCTTTTCTATACACAGAATGTTCTAGTGTACCATTCCTTTAAAAACACACATCTAGAAGGGAATCATTCCATTAGATTCAATTTCCATTCTGAACTTGATATTATAATATTGGTAATTGAGGAGATTATCCTGTCCACGAGGCCAAACAACAAAAGTATTTGTCTACATATCTGAACCAGTGTTTTCTTTTTGGTGGAGCGGATGTTAAAGTAATGTCCTCAAAGTCCTCCATAAAGCGTCGCTACCACTGGTGATAGAGGAAATTCCATAGCTGCCTCTGAGGTTTCTTTATAAAAAATTCCTTGAAAGATGAAATAAGTAGATGTTAGACAAGCATCCACTAGGTGTATTAAATTATTATCAAAATTATTATGTTCCAGTATGTTTGGTATAATGGAAATTGAGTCATTAAGAGGAACATTTGTGTTTGGTGATTCTATATAATGCGACCAACGAAAGACCGCAACCCTCCATGAGTGTATTTTTTTATTTTATTTATTTATTTATTTCTCAAACATACACTACAGAATTCAACATTGGTATGGCATATGACAGTTGTAAAATCAGAATTAGTGCTACATAACATATGCTATACTAAATAAAACAAAAAAATGTACAAAAAGAAAAAAAAACGTGTCAAAGTTACATAATATATCCTATGCTAAAAAAAAATGTATATAAAAAAAGAAAAAAAAAATTGTATTAAATCCATTGTGTACATTCGTTAATCTGTTCAATTCATTGGGAGTAAAGCAAGAAACCGAAAACTCTAAGTTCTCAAATTTCGTTATTATTGGGGATTATTTAATAGGAATTTTAGTTTTCTTTCCAAAGTGTGTGTCGTACAATTTAAGTCTAGGTCTGGTGGGACATATGTGTTAAAATAAGTCATTATTCGATTCATGATACTGTTTCTCCCAATGTCGGTGCGACTCCTACTAGTCAAGAACATGTCATTTAAACGAGTGTTACGGGATGGTACACGAAAGTTCATCAATGTCAGGAGATCAGGGCAGTATATCATGTTATTAAGTATTTTAAATCCAAACATTAATGTTAAGAAGATTCTTCGAGTTTCAAGACTACTCATGCTCAATAATTCCATTCTCTGATGGTATGAATAATTGTGTTTATCAATTCTCA
This sequence comes from Kuschelorhynchus macadamiae, assembly GCA_030620095.1. Classification (NCBI taxonomy): domain Eukaryota; kingdom Metazoa; phylum Arthropoda; class Insecta; order Coleoptera; family Curculionidae; genus Kuschelorhynchus; species Kuschelorhynchus macadamiae. The sequence goes on from JAUTXW010000598.1 coordinate 683,486, forward strand.
ACCTGTAGAGGAGAAAGTTCACAAACTTTGATTGGACCCGCTCTAATCGTGTGATATGTGTTCTGCAGAATGGAGACCAGATTGTACAGCAGTACTCTGAATGACTTCGCACCAGGGAGTAGTAGAGGCACTTCAAAACGGTAATATTAGAGAAGTCCCAACATTGACGCATAAGAAATCCTGCCATCCTGAATGATTTTCACAAAACATAATTCATGTGATTATTGAATCTCAATTCGTTGTCAAAGATAACTCCCAGATCATTAATCTGTTCAACTCTTTCAATGGGTGCATTAGTGATGGCGTAATCATGAAGAAATGGGGTTTTTCTCTTGGAAAAAGATATGACCTTACATTTCATTATATTCAAATCCATTTTGTTATCTTCACACCAAGTCACCAGCTTGTTAATTTCCGATTGAAGATTTTGGCAGTCGTTAATGTCATATATATGTTTAAAGATTTTTAGGTCATCAGCATAAGATAGGAATTGGCAGCTTTTGAACACATTGCTGAGGTCATTAATATAGATTAAGAACAAGAATGGACCTAAATGTGACCCTTGGGGTACACCGGAAGTGACTACTATCTCTTTTGATAAGATATTGCTTATTTTGACTTTTTGTGTACGTCCACGAAGATAACTGCAGAACAAAGACAGTAAAGGGTTCATAATGCCATAAGACCTTAGTTTTTCAATAAGAAAGGAGTGATCTACCCTATAAAGGCTTTTTTAAAGTCGAAGTAAATAGAATCAACTTGAACGCCAGAGTCAACAGCAGTAGCCAAGAAGTTAAAATATATTGATAGGTTCGTCATACACGAACGACCTGGAAGGAAACCATGTTGATTCTCAGAGAGAGTGTTTCGTGCACACGCAAGCAATTTGTCCACAACCAGAGACTCAAGGATTTTGGACATGCAGTCAAATCCAGATATTGGTCGATAATTACGGATGTCCGCCCTATCCCCATCCTTGTGAATCGCGGTTACATAGGCTTCCTTCCAAATAGTAGGAAACTGACCCAATGAAAGAGAAAGTTGAAAAAGATATGTGAGCGGCACTGCCAGAGTTGGGCAGCAGTGCTTTAAGAAAGTAGGAGGGATATCATCAGGTCCAGCTCCCTTGTGATCATCAATATCAGCCAGCTTTTCAAAGACCATGGAACTGTTGATTACAATATTTATTTATTTATTTATTTATTTACGGGCTATGCCCAATTTAGTTAACATTTAAGTACAATATAATATGTTGCGTTAAATACAATCTTAAATGTTCATCTAATACATCATCCTTAAAGTTATTAATTAATTTGAAGAGTTTTGAGCTGCCTTTCAAAGTGAGACATACTACCAAAAAAATTTAGTTCCGGATACACATTTGCCAATCTCGGTACACGCGACAAAAAGGTATTTGTTCCATAGTTAGTTCTACTCCGAGTTACTGAAAACGTCGCCGTCAATCTGGTATCTCTAGTGGGGGCACGAAGTCCCACCCGAGACAGAAGATGACTGCAGTCCACATAATAATTAAGAATCTTATACAACATTTTAAGGTCCCTTTTGTCACGCCTGACAGACAGTGGCTCAAGATTGAAAACAGAGTACAAAGTATCATAATCAACAACGTAGTTCTCAGAAAGGGGAATGTTGGATTTATAGCAAAGATAGCGGACAAATTTACGTTGCACCTGTTCGAGAGCTTTTATGTGTACCGCATACTGGGGGCTCCAGATCGAGGAACAGTACTCCAAAAGTGGTCTAACCAAGGCACAGTACAACATTCTAGTTGAGGCAACATTATTGAAATCCCTAGTGCACCGCTTAATGAAACCAAGCATTTTCAGAGACCTCGGGACTATCTGTGACAGGTGTGGTATAAATGTCAGAGAAGAATCAAAAGTGACACCCAGATCACCGAATTCAGTCAACGTCTCAAGGTATGTCTTGTCAATATGGTAATTATACCCGATGGGGTTGTGAACTCTTGAGAAACAAACCACTTTACACTTAGAAGCATTAAGCTCCATGCCATTTAGCCTACACCACCCAATGAGCCTATCAAGATCCGTTTATAAACCCTGGCACTGGTTTGTTGATGATACCTCGACAAAGAATTTCAAGTCATCGGCAAAACAAAGAAAGGTGCTGTTTGAAAAGCAATCTGAAATATCGTTTAGAAATAAATTGAAAAGCAGGGGTCCCAGATGCGACCCTTGGGGGACACCAGAAGGAACTTTGATTTGTATAGAGTGATTGTTATTTACCTTAATCACTTGGGAACGATTAGACAAATTGTCAGCAATCCACAGGAGAAGGGTGCCAGAAATTCCATAACTGTACAGCTTGTTGACCAAAACACGATGATTTACCCTGTCGAAGGCTTTGGAGAAGTCGGTGTAGATTGAATGAACCACACCACCTCTCTCCATCGTGCTAGAGAGATAATCGCTGTAAGTAAGCAAATTAAGCTCTGTCGAACGACCAGGACGGAAGCCAAACTGTTCATTCATTAGAACACCATTTAAATGAGCTGTCAAATGCCTGGTAACCAGGCATTCAAACAGTTTTGGTATACAACTCAGGTTACATATGGGCCCTTTAAAGATGTTCAGACTATTCAATTCCGTAAAGATATCGGAAATTGGTTTTTCGCAATTATGGATATTCAAGTTGCTCAGGGATGTTATTGGTGGAACATTACAGGTTTCATTAGAATAAACAGTCTGAAAGTACTCGGCAAATAAATTGGCCATCTCTACACCTCCGTACGCTATTTTACCGTCATAAGACACTTAGGAAGGCAGCTCGTTGTCCGTGCGTTTAGTATTAACAAAGTTCCAAAATTTTTTGATATTATTATGGGTTAAAAGCGATGATTCAGACTCGTGAACAAAGTCCATGTAAGATTCACGTGATGCCCTTTTGCATTGAGCTCGGAGTTCAGAAAACTGGATATAATCTGTAGGTAAACCACTTTTCTTCCATCTACAATGTGCCATCTTCTTCTGAAACACCAAGTTTTTTAAGTGTGCAGAAAACCATCTCGGGAACTTTCTGCTTGATATTTTCTTTTTTGGAACCAATGCGTCGATTGCAGTATACAGTATGTCATAGAAAACATTGATCATATTTTGTACAGGTAAGGAGTCAAGCAATCGATCCCAATCGACAAAACCAAGATATTCAGATAAAGCATTATAGTTAGCAGAATTGAAGTCGTAATAGTATAATTCAGGCTGGGATGAAGCGGAATGAAAATGACCTGATGAGTTCTTGATATGAATAGTCAATGGAGGGTGGAAAACATCTGGAGGGATGATGGAATCTTCAGTATGCAATACAACATGATTTGCACTGTGTGAGAAAACCAAATCCAATATTGAGCCCTGATGATTAATAATGGTGTTGATTTGGAATAAATTGTGAAAAGCGCACATATTGGAGATAGTTTGTACAGCTTCAGATTCGTGAGATTGTGCATCACGGCTCGGAATGGAGGTCGAGCTGATGTTATCGGACTCCCAAGAAGCATTTGGTAGGTTAAAGTCTCCAAGCAAAAACACATCATGGTCTTTATATTTTTCAGAGATTCTATCCACGTTTTCAGAAAATTGTAGATACTTTTCAACGGGCGCACTTTGGTCTAAGCAGTGTTTTAAATGGCCAAAAAGGCATATTTTCGAAGTTAGAATAAAAATACCCAACAAGATAATTTTGGCTAGCAAAGGATTGCTTTTTAAATATCCAGCATCATTTCAAACAAATTCAAAGTAGTCAAGGAGATATTCCAATGCAAAGTTGGCTTTGCCTGACAGGTAAAGCAAAAGTTTTCTAACCAGACATATTTTGTGTCAAATGTGAACACGATTATTTCGAGAGTGATTGATTATTTAAAAAGTTTTTGACAATGAGCATTTTAAGTAAAGGTATGTGTATTACTTTAGTTTAAAAAAACGTATTATAAATTGTAACTTTATTATTTATGGATTTTTTTCTAAATAAGGGCAAAAAATATGTAAAAAAATATTTTATTACATTTTAATGAGCGCTATAAAAAAATGTCAAGCAGATTCAAGCAAACCTTTCATGAAATCACTTTCATCATGATATCTATTTTTTTGAACATATAAAAATTTTTGCCCCCACCTGCCCCTCTGGCCCATTTATCTTCTAAAAGCTTTTAGATGCATTTTATTTTAAGTGTATTAGACATAGCCGGTCTAAATTTCTTTTTTATATAAATCTTCAACTATACACAACCGGTTGTTTTAAAATAAAGACAGTTTTTAGCCTATAACTTAAACTTTTTTGGCCATCGATACCAACAGGTATGGAAGGCTACTGGGACTCGTACTGGGATCGTCAAAAAAAAGTTTTTATATTTTTACTTAAAATGAGATATTTGGGTTATAAAAGACCTAACTACAACCTTTTTTCATGTTGTCTGTCTAGCTATCCGTCTTTCTATCTGGAACACGATAACTCAAAAAGCGCTAAACCGATTTTAACCAAATATTGTTTATGATTTTGTTTATTTTCAAATCCTGTTTTTTTTTAGATGGATATCGATTTCCAAACAAAGAACTTTTCAATAATTGGGTGTCTGAAAAAAATCACAATTTAAAAATTACTGCCTTGACTAAGTTTATTCTGGAAAAAATGCAACCATTTGAAGATAAAAAAGTTTATTATAAGAATTTTAAACAAGATTTTCGCAATTTAAGCACACATATATCTACAAAATGGCAAAGAGTTGGAAGAGATCAAAACAAATTTAAAAAAAAGTTTAGTTCATGGTGATTGATATTTTCCGGAATAAGTAATTCAGTTTGCGTGACATATGTAAGATAGCACGTCAGTTCGAAACTTTACTTCACGTCGTATGTCCGAATAGGCCAGATAGTCAGCTTGTTGTTCAGTCCTTTTATACCTCTTATATAGGCGATTCTTTTGTCCAATAAGCCTTCTCAATGGGAGGTCAAACCATTTTGGGTACTTGCAGTCAACCATGGTTTTCTTGGGAACATGAATATCGATTCCCCGAAGCAAAACCTCATAGAAGGTTTCAATGATCCCGTTGATGTCAGGAGATGATAAGAAAGACCAATCCGATTGCTTATAAAAAAGATTGAGTTCATGGAAATTTGCCCGATGAAACTGATATACACTCACCTGATTGTAACTTTTTATTGGAGGAACATATTCAATTTTATACATCAATTCAATCGCAGGATGGTAAGGGTCAATATTTACTAGGGGTAAATCAGGAGATGAAATGCGAACATTAACAAAGTCATCAGCAAAAATCAAGTCTAAAGTTCTACACATGTGATTGCATAAAGAATTAATTTGTTGCAATTCTAGAAAGTTCATTGACACAATAAGAGTTTCAGAGGCCAACGATGTTAAAGACCTTGGAACAAGGGTATCGTCTTCATAGATCCACTCCACTGAAGAAAGGTTAAAATCCCCAGAAATTAAAAATGTATGACTGTCAAAACTATTTCTCAGCGACTATTGCAGGTATTGCAGAATGACTGATAATACTCCAGGCTAGAATTGGGTGGGAAATATACACATCCTAGGACTAATTTTGTGTCGCCAGCCTTCACCTGAACCCAAACATCGTCAAACTCTAGATGAATAGGAGTAATAATCAAGGATGCCTGAAAACAACAAGAAATTGCAATCAACACGCCTCCGCCGCGCTGGCATCCCAGTTCTTCATAACTCCTATCTTTACGGAAAACCATATATTTATGTTTAAACATTTCGTAGCTACTAATATCTCCATTAAGCCACGTCTCGGTAAGAGAAATTACTTCATAGTCGCAAGACAAAATGCTTAGAGAAATCTCGTCAGTCTTTGTGCGTAGTCCCCTGACATTTTGATAAAACATGCTCAGACTACTCGCTGAGGAAACCCCAATACCACCGACTGTATCATATGTCTGAGTTACATTTTGTTCGTTGATAGCGAAAAATTCGAACCTTCATATAGTTCCTGCTGCAGAGAACTTGGAGCATTATTCATAGTCTGAGAACGAGCACTGGGGTTGTCGTGATCAGAATTAGACGTACAAACGTGTTTCACAGACCCAACAAAGTTTGAAAAAATCATCTGCGCAAGCTCAGCTTTTTCACTGAAATTCATTATACCTCTCTCGGTTGTGACTCTGGACGGAATGTAATGGATATGTTGATAATTTTTAAAGAGACATTGCAAATGAAAGTCGTCCTGTTGAATAATCTTGTTAAGTACTGGACGATTCATCTGAAGAGGCGGACCACAAACAAACAAACTGGTTCCATTAGAGTTTTCCAGAAGACGAAGCAAAGCCTGTGATCTGATAGTCTTCCCCCTAAGTGCATTCAATCCTCCCGCAAATAACACAACAAAATCGTCTTTAGAAAACTTCCCAACCAACTTTTCACAATCCTCAATGCGCTCTTCGAAGAGAATAGGACCCGACCACTGACACTTAATATCATATTTATTGCCTGTGAGCCGCTTAAAGATATTTATAAAACCTTTCGCATTAATATCACCCATAATCAAAATCTGTGGTTTACGAGGGGATTGGCGCAGATAATCCGGTCGAAACCGTTGTGCTTGCGGTTGGAACTCTACCACATTGAGAAAGACCAACTTCTCCCCTTGATGAGGGATTGTGAACATCCAATTGCCACTTGAGATGCTTAATTTCCTTAAAATTTACATCGTTTTCCTTTTCCAGAACAGATATTGATGTCACCATTTGCCTGTTTATGTTAGTGAGGCCATTCTGCAACGTTGTTCAGCTAGCTGGGCATTAAATTCTTTTTCAGCCTCAGAGACATCATCAGCAAAATCCTGTGTTCCTCTTTTTAGTCGCTTAATGTAATTATTCTTGTCGTTTATTTCAGATTTCAATTTGTTAAGCTCGTCAATATCCCGTTGTTTATCAGTTTCAGCCTTTGATTGACAGCTGCTAGAACAATATATTCTATAACCGCCAAGTTTCACAACATCCTTGCAGCGTTCCAAGCAGCTAGGATGGAACATGCCCATACAGGATACACAGCAAAAGTTTGAGAAATCCTTATGTTTACAACATTTTAGGTTGCGTTCCATGTTAAATTAATTATCCAATTAAATGAATTAATATTAAATGAATTAATATTAAATGTTATATATGAAAAGAAAAAGAAAAGAAAAGAACAGCAAGATAGTAAATATGTGTGTGCAAATAATAAAGATACTTAAAGTGTCAAGTTATACCACCTACTCAATCCAGCAGTACAACCAAACACTCAATGAGCAACCCTGGTACAATATATAAGTTTAAATATAATTAAATAAAATAGGGTGAGAGAGGTCGGTGATATTTAAATAAATAATAAAAATTCCAATACAAAACAAAATACCCTGAAACCGGACCTGTTTAAATTATTTTTAGCACAATAGGATTCACCAAAAACATCGACTAACACAAAAAAAGGGAATTCCCTTAACACATGATTTTAATGAATCAGAATAAAATACGATATTTTACTAGACTCTTATCATCTAATTTGCATATTAACAGTCAACAACCTAGTAAAAGATAAAATATCGGTTTTTTTCCAGTATAATCCTTTCTCTGCCCAAAATGAAATATTAAAAATGCAGTTCCATTTTCCCATATAATTTGAATATGTGTAATGCAAAATTCGTGACGTTTTCAAAAATATGTACTGTTTTTCATCAGCAGTAAAATGATAGCAAACACATATATTATTTAAATCCCAAAACCACTCAAAATCACAATTATATACAAGAGCACGAAACTTAATACGCACAGTTAAAATACCTATTACCTAAAAAAAAAAAAAAAAAAAAAAAAAAAAAAAAAAAAAATCTAAGCTATGGTATTATTTACTGGGGCCGATCAACAGATTTAAACAGAATTTTTATATTACATAAAAGAATAATTAGAAAAATTTTCTCATTAAGTCCGTTAGACTCATGTAAACCCTACTTCAGACAGTATAAAATTCTCCCTCTTCCATGTATTCTAATTTTACACTCGGTATTATTCATTAAAAAACAATTCATCAGATTTTCTCGTCATCTAGAACTACATAATTATAGTACAAGAAACTCCACAAACATTTATATACCGCCCTGTAGGACTAGCACTTTCCAAAAAAGTCATTACTGTTTTTGTGGGAATATGTACGACCAACTACCAGCAAGCCTAAGAGAAATAACTTCTTACAAAAAATTTAAGAAAAGTACAAGGAGTTATCTTCTTGAAAAAAGTTATTATAATGTTAGAAATTATATTTCAATTTTGCAATAATTGTTTTCTATTAGTTAGTCCAATCTTAATATTGTTTTAAAAATGTCTTATGTTAGCTTTTATTTTTACACTTGACGTTGTCATATCTATTTAGATCATTTGGCATAAAGTGAAATAAATAAATAAATCGATAAATTGATAAATTTAAAGAGGTTTGTATATTCGATGCTATTTCACACCAAGGAACATTTCAATCCTGAAATGTGGTTTCAATACAATGACAAAACATCTGTCAGGAAAGCAAATATATAATGTAAACGAATCTGCTTAAGTAAACAAGAGGAAGCAGAAGTGACTTGTCGAAGGCCTTCGATTGCGTGAGTTATGACATTCTGCTCCGAAAGCTTGAGGTTAATGGTTTTCGAGGTTCCAGTCTGAATTAGTTTAACTCATATTTATCAGGTAGGGAGCAATCCGTGTTATTTAACAATCAAACCTCAAAACTACTGAAAATGAGTTATGGTGTTCCACAAATATCAGTAAAAATTAAAAAAAATATATTTTGACTAAGAAATCATGATTCTCGGGATTAGACCGTGTAAAAATGGAGTTACTTTCCGACGTTTCGCCTTCCATTGCAGGAGGCATCTTCAGGAATATTTACTTCACGGGATCAGAACACACAACATCTCGGGGAACGCAAGTTTTGTCCTATCTTCTTATGGGTATTGAACATTATACATATGTTGGACCGCCGAAGTAATCATTTTATTTTATCGGTAGTGCCATGTATGTAAAAAATTCCTTGAAAGAAGAAATAAGTGGATGTAAGACAAGCTTCCACTAGGTGTATTAAATTATTATCAAAATTATTATGTTCCAGTATATTTGGTATAATGAAAATTGAGTTATTAAGAGGAACATTTGTGTTTGGTGATTCTATACAATTTATCATGTTCTAAAAGAGGAAGATATAAAATTAAAGAAAACCGGTATTATTACATTAATTATTAAATTATTATTTAATAGATAGAGAAGAGCCTCGTCAGGCAGCCGAGTACCACGGAATATTTACCAGGAATGTTAACAATGAATTCTCCTCCTGGATTGTTGCCAGTATTTGCCAGTTGGTCCCTTGTATGTTTAGGGGCATCATCTTTATATAGTCATAACTTAGGTAAGTTTATCAATAAATTTACAACTGTATTAGAAGTATTTTGTGAATTTTTATAGGCATATCTGCAATAAAATAGTTCCTTTATACAGGCTGAAAGGAAAGTGACTTAGGCAGTTATGGTCTGACTTATAACATCATCAGGGCAATAATAATCACTCATTGGCTATATATATATATATATATATATATATATATATATATATATATATATATATATACAGTGTGTATCAGCCAAATGGAATAAATTCGATAATAAATAAATGGGGGCGTGTTCGGAAAAACGCTTGGACCCGTCGATTGGTATTTTTAGTTACTCATTTTCTCCAATAAAAACTTTTTATACAGGGTGTGTCCTGTAACAGTGGTCAATGCCAACTTTCTTATTTCAAATGCAACACCCCGGATATTATTTAATTTTTGGATTCTTTAGGAGATTCTAAACATATTTTATGTTCAATGTCCTATACCTATCTTCAACTATTTCGGCAATATTAAGTGTTTTCAAATTTATTGCAAAAATTAAGATTAAAAAAATAAAATTATTTATTTCTTCATAATGTATAAACAAAAGTAAAAAGTTAATTTAGGAACTGTTGAATATGCTCGCCGCGAACGTCTTGGCAAATTCCTAATCTTAAATAGAAATTTCTTCTAACGTTATTTAGCATCTCAGGCGTGACCGATCTAATCGCAAGCGTTATTCGTCTTCTTAAGTCAGCTAAGTCGAGGGGTTTAGTTTTGTATACAACATTTTTAATATGTCCCCATAAGAAAAAGTCTAATGGCGTCAGATCAGGGGATCGCGCTGGCCATTCTATCGATCCTCGTCTCCCTATCCACCGATTTGGAAATATTCCGTTGAGGTACTGCCGGACAGTAATTTGGTAATGGGGCGGTGCTCCATCTTGCTGAAACCATATCATATTCGCTGGAACTTGTGGGTTTGCTGGATCCGGATACAAATTTGTCAAAGTTGGCACGACATTATTTTGGAGCAGTGCTAAATAATTATCGCCATTCAAATTGCCGTCAATGAAAAAAGGGCCTATGATATGATCCCTAACAATTCCTGCCCAAACATTAACCTTTTCAGGATATTGAGTATGTTCTTCGCTGATCCAGTGAGGATTTTCCCTAGACCAATAGCGGCAATTTTGACGATTTACATGACCGTGAAGTGTAAAGGTGCATTCATCCGAAAACAAAACATGTTCTAATTGAATAACATTGTAATCTAACATAGCCATCATTTGTTCACAAAAATAAGTTCTCCTATCATAATCGTCTTCCATGAGCTCCTGAGTTGGTATCACTTTATAGGGATGCATTTTATTTTCTTTTAATGTTCGAATAATCGACGAATGGCTAATATCGAACATGCGGCGGCTTGTCGACTAGAAATATGTGGGTTTTCCTCAAACTCAAGCATAATATCCAATTTAGTATCATCATTTATTGAATTGGCAGCTACTTTTCTATTTTACTAATTGTCCCTTGGGATATATGCGGCAAATTTGGAAATTTTTCATGAAATAAGCGAGCAACTTCCACTTGTGTTCGTGTGTTATCTCCATAACCAATCATTTGTAGAATTGTTATTTTATGCATTTCTGTTAAATGAACCATTTTTCTGATATTAGGTATTATGCAGTTAACGAAATTCAAAAGACTATGACACTGACACTGACAACTACTGTTTTGCAAAGAGAAAGGCCAGGCATTTTACACAAAAGTAAACAAAACTTAAAAGTAAACAAAACTGGCTCTTTTTGTTCCATATCAATAAAAAGGAACGCTAAAATGGTTTTTGCTTACATTCTTAATACATATGAAGACCTAAATGGTAAATAAGTATTGAGTGTGTTGTAGCGAATTTTTGTAATCAAATAAATAGTTCAGTAACCAGAGCCACTTTCATGAATAATAATAAATTCGAAATAAATAAAATAAAAATAAATTTGAAAACACTTAATATTGCCGAAATAGTTGAAGATAGCTATAGGACATTGAACATAAAATATGTTTAGAATCTCCTAAAGAATCCAAAAATTAAATAATATCCGGGGTGTTGCATTTGAAATAAGAAAGTTGGCATTGACCACTGTTACAGGACACACCCTGTATAAAAAGTTTTTATTGGAGAAAATGAGCAACTAAAAATACCAATCGACGGGTCCAAGCGTTTTTCCGAACACGCCCCCATTTATTTATTATCGAATTTATTCCATTTGGCTGATACACACTGTATATATATATATATATATATATATATATATATATATATATATATATCTTTATCTTTTGTATTAGGGATAAGGTATGAATGTGGGTATGATGGATTAGTGCTAGGGCAGAGGGAACTTATATTTTATTTTAGAATTAGGGGAATGAATGATGATTTCTGAATGTTCCACTGTAAATGAATAAGTAAATAAATAAAGTAAAAAAAAAAGTTATTGATAGGTAATATATACCGCCCCCCCAACTCTGATGTAAACATTTTCTGTTATTATTTTGAAAACAAGATCACAGACTTTTTTGCTGACTCTGATTTTATGTTAATTTTAGGCGATTTCAATATAAATATGCTCAATTTAGGTGGAAAAATGTCCACGTTGCTAAACACTGTTACAGAGCCTTTCAGTCTCAAACAAATCATTAGTGTGCCCACCAGGATTTCGAATACAGCCGCATCTTTGATCGATTTAATTTTTTGTAATACTGATAATGTTACGGATTCGGGTATTAGAGATATCGAAATATCTGACCATATGTTGGTATACTGCCAAGTTAACTTGTCTATGTCAGATTCCCTGCCCAATTACAGCTTTGCCTACAGACAGTTGAATAATATTAATCTAATGAACTTTAATTTGGATATTGAATCACTGCCATGGCACATTATGTATGGCATGACAGATATTGACAGTTAAAGGTAAAAAGAAACCGTATCAACCCTGGATTACGCCTAATATACGTTTAATGCAAAAATTACGAAACAAAGCTTTAAATATTTAAAAATTCTGCGAAAAATTTAGGGCTAATTTTGGATAACAAATTAAGATTCACCAAACATGTTACATCGAAATTAAAAATTGGATATTCTACCTTAAAAATGTTATATTCCCATAGAAATTATCTTAGTTGCGAAACATAAAAAATGCTCTGCGAATCTCGTGTCTTGTCACCATTAAACTTTTGTGATAGTATTTATGGGCTCTATTTAAATGCCTTAGACGTAAAAGGAATTCAAACTTTACAAAACTCTTGCTTAAGACTAATATTTGGAATTCGCCGAAGACAACATATATAGCATAAAGCCATAAAAGGGCTAAACATGTACGCATTTTACATTCGACTTGCTTTTACTATAAAATTTTAAATTATAAATCTCCTCCTTACCTTTTAGATCGTGTTGTTTATCGAACGGATGTACACAACTTAAATATCCGTAGGAAGAACATATTGACAATACCAACACATAATAAAGAGTTATTTAAACATTCTTTTTCGTACAATATTGCTTCGTGTCAATAAATTTGAAATTACTGATGGTGACTAAGTCCATTAACCCTTTTTAGGTCAGTGGGATAATATTTTCCCACTGCTCCTGTGTCAACGAGCTTTGGGTTATACGCCTCCCACCCAGAAATAAATGTACCGCATGCGTTCTAGCGTCAGTTGCAGAAGTGGCCCGAGGCCCGCTTCAGTCGCCTTCGCTTGGTGGAGGAGTACGGTTGAAGCTCCTATGTGGGAAATTATTATCCCAAAGCCTATACAGGGTGTAAATATTTGTGCATTTTCAGAGTTAATTGTTTTGAGTTTTTTTGTTTGTGTGTAATGTAAAAAAGACTGGTAAGTATATTTATTTCTGACATATTTAGGCACAATTTGATAATATTTTTCTGTATTCAACTCCTTTTATTCGTCGTTGGAAAATAAATATTTCTAACCGGTACTCAAAAACACATGACCTTAGATTTTTTCAATATTTATTTTTGTATGTTATTTTTGGTTTTTCATATATGTCGTAAATATTTCACCAATAATTATACTCTTATGTAATAATAAATCAATTTTCTGGACCACTCGAATTTTCAGAAAAGATGTTCTTTGAGATTTCTTTGAGTACTTACATGAGAATTTCTAACCAAAATGGACTCCAATCGTTTTTTGAAAGTTGAGCAATGACATAAGGTCTCGGATAAAAAATTCAAATCCGAGTATGAGACAAAGATTTTTTTTCAGATAAAAATGGCTGGATTAGCTCAAGATGAGCTTGAGAAACTGGTCAATGAGGCTGCCAATGAAATTTTCATTGGTATAACGGACGCACAAGCATTTGATTCAGATGAAGGTGGAGATTCGGATGCCGATGACAATTTGAACATCGAGTATTCACGAATACACTCCACACGATTATCAGCTGTCTCTACACTATCACAAGATGTATCTACTTTTTCACCGACTGCCACTACACTATCACTGTCATCTCCCGCCACACCATCATCATCAGTTGAATCTAGCCGATTACCAGCTGTTTATATAGAAACTAATATCTCGGATGTCAATTCATCAGAAGTTGAAAATGATGAGCCATCAACATCACGAGGGCTTAGGCGTCGTTCGATAATGAAGAAGCTATCCAGTTCCAGTGACGACGATGAAGAAAACCTGAACTTTATTGAACCAGAGCCGATAAAAATATCATATATCACAGCCGAAGATGATTATTCATCAAGTTCAGATGAACCAGACGCAGGTCCAGTGTTTTCATGGTCAAAAAATCCGAGAGATCCTATCATATTTTCGCGAAGCAACTTCAACGAGCCACAAGGCCCTACAAATAGCGAACATCTGAAAAATCCTTTTGATTTTTGGTCCTTATTCTTTACCGAGTTTTTTTTATGCGAAATGACTCATCAATCCAACATATATGCAGAACAACGTGGAGTTAATTTAGGCCTACAGGTAAATGAGCTACGTGCTTTCTTGGGAATTTTGATATTTATGGGGTTTCACTACCTACCCAGCGTAAGAGCCTACTGGTCCACGGACGAAAATTTTCACGTCGAACGGATAGCTCGGATCATGCCATTGAAGCGGTTTTTAAAAATTCTCCGTTTTCTCCACTTAGCAGACAACAGCAAAATGCCTCCAAGAGACTCGCCGGATTTTGATCGTCTTTACAAGATTCGCCCAATTCTAGATTATTTCGGTGAACATTTCAGAAAATGCTGCTCCCAATCACGAAATATATCGATAGATGAAAGCATGGTGGCTTTCAAAGGTCGTTCCAGCATGAAGCAGTATATGCCTATGAAACCCATAAAGAGGGGATTCAAGGTATGGGTAATGTGCTGTGCAGCAACTGGATATATTATTATTATGTATATTATCTTTCGATGTATACACCGGAAAAAGCGTTGGAAATGAGTCCTACAGCCTTGGCGAGAAAGTCGTATTGAATTTGTCAAAAACTCTTGAAGGGTTATGTTATTGCCTATTTTTTGACAATTTCTTTAGCTCTATTCCCTTATTGGAAACTTTGTTGAAAAAGAAATTATTCGCATGTGGAACTATACGGGCAAACCGAAAATATCTTCCTATAAGGGAAATAGAAGCGGACAAAAAAATGTCAAAACATGATATAGACTATGCCATGAGTGGCGATCTAAGCTACATCAAGTGGATGGACAGAGGAAAAAAGCCGGTCACCATAGTAAGTACCATGCATAACCCATCAAAATCATGTAAAGTGGACAGGAGAAGTAAAACTGGGGAAAAAGAAGAAGTAACGTGTCCAAAAGCCATTCAGGATTATAATAATTATATGGGAGCTTATTCTGTTGCACGAAAATAACGGAGGTGGTGGATAAAGGTCTTTTATTATTTTTTGGATTGTGCTACAGTAAATAGTTTTATTATTTACAAGGAGACAATGAAAGGAAAACAGGCGTACAGTCATCTACAGTATCGATCAGCTCTTGTAAATGAATTAGTAGGATCGTACACTTCGAAAAAGAAAAGGGGATATCAACCATATAGTGGATATGCTAAAAAACAAAAGAGCGGAAAGTCCACTGTTACCAATACCGTACGGCTATCCGGCGTAGGAAACCATATGCCTGAAATAATTGATAAATATCGAAGATGCGCAAGGTGTAGCACCAAAGAAAAAGAAAAACGCAGCAATCTCCTTTGCAAAACTTGTAATGTTGCATTATGCAAAGCATGTTTTTCATTATTTCATACAGAAAAATGATATTTTTTTTGTTCTGTTGTAAATTAGTTTTTTGCTTGTTGTTTTTAATGTTTTCATTTGCAACTTATATTATTTTGCAAAAACATGTTTTTTTGTTACTTGTATTTTTTATTTTTGTTGTTTAGTTCTCTAGAAAATGTGTAGATCATTTCAAAATATTTGGTGTGCTTTGACTTCTTTCATGATTTACCATACTTAAAATTCTGTTTATTCTTGTTTTTCTTACGTTTAGTACACATTTTAAGCTTTTTTCTATGTTACTATGTATTTAGGATTAAAAATAAAAGCTTTATTTATATTTAAGATTAAAATGTCCTAAAAAAATAATAAAGACTTTGTGTTCATTATTTATTAGTCTATTGGTATTTTTTATATTATTGATTTTTGAGGTGGGATCTTAGAATCCCGCTGCACACATAAACAGATTATGCTCTGAAGGTTTCTTTGGGATAAATATTTCCCACCTCAAATTTCCTAAAAAAAGTTAAAAATATATAAAAAAAAGCATTTACTATTGTTGTTTATGACCCAAAGTATCTCCTCAGCAAATATAAAATCAATCTGAGCACTGCAACCCTTTTGCCCTATAAAGGGTTAAGGGTATATAAATAAATAAATAAATAATGGAATCGCTACGTTAATTATAGGAAAAACAACGCGAAGTTTTTTACGAATTTGGATTTAGGAAGTCCTTCAGGGTGTAGAATGTGCCATCAATCAGGAACGCTTTGAGTCTTCTCCTAAATGCCCCTGATGATTTTTCTCGTTTTATTCCTTCTGGTAATATGTTAAATATTCTGACACATGCATAATATGGGGATTTTTCGAACATCGTTGTTTTATGTTTAGGATAGACCAGATCATTCGCATTTCTTGTGGGGTAGTTGTGGCTTTCTCCGTTTTCTCTGAACTCGCTTTTGTTATTAAATACATAGGTTGAACATTTGAGGATATAGATTGATGTAATAGTTAGGATCTTATATTGTTTAAAAGTATCCTTGCATGTTTCCATTGGCTTTAGATCAAATATTAGTCTCAACAAGCGTTTCTGGGCCATAAAGACCCTGTTTACATTAACTGCCTGTCCCCAGAGTATGACATTATAGCTTAGATGTGTATAAGCTAGGGCATAATAGGTTGTTATTAGGGTACTTTGTTTTAGTTTTAGAATTGCAAAATAGGCTTGACTGAGTTTTGTGCAAACGTGGTCTATTTGGGGTTCCCAGGATAGTGTTGAGTCCAGCTGCGTTCCCAAGAAGTTCGTGGAAGATTCCGCATGGTCGAGCTGAATTTTCGGTTGTATTTTGTAGAAGTGAACATGTACTGTTTTTGTTTGGTTAAGGATTAGTTGATTTGAGAAGCACCAATGGTTCATTTTGTCACAGACCTCGCGGATTTTATCGAAAGCTATTGACTTGTCTGCTGTGGATATAGCGACTGTTGTGTCATCCGCAAATTTTACTGTTATATCTGGCAGAGAGAGATCATTGATGAACAACAGGAATATGAGAGGGGCAAGCACTGATCCTTGTGCTGCGCCAACATCAATATTGTATTCTGGTGAGGTGCAATCCTCAACTTTAACAAGTAGTCTTCTTTCGGATAGGAATGACATAAGTAGTGACAGGGTGTTGCCTCTTATACCGACCGTATATAGTTTTTCCTCCACAAATTTCAAATTTAGGGTGTCAAAGGCCCTGGACAAGTCGAAGAACATGCCAACAACAATGTGTCCCAGTTCCAGTTCCCGATGCACGAAGTCGATGAGTTTAAACGACGCTGTTTCGGTTGACTTGTTTTTGCGAAACCCATGCTGATTATCCTGTATTCCCCGAATCGATCCAGGAAGCTGACCAATCTGTTATTCAAGATACGCTCGAATATTTTTGAGAACACGCTAAGAAGTGATATTTGTCTATAGTTTGAAATGTCCATATGGTTTCCTTTCTTGAATACCGGTATTACAGTCGCAAGTTTAAGCGCAGATGGAAAGGTTCCCGTATCGAAGGAACAGTTTATTAAATGCTGGAGTGGTTCCTCCACCTCGGAGCAGACCTCCTTCAGCACCCTCACTTGAATCCCATCAGGGCCAGTCGATTTTTTATTTTTTAGATTTTTTATAACCGCACTTATCTCATTTTTTGTTACCGGCTGCAGGTACATCGAATTAGGCTGTGGTTTAGCAACTGTGGGGTTTTGTGAGATACGATTTTTGAAGTGATCTTGAACTTTAGCCTCTGCAATTGTTGCGAAATATTTACCAAACGCTTCAGAGACCTCCTGTTGATTATTTATCTGGACACCATCGATGACTAATTGAATTGGTTGCGTTTGTCGGTTTTTGTTTAATTCTGTGTTTACTATGTCCCATATTTCTTTTGTTTTGTTCTTGGATGTTTCGATTTTCTTTTTATTGAAGTTTATTTTTGTTTCGTTGATTTGTGTTTTATAGCGTTTCTTCATTTCTTGATAGTATTGCCATATTTCGTTGGTATTTATTTGCTTCGCCAAACTGTAGGTGTCTTTTAGTAGATGTTTTTGGGTTGTTATTTCATTTGTTAGCCAGTGGGTTTTGATTTAGACGGAGTAAATGTTCTTTCTGGGCATGCCTGATTGAAATGCCATAGAAATGTTTGTATAAAGTTGTTAAAGCAGTCATTTATGTTTTCCACTGTGAGGCACCATGGTTTCTTTTGAAGTCCGACTTTTAGGTTGTTTATATTAATTTCAGACAATATGCTCATTGTTCTTGGTTTGTGTTTTCTAGGCGGTATTTGTGCTGGAGTTTTAATATCAAGTATTTGTAGGAAGTGATCGGATATGTGTTCTTCCATCAATTTGAATTCTACAAGTGATTTGTTTATGTTGGACGCCATGTAATCTATAGAGGAAATTGAGGTGCCCAATGGGGATGTGAAGATTCTCGTTGGTACGTCGCAGTGATCTGTCAGACAGAACGAGTTGAATAAGTCTTTCAGTAGGTTGAAATTGTGTTCATGCTCTTTTAGACTGTCAATATTCAGGTCTCCACATAGTACAATATTTTTGCACGTTTTCGAAACATATATAAGAAGGTCCGTTGCTTGTTGGATAAATATATCTAGGCAGCCCGTGGGAGGTCTGTAGACTGTAATTATTGCCATCGTCTGTTCTGCAGCTGTTATTTGAGCCGCACAGCATTCTATTTGTAGTTCAACGCTAAAATGTATTGCTTTTTCCAGTGCCTTGGTTGTGACTCCTGCTTGGGTGTAAATAGCAACTCCACCGTGAATGTGCTCTTTTCTGGAGAAATGAGTTGTCAAGTTATAGTCTGGGATAGTCATATATTCCATTCCGTTGTCCGAACCCCATGTTTCTGAGAGACATATGATCTGTGGCTTATGTTCTTTGGTAAGTAGTTCGATGTGATTCAATTTGTTTCCCAAACTTTGGATATTTAGGTGGAAGATTTTTGTGGGCGACGATGTTGCTATGCTTCTAGTTGTAGCTGTCGAGGGTATAAAAAATTCTGCGTTTTTGTACTACTTGTAGGGGAGCAGGTGTGGGTATCGCTGTCCCTGTTGTTGGTGTTGGGCCTTAGTTCATGTTGTTTTTGTAGATTTGCCGAACTATCTTTTTTTAGGTTGATGTTTGTATTATTTTTATTTTTACTTGGCAGTTCGTCGTTTGTTATTTTGGTACTGCTTCGTAGGTAGTAATGATGTATATAATTTATTACCTGCCATTTTCCCTTGTAGGTAAGTTCTCCGTTTTTTTTGTACTTGGTATGGTCGTATAATTTTGTTGCAGTCGATATAATCTACTAGGCTGTCATGTTCAATCGCGTTTAGGATATTTTGGTTTTGTCTGTTGATAAATTCGTTTAATACTGGCCGACCCGGTACAAAAAGTGCTCCAATAAGGATTAGATTTGTGTTTCTTGAATCGCCAATCACTTTCTTTATGTACATCCTCTCTATATTTGTACCTCCTTTTGCATTTCCATTTGGAATAAAAATTATCTTAAAGTCGTTTTTGGTAAAGCCTTTGGACAGTTTCTGGTGATGAGCCGTTACGTCTTCTAGAAGATTATTTTCACTACATTGGCAGTTTGTGTCAAAGTCGTTATTTGTGAGTTCTTTTATTATTTTCCCATAGTTGTAGCCGTTTGTTCATTACTTTTACTCATTACGAGTACTTGGTGTTTTCTTATTTGCATATGGGTTTTTTTACCATTCTGTGCTTCCTGTGTTTCTTTGCTTTTGTCTGTGTTATTTGTTGTTACAATTTTTTCCAATTCATTGTTTTGTTTTTGGATTCCTTTAATTTGGTTGCAGAGAGAATCATTTAGGTCGTTTAATTCTGTGATTTTTGAATTTAGCCTCAGTATTTCTTTCTTGAACTCTTCTATGTTTTTGATGGTCTCCTCTTTATCCTTTAGATTCATATTATTTATTTCGTTAAGGTTTCCCTTTAGTTCTAAGATTTGTTTCTTGTACGTCTTTAGACTGTCTTCCGCAGATTCCTTCCCTTTTTGTATGTCTTTGTTTTTTTCAGATAATTCTTTTTCAATGCGTTTCGTTTGTTTCTTTTGTTCCTCTATTGCTTTACGCGCCTGTCCCTCTGTCTCTTTTATTTTTAGCTTTGATTGCTCCGTTTCCTCAGTTTTTCTATTCTGTTCTTCCTTGAGTTTACTCTCTAGTGCTTTTATTTTGGCTTTTTGCGATGCTATCTCCTTTTTGAATTGTTCTTCCGATTCACATGCATCGGTTTCGAAGGCGATAGAGTTTCGTCTTTGTCTTTCTAATAGCTTGTCCTTTTCTTGAGCTTCCTTTAAGGCTTCTGTGAGCATATGTGTAAGTTCATGTATCTTTTCAGTTTCGTCTTCGTTTGTACCCTGCTGACCTAGTTCTTCGCATTTCTTACTGCAATATACTCGGTTGTTCTTTATATATGTTACGCTCTTTTTCCTTTCTATACAGCTTCTATGTTGTATTGTTTTACATGATATGCAATAATAGCAGGTTAGCTCTTTACCATCACTACAACATTTAAAAGTACCTATCTGACTTTTACCCATTTTTAGTTGATTTGTGTCGCACTACTCACTTCTGGAAGTGCGCGGTTTCGAATACCGGTAAAGAATTTTTCGTATATGGATAGCTTTTGCTTATTTTCAAAATTTAATCCAAGTAAGAGTTTCACTGTAAATCTGGAACGCAGCTGGTTTGTGAAATGTCAACAATATCTTGCCGCCAATAAGGAAATTATCTCAAATCCCTGTTTTTCTCGTTTTTTTGGAGTGGAAAAATACGTTTGTTGATGCTAAAAGTAGTGGAAAGTATTGATCACAACTTTTCTTAAAATAAAAGACACTTTAAACCGTGAAAACAAGTAAATTATGACGACGAAACTTCGATACGTCACATAGCGACTACGTGCGCGAATTACTGTGTGGATTAATGAATGAGTCGTCGAATTGTGAAGTGTTATCGTAAATTGCTCCGCTTTTTGCACGATTTTCTCGAGTAAATATGTGATATTAATGTTCTGTATAGTACTGTCGTGTGTGTAAAATTATCAAGAATATTTTAATCTATATTTCGTCAAAATCCGCCGAGAAATAAGCAAACAATATTGTAAAAACAAAGAAACTACCCGGTCTACTATAAACTTTAAACTATATGTCCATATAAGCAATTTTTCTCCTTTCCCTTTCCTTTATTCCCTTTTCCTCTTCAATTTAATATTTTAACATTATTTTTCTTATCTAACCTTTCTACCTCATTATGTAAACCTCATTTCTTTAAGTGTAGCAATCAACCAGATTTGGATTGGCCATAACAGCACCTAATATGAGCATTTTTTATTTTGTTCGTATGGGAGGCTGAAAACAAGCCATTTAACCCTCTTTAAAATTAATTTTTTTTTTACTGCTACATTGTACAGGGTGATCAGTTAAGGGTAGCGAGCGGCCATATCTCATAAGATATTGGTCGTATAGATTTGAGAAAAAAAAATCGTAATAAAAGTCGCCAAGAGAAATTGCTGAAAATTATTTTCGAGTTTGTCAAACGTCCGCTAGAGGGCGTAACAACCAACACCAAGTAGAAAAATGGGGTTTTTATAGAATTTTGCCTAATGAAAATATATCGATGATATCATTTTCATATTTAGTGACCATTTCCCTAAACTTTTTGTCTAAAATGTTTTGTTCTGTATATCAAAATAAAGCGGTGGGGGAAGTTCAATTGTTTTTTCAAACAAACCAAGATGTCTCCCGTTTCCTTTGACCGATTTTAGCAAACTTAGGCTCATATGAAAGAGCATAATTTGCACTACAAAACGCTTATTTGGTTTTGAATTTTTGACTTTTGCTGGCGTCGCTAGATGGCGTTAACTAAATTAGTAGCATATTTTTTAGTTTTTTTCAAAAAAAACAAATGTAATGATATATTCATTTTTACATATTTTAAAAGGGGATAAATTTCTCTATAATATAATGAAAATAATTTATCATCTACCTTTTTTTGAACCGTTGATATTGAACAAAATATTATTTTATTTTATTAAAAAATGGCACGCCACTGCTTTTTGTCAAAATAAAAATCATTTTCGTAATCACTTATTAGTTGCTAACAAAAAGAACCTCTTGACTTTTTTTCGTTAGACGAACGGTTTTGGGTTGAAAAAATAAGATGTTTAACAATGATAACTATAAGGTTCAAAATTATTTTTAAATATTACATCTCACAATAATAAAATTATTACCTATTATTTGTATCATTAATAATCATTTAGTTAGCGAGAGAATGCTTTAGTTCATAATTTATTATTAATAATTATTATTATTTCATAAATTAAATTAAAAATCAAACTTAACTAACATCGCATTTAAGCGAAGCAGGCCATGATCTACGTTAAGAAACAAAACACCAAATTGTCAATCACGTTGATATTCATTTTGATAGTTCCTGCTATTGACATCTAATTTAATGTTATGTAAAAAGTATTTTTACAACAAATCATGCCTTTTACTCTAGGCAGTATGCACTGCGTTATTCTCTCCGAAGACACCATTCGAGAATGGTTTTTCATCGTTTAGCCTTACGTTTAAGGCAACCTGGCCAAGTGCAACCAACTCCAACTTTGAGAAGAAATCGTAGAGTAAGAAGAGAAGATAACATTATAAATGTGTTGGCTTATATTCATGCAGACCCCCATTTAAGCATAAGAGAGATCTCCAGAGATTTAGGAATATCCTAAGGCTCAGTGCAAAAAATATTAATGGATTTTAAAATGCATCCATATCACATCGTGATTCATCAAGCCCTAAATGACACTGCTACTGCTACTGGTTTAGAGACTTCATTAGGGAAAACCATCATATTTTGTCACAAATATTGTGGACAGACGAAGCATCGTTTTGCAGTAATGGCAGGGCAAATCTTCATAACGTGCATTATTGGACGGACCCTAATCCACACTGGTTACGTGAATATTATCAGCAGGGTCGATGGAGCGTCAACGTCTGGTGCGGTGTTATTAATGGTGCTATTATCGGTCCGCACATCTTTAATGGCAATCTAACCAGTGACATGTATTTGAACTTTTTATTCAACGATCTACCAGGACTCTTAGAAAATGTGCCTTTACAAGTAAGAAGAAACATGTGGTTTCAACAAGACGGATGCCCGGCACATTATTCACGAAATGTGCAAGATTTTTTGAACAGGCATTTTCCTAACCGTT
Organism: Kuschelorhynchus macadamiae; assembly: GCA_030620095.1. Lineage (NCBI taxonomy): Eukaryota > Metazoa > Arthropoda > Insecta > Coleoptera > Curculionidae > Kuschelorhynchus > Kuschelorhynchus macadamiae. The sequence continues at coordinate 706,926 of JAUTXW010000598.1, forward strand.
GGATTGGTAGAGGCAGTCTATTTTTCTGGCCACCACGGTCCCCCGATTTAACCTGCCTTGATTTTTATCTGTGGGGCCGAATAAAGGATTTGGTGTATAAAACTCGACAAACTACTCGAGAAGACATGATAGTCCGAATTCAAAACGCCATAAATATTATACCAAGAGCGGAAATTGAGACAGCTGTCAACTCCACCCAGAAGAGATTGGACCAGTGCATTCAAAATAATGGACAACATTTTGAACATTTACGACAAAAATATTAATTTATTTTTAACGTTTATTTTTAAAGTTCCATGTTCTTGTTTTTAGTGTTATTGCTCCTGCTGTTGTTGGACAGTTTTATTAAGATTTTTCATTGTTAAACATCTTATTTTTTCAATCCAAAACCGTTCGTCTAACGAAAAAAAGTCAAGAGGTTCTTTTTGTTAGCAACTAATAAGTGATTACGAAAATGATTTTTATTTTGACAAAAAGCAGTGACGTGCCATTTTTTAATAAAATAAAATAATATTTTGGTCAATATCAACGGTTCAAAAAAAGGTAGATGATAAATTATTTTCACTAAATTATAGAGAAATTTATCCCCTTTTAAAATATGTAAAAATGAATATACCATTACATTTGTTTTTTTTGAAAAAAACTAAAAAATATGCTACTATTTCAGTTAACGCCATCTAGCGACGCCAGCAAAAGTCAAAAATTCAAAACCAAATAAGCGTTTTGTAGTGCAAATTATGCTCTTTCATATGAGCCTAAGTTTGCTAAAATCGGTCAAAAGAAACGGGAGACATCTTGGTTTGTTTGAAAAAACAATTGAACTTCCCCCACCGCTTTATTTTGATATATAAACAAAACATTTTAGACAAAAAGTGTAGGGAAATGGTCACTAAATATGAAAAACCCCATTTTTCTACTTGGTGTTGGTTGTTACGCCCTCTAGCGGACGTTTGACAAACTCGAAAATAATTTTCAGCAATTTCTCTTGGCGACTTTTATTACGATTTTTTTTTTCTCAAATCTATACGACCAATATCTTATGAGATATGGCCGCTCGCTACCCTTAACTGATCACCCTGTACACTCTTATTTGGGTTAACAAACGTTTAATTATTATTAATATTATTATAATTAAGTATACATAAAAATTAATAAAGAATTAGGAAGAATCCAGAAAAACAACATTTGAAAATCTGGTTGGGTCAATACAAACCTGTAAATTAAAGTCTTCCTATAGGGTTACTGTAAAGCTGCATAAGGGAAGCGATTGGATGACCTGTGATATTTTAAAATTGATCAAATACTAATAAAATATACAGAAAACTTACTCATCTCGGAAAAAAAACCATATTCATGACTTTAACGTAGACGATGAATTTAAAAGGCTAAAAAACAAAGTAACTACAGAAATTCACAAACAACAATCTGCTTTTTTTTAAGTGGCAAAAAGCTAGTAATAATCCAAAAAAAGTGGAATAAATATTTTGCAAAACCAAAGTAAAATAAAAGATGATTGTATTACTATAGATATGGATGGTACTATTATCACAAATCTTTTGAACATAGCAAATGAAATGAATAATTTTTTCGCAAGTATTGGCCAAATCTCATAAACATTGAACATTGCAAAGGAGGTAATATACAGTTTATAAAACTGGAATGTGGCAACTCTTTATACTTAAATGATATTACAAAGTAACTCCCATCTTCGAATCTGGTTATGGAAAAAACGTTTCAAATTATAGACCTATAACGGTTTTTTGTATCTTCTCTAAAATAATTGAAATCTTAATTAAAACAAAAATAATGGGATTTATTGATAAATTTGACCTTATTAATAACATAACGACGGAAATGGTTAAAAAAAAAATATGCTATATCAGTTTTTGTTGACCTTAGAAGAGCTTTTGGTGTAGTGGACCAAAGAGTTTTACTTTCTTTACACCAAACCTACACAAATCGACCATAGTATGTCAGTATACCAGACAATACCAGCAGTGGGAAAATGGTTACTAACTATGGGGTCCCTCAAGGCTCTGTATTAGGACCGCTCCTATATACTCAGCTGGTGTTGATCTTGAGACAGACAGGTTTATCAGCTCTCTATTTTACTTTTGCTGATGATGCAGTGCTTCTTTATAGTGGTCCTAGCCTAAAATTTCTTGATATCCAACTAAAGATTAATAATTTTAATATTCTTAGCGTTCAGACAACTAAATATCTTGGACTTACTGTCACATTGAAAAAAATAAGTACAAACATAATACCTTTCTTAGGAGCCTTGCGCAGGTTGTACAAAATATTTGAACACAGCAAATAGACTTCTAATTTATAATGCATATATACTAATTAACATAAGATACTTAATTCATATATGGGGTACCTGTGGCATGTTAAAAAAAAATTAAAGTTGTACAAAATCACAACAGAACCAGGGACCTATACTTAGAAACAGCATTGCATCCTACTTTAATTTTCATTGTTTTTTTTCTCGGTTTATGCAAATGTATTTACATTTTGGTGGTAAATTTCTTTAAATTAGTTCATGTTTACTGTAACTGACTATGAAGGTGGGCTTGTATTAATATATGCTCAATTTTATGTTTTTTTTTTGGTGCTTTTATGTGATAATTCTTTTATTCAATATATGTATATGAGTATGTGTATATATATATACAGGGTGTCCCGCGACGAACTGCGGCGATCGATTTCTCAGAAAGTAGGCTTTAGAAAAATTTGAAATTTTGGCAGCTAACTAAAGTCGATGGGGGTAATTCGCGCAAATATTTTCAAGATGGCGGCACTTCCGGTTATACCGGAAGTAGACGTCAACTTTCTTATTTTAAGTGGAATACCCTGTATATAATCGAATTTTTGGATTCCTAGAAAAATTCTAGGTATATTTCATGTATAATATGCTATACCTAAGTTCAACTGTTTTTGAGATATTTTGAATTTTATGTAAAAAATGACGTTGGCAGGTCTAGACATAACTATAAATATCTGCTTATCGAAGTCTCTATTATTTATTTGCGGTTGGCTTCCTTGTCCAAAAGGGTACACTTTAGTGGCCTGTGCTGATATTTTTATAATAAATAAATATAGGGTGATCATTATAAATATACTTTATAAAATCGTTAAAAGTTACTTTTTTCAAATGGAAACCCCCAATTTTTATAATTTTATCTCATTTAACACTTAAAATAAGGTTGACTTTTTATAAATTTGTTTATTCCAAAAATTTGTACTTTTTGCGTTGTTGACGATTTAACATTTTTTATTCTAATAATACCAGACGGCTTCTAAGTTTTCTTGTTAGTTGGCCATGACGGGGAGGCCTGGTGAGAACAAAACCAATTGGTTACTATAGAAACGTAATATTTGTTGTCGTTTGACAATTACGTACTAAAATATTATTTATTTATTATAGTAATTATACTAATTATTAAACTAATAATCATACACACACGAGGATTATTTGAATTTCTTTATTATCTATGGAGAATCTAACGGGGTTTTAACAAGAACATGCCAGATATTTGCTGATAGATATCCAGATAAACAGAAACCGTCACCGAACAGCGTTAAACAAATGTTGGAAAACTATAAAAATGTTGAAACCGTGAAGACAAAAATTAATTAAAGAAACCATATTCCCATTATAGTCTAGTCTACACAAGAGCATAACTTATTTTTTCAATAAATGTTGAAAATGTCCACCTTGTACTTCCAAACATTTTTCGCATCTCCGAATAAATCCCTCGTGGGTGACCGCTCTATCGAAGCTGGAGATAAACTTTCGAACGCGTCCCTTACCCTTGCCATACAGTCCTCATTCGTTGTTACTGGATTAAAATAAACGATTCCTTTTATCGTTCTCCATATAAAATAGTCTAAGACTTTCAGATCGGGGAACGAGGAGGCCACAGGAAAGGTCCATTGTTGGCAATCCACTTGTCGTAAAACGTAGCTTGTAAAAAGTTAGTAACTGCAACGGTTCTATGTGGGGGGGCGCCATTGTGTTGGTACAAAAATTGATGTTCTGCCAAAGGTAAATTACTTAAATATTCGTTGTCCAACTCTTCAAGAATATTCAGATATCTTTCTCCTACAAAAGTTTATAGACATAATTTTATGGAAAGAAATGCTTTGATAATATTCATCGATTTATTGATTTAAGAGGAAACAAAATACATCAAAATTCAATTAATTTAATCTGAAGAGTGCTCAATAAAAAAAAGGTTTAGTATTTTATGACTTTCTAAAGTACCCTGTATAAATAGCTTGTAAATATCTAACTGAAGATAACTTTTCTATAAAACTTGGGACGTTATATTTTTTAGATATGATGTGTTACGGTATGTGGACCAGTATGTGTATGAAGTAGTTGGATTGACGTTAAGTTGATAAAAAAAATATTGTAATATTACCTAAAAGAATTATTTTTCATTATAAAAGCCCTTGTGTTTAGTCAATGTATAACTTGCCATTCAAATTTTCTTCGTAAAAAATCAGTTTTATTATTCCATCGTTCCTTACTGCACAAAATACATTAAATTGCCAGGATTCTTGAAAGTTCCGCGATCTTACTTCATAAGGATTCGAATCACTCCAAAAATGGAAGTTGTGTCTATTGAAAACGCCATTTTTAGTACATTTTGCTTCATCGGTCCAAATTATATTGTCCAAAAATCTATGGTTATCTTGTACCATTGTTAAAATAAACTCGCAAAACTGTACTCTTTTTGGCAATTCAGTGTCTTTTAGATGTTGAACCAATGATATTAAATAAGGTTGGAAGTTATGTTTTAACAGAATCCTATGCACTGAGTTCCTCGAGATTCCTGATTGTCTTGCCACGTTTCTTAGGGATGTCACTGGATATGCTGCAAAATATCCCAGAATTGCAATCTCGACATTTTCATTATCAACAATAGACTTCCTCTTATTAATATTTGCCTTGACGTTTCCAAAATTTTTATAGTTTTCCAACATTTGTTTAACGCTGTTCGGTGACGGTTTCTGTTTATCTGGATATCTATCAGCAAATATCTGGCATATTCTTGTTAAAACTCTGTTAGATTCCCCATAGATAATAAACAAATTCAAATAATTCTCGTGTGTGTAATTTAATCGCCCCGTTATGATTATTAGTTTAATAATTATTATGAATACTATAATAAATAAATAATATTTTAGTAAGTAATTATCAAACGACAATAAATACTACGTTTCTATAGTAACCAATTGGTTTTGTTCTCGCCAGGCCTCCCTATCATGGCCAACTAACAAGAAAACTTAGAAGCCGCCTGGCATTATTAGAATAAAAAATGTTAAATCGTCAATAACTCAAAAACTACAAATTTTTGGAATAGACAACTTTATACGAAGTCTCCCGTATTTTAAGTGTTAAATAAGATAAAATTATAAAAATTGGGGGTTTTCATTTGAAAAAAGTAACTTTTAACGATTTTTTAAAGTATATTTATAATGTCAGTTTTTGATCACCCTATATTTATTTATTATAAAAATATCAGCACAGGCCACTAAAGTGGATACTTTTGGACAAGGAAGCCACCCGCAAATAAATAATAGATACTTCGATAAGCATATATTTATAGTTATGTCTAGACCTGCAAACGTCATTTTTTACATAAAATTCAAGATATTTCAAAAACAGTTCAAATTAGCTATAGGATATTATACATGAAATATACCTAGAATTTTTCGAGGAATCCAAAAATTCGATAATATACAGGGTGTTCTATTTAAAAATAGAAAGTTGACGTCTACTTCCGGTATATACCGGAAGTGCCGCCATTTTGAAAATATTTTGCGCGAATTGCTCCCATCGACTTTAGTTAGCTGCCAAAATTTCAAATTTTTCTAAAGCCTACTTTCTGAGAAATCGATCGCCGCAGTTCGACGTGGGACACCCTGTATGTATGTATGTATATGTGTATTGTATTTATATGCAAGATTGTACTCCGACACCAGCAGCAATGCTGATTATGAATAAATAGCAATGTACTATTGCAATTTTAATGTCTATTTTATAACCAACTGTATGTTGTTATTTTGAATAAAAAAATAAGCTTAGGGAAAAAGTGCCGATATTTAAATTTGCTTTCTAAAGAACGATACAGTAACATTTACAAGTCCTATCAAGCTTAAAAGTAATTATAATTGCACTTACAAATAAATAAAATATTAAGAATCTTGTAACGTGTACGCCAATTAATAAAGAAAAACAATAACATTTTGACTTAGGGCGCATATAAGCCAAATTTTTGCACACTTTGCTCTTATACACCATAATACTAATACAAAAATTCCAGAACTATTCCAAAAATTCGCTCAAAAACAACGCGCTTGAGTATTGATAAAGCACAACCCTTTGTTGCCTGTATGGAATTAAAAAACAAGTTGTTTGAATGATTATTTGTTAATAATAATTATATATAGTTAATTAAATATTACAGAGATTATTGTTATAGTGTTAAAACCACATTAAAAATTAATTTTAATATGTAAAATAGCTGACAACACCCTTTTCAGTCAACTAACTCGCAATGTTCAATAGACCAAACAAGTAATAATTTTGACAATATATGATTGCGTTCAAATCAAAACAGTTTCGTCTCCCTGTTGTTATGTCTATGGTTATAACCTAAAAAAAAAGAATTGGTCTTATAGGTCTGTCTGAATCCTACCATCCGGGCTTTTTAAGTTCCACAAACTATCTGCTTCCTTGGGATGTAACGGTTGGATCGAAATCGAAGAAAGCTTGGCCAGCCATTGGTAAATACTCCAGTAGGGGAAGGAGGGGCAGGCCGGCTAGCACCATCTTACCCCAGACTGTCAAAGTGTTCATTGGCGTCGAATATGAATGTTCGTCTGGCCATAGGTAAGTTTAATGCTTTATTAAATATAATATGATTTAGGTACATCAATCCAGATAATCCATCCGTTATGCTTTATGTTATTCTATATAGAAAAATAAAATCTAAAAAAAATTAAAATTGTAGTAAAAAATAAAATTGTAGCACAGATGTATAAATTTATGACGATAAAATTTGGGTTACAGCTACATACATTAATTTTTTTTACAGTGATTTGTAAACGTTTTATTTGGTCTCCATTTTGTTCCACCATTATGAATTCATGCCACAATTTTACTAGTTTATATCTACCTATATCACACTTAATGCTTTCATAATATTTGAAATTAATCTATTAAACAGTTTTTTCAAGCTGATTTTTTAATTATTTTATTAGGCCGCCATTTTGGATTCACACCAACTTCAGTTTATTTATTTATTATTTTTTTATATTATGTAACACTTGATTTTTGTGCAAAATTTGAGGTAATTTGGATAATTAATTTCTTAGTCTTGGTCTTAGTAAATTAAAATTATTAACATAACACGTGTTTCGCCCTCTCGAGCGTCATCAGACAAATAGAATTAAACACACTGAAGTACAACAAAATAAACAACTACTTATCCATATTTGAGTGTCGATCAAGACTTGGAATTTTTTTTAATATCTTAGTGATAATTTTTTTAAGACTTTACCAGGTCGCCATTTTGTTCGGGCATATTGGATATCTACCAAAATGTTACTAGTCATCCCTTTAGTTTTTGACCAAAACATGTTTTTGGGCATGTGGAAAGGCTAAAACTTGAATCTACGTAAAAACTTGGAATGGGATTTTTTTCAAGATAACACACATTTTATTTGGCTGCCATTTTGTTCCGCCATCTTGAATTCAGGGGCGTACGGTGAAATTTTAAAAAAGGGAAGCAAGTTTTAGAAACTTACCTATTTGTAATGTAATTCGATTCTTCGATCATTTTTTGCAAATTCGTCAATGACGTCATTATAAAAACGTCGATGCTCCGACATATTTTGAAGAAGTTTATTTTCAATGGACAACAGCGATGTATGCGAAAGTCTCTCCTGCCCCGTTGAATTTGTCACGAAATTGTCAGGTTTGTCAATACTAATTTACACAATTTCGACACTTCGGTGTAGGCATCTTCAACTCCTTGTCTTTTAAAAACTGCATTAGTTCCTTAGCGTTATTTTTTGCGCTAATGTCATCAGTTTCGTAAATCACTTTTAGTTTAGATCGCAGTAACACTCGGTAGAAGGACTGACCATAATGAAGAAGAAAAGATTTAAACGCATCTTCTGGAAAAGTTTTTCTTTTAAATGCATCAAAATTGCAGAGTTTGAGGAATTTAAAATCATTTAAACCATTAAATCTATAGTTTATTTGTTGCTGAATTTGATCTATTATTTCATAAAAGAGGCGTCTGTATGATGTTTGAACATTTCCCACCTTGTCTGTTCGAAGACGCTTGGCTTGTGGCTCTACATTTAACGTCATCGTTTTCTCCCAAAATAGGTCAAAGTCATCTCTTTTTTGGCTTAACATGGACTTAAAATCATCCACTTTTTTCAGGCAAAAAGCAATATCGTTTGTTTTAGTTTGTAATATATTAAAAACATTGTCCGAGAATGGAAATATTTCTGAAAATATGTTCAAAAAATAATTAAAATTAAAATCTCGTTTCAAACAATCCAAAAACCCCTTTGAACTATTTGTTGCTTCTGAGTCCCACGATTCATTATTTTCTATTATATTCTCAAATAGTTCAATCAGTGATTTACGATTTTCAGATACTGTCAACACAAGTCTTCCATTATAGTTCCACCTAGTAGGAGCTACTTTGGGCAATCGTTTGTGGGTAATGGAGTGCAAAGCTGGGGTACGTTTTGTTGACTTGGAAAAAAAGCAGCCATGCCACTTAAAGTAACGAAAAATACTTTACACTCTTTAATATGATTGATGGACTGGGATAAAACTAAATTTAATTTGTGAGCAAAACAATGGGCAAACACAGCACTTCGGAAAGTTTCTTGAATTTTAGCTTGCAGACCCCCTAATTGTGCTGCCATTACTGCAGCTCCATCATAGCTTTGAGCAACTAATTTTTTCTCTCCATTAAGTTCTTTAGTAAAGTTATAAACTACGGTATATAATGCATCTGCTGTACGATTTTCGGACACATTCTTAAAACCTAAAAATCGCTCTTGAATACTTCCGTCTGTTTTAACGTAGCGTGTTACTATAGATGATTGGCTAAAATTAGTGATATCAGTTGTTTCCAGAACAATAGTAATGAACCGCGCCTCACCAATCTCCTGCTTAATTTTTTTTAGAATAATGGTTGCAACAGACTGCTCTAAATGATTTTTTAAGCAATCATCATATTTAGCCATTAAACTAAGTAAATCTGGAAAATTTCCTCTATTTGAAAAAAACTCTTGTTTCGTCATGACCTCTAAATCCCAATTCATGCTGTCTGAGAAAACAAACAACATCGATAAGTCTTAATATTTGCCTATTTTTATCGACTAGTTCATTGTGTTGGCGGTGACTAATTTCCAACTGTTTATTAAGGGCGTGTTGAGTTCTGGTTTTGCCGAAGACTTTTTCTTTTATGACGGCCTGTAAATGCGCTTTGGGCATAATGTGTCTTTTGACAGCTTTATGGAAATTGTTTAAATCGGAAAAACCAGTTTTATTCCAGAGACCTTTTTCATTTTCAAAAAGTAAACATGGCCAACAAAATAATTCACTTATATTTTCACACCCTGTTAGCCATTTAAATTGTTCATATTTTTTTTGCCGGATAAAAATGTCTAATACAGTTTTTCATTTTAATTTAATTTAAATTTTTCATAGGCGGTTTTGCCCTTTGGAAATTATTTGAAGCTTATCAGCGAAGTTTAATGTTGAAAATCCCTTTATTATTAAGACACACACCACACATTCACACACACTCTTCTTACTAAATTCTCCAACATTTTCAACGTTATAACGGTACTTGCATATCCACGTCCGTATTATTGTCTTCCATATCGCACCATGCACGACGCGACGTACGTATCACACAACACACGGATAGCCGTTCAAACAAAGAACCTACTCCAACGATAGCTTCCGCCCCCACTTAAAGCACGCGACTGAAATGCAAAAATTGCAAAAAGCCGGTGGAAAGTTTAATAACCTCTGGCCCGATTCACAAGAAACCAAGCATACAGGGCTTGGCTGCAGAGAAGCCAGCGGCCCGCATAGGTTCTATTCGATATTTTATTGAGGCTGGGTCGGAGTCAAGCCGCATTTATTATGGGCTTGATAATTAAGATAATATTTTAGCATTTTTAATTAATAATAATAATAATAATAATAATAATTTTATTTCAACAATAAAACAGATGTACATAATATGCAATCAGCAATTGGAGAAAACGTCACAAAGAGTAAATCTAGTATACCTACTTATAAAAGTACATCGTCATAAAAGTTACAGGTAAGTACATAAATAATCACTAAAAAAGGAACAATACAAATACTACATTAGACGCGTGCATTTTTAAAAACAACAAAAAAAACTAAACTAAAAACTAATTTAAGAACTCTTGCACAGTATAAAAATTACCCTCCACTAGATATTTTTTTAATTTACGTTTGAAGGATTTAAGATTATCAGCATCTTTAATATCATTATTTAATTTATTAAAAAACCTACATGCATTATATATCACATTTTTTTGGAAAAATGTGGAATTATGTAAATTAGGTAGAAGTAATGTTTTATTTCTAGTACTGTAACCATGTGAAGCGCGATTGCTTTGAAGTTTTTTAATATTCTGATATGCAAAAACGGAAATTTTAAATATGTAAATTCCAGCCAAGGTCAATATCTTTAATTGCTTGAAACAGTCTCGACACGAATCTATACATGAAAGACCACACAAAATGCGTATAGCATATTTTTGAAGCAAAAAGACTCTTATCACGTCCGAGCTTGAGTCCCAATTTATGATGCCCTAGGACAGGTGAGAGTGGATATTAGAATAATATACCGACATCATAGCATTTTGACTACAGTAATTTGACAATGATTTCAAACCACAACAATTTTTTCTTAACCGTATGCATAGACTTTCTATATGATATCCCCATCTTAGGGTTTCATCAATTTCCAAGCCCAACATTACTGAGGACTTGGAAGGTGTAATAAGACCAAGGTCAGATCCATGAAGTAAAAAATTGTCATTTTTTTGTTTTTTATTTGAAAATACGACGAAATTTGTTTTACTTTGATTTATAACCAAATCATTTTTTTTGGACCACAACATAATACCATCATAAACCAAATCTGCTGTTCTTTTGAGAGATAGTGCACTTTTTTCCACGATCACAATGTTTGTATCATCTGCATATGATATGACAGAAATACCAGTAGACATATTCATTAAGTAGGAAGTGAGATCATTAGAATAAATAAGATATAGTAGTGGACCAAGGACTGAACCCTGGGGAACACCCTGATTTACTGGCAATGAGTCGCTTCCCATCCCATTCACCACAACACATTGTTGACGTCCACCCAAATAAGACTCCATAAGCTTCCATGCCTGTCCTCTAATGCCATATCGATGCAACTTTATTAATAATAGTTCATGGCTAACCATATCAAATGCTCGGGAGAAATCCACAAATAAACCCAATACATGAAGATGATTATCAATTGCATCGACAACTGTCGTTTGGTAAATCACAAAGGGCACTTTCTGTACTGCGTAATTCCGTAAAACCATGTTGATAAACGCTAATAATGTTATTTTTATTAAAAAAATTAAATAATTGATGTTTCAAATTCAACTCAAATATTTTAGAAACGCTTGTTAATAGACTTATGCCTCTATAATTTGAATAATCATTAGAATCCCCCTTTTTATAAAGTGGAATGACAGTTGCAAACTTCAATTGCTCAGGAAATATTGCATACTGCGCTGAGAGATTTATCAAGTACATTAAAACAACACACAGAGCAAAACACTTTTTCAACAAATTATTAGATATGCCATCATGTCCTGTGGCATTTGAGTTCTTAAGGTTTACGATAAATGATAAACCATCTTGTTTACAAATGGGAGAAAGAAAAAATGTATTTACACAAGGCGGTACGCAGTTATCAAGAAATATCCTGTCGATATTATTATTACTAAGAGGTACATTAGTAAATTGATAATTAAAATTACTTGCAACTAGATTATCCGGAACTATTTCGCTGTTTTCAATTATTTTCAGTGCCGCATAAGAATTGTTTTTATTTCGTAACGTTTTTATAATTTGCCACATTGCCTTTGATTTATTGCTTGAGTGTTGAATCATTTTATCATTTTGTTGTGTAAAAAAGAGTTTAAGATTTTCTCTATAAATACTGTTAATATGTTTGCTATTATACTTGTACCTTATATCTTTTTTTGATAGGTCAGTGAACAAAGTCTCATCTTTTAGGCGAACTAGCTCCGGCGATGGAACTACCTTTTTTTGTTTGAGTGCTGTTATTTATTTTAATTAATGGAAATGACAATTCATAATAATAAAATAATTGAATGGCAAAGATTTCAAAAGCAAGATTGGGACACTCACGAGAATAAATTTCATTCCACTCCTCTATGTTTAAAAAGTCTAGAAAACGTGTTACATTTTTATTTAAAAAGTCGCGTCGCATAACAAACCTTGCCGTGGTGTCCTTCTTCAGTTCTGACCACATCTATTTTCAAAAGCTGAGAGAAGTGATCTGACAAGCCCAGATTAACAACAGATTCTGAAAACTGTGGCTTCCCTGATAGTATGTATAAGATTAAAAGTAGCTAATAAATCTAGATAAATCGACAGTTGTGTACTATGCTCTAAAAAGTTTAAATTAAAATCGCCCCCAATAACAAGGGTAGTAAGTGGATTAAATTGATTTTCGAGTAGCGAATTAAAACATGTTAAAAAAACCTTAAAACCTCCTTTAGGTGGCCTATATACAACAATTAACTTTAATTTCAAACTGCTTACAATTACAGAAGCACATTCAAACATGCCTTCAACGCAAAAGTCAGCAACATCACACACTGTAGCACTATATGTGAAACAATTATTTTTAAAAATAGCTACACCTCCATTCTTTATAGAGGCACGGGAGAAAGACCACCATAGATTATAATTACGTAAAACTATTTGGTTCAATTGCTCATCACTCTGCCAGTGCTCAGTGAGCAACAGAAAGTCACAATTCACATTCTGTATACCTGCAATAATTGGGAGTATCTTGTTAGATAAACATTGAATGTTTTGATGACAGAAAATAACAGAATTAGATGCTTTTTGCTTGGGCAATTCATTATTTAAAAGCATTTGTTCAATAAATGTATTATTCAAAGTTCCTGTAGTCCCCACTGGGACAGACGGGGATATAAAAAATTACTATCGAAGGATGGTTTATCTTTTTCTATGACATTTTTCTCCACCGTGCACACATTACTTACCACATCAATCACATTATTAATCAGTTCTTTTACCTCAGTTTCTACTTTACTACATTGGGTCGAGTTACAAAGATTTATCCTATTTGTACTATTGTTTAAATTATAGGCCAGCAAATTCTGTGTTGTAACTGATTTTAAAACAATGTTTAGATTATCCGTTTTGGTATTAACGTAATTAGCCCATGGTTTCCTATTTCAGAATTAAATTTTAGAAGATGTTTTGTATTTTTTTTGGGGAAGCACTGCACGCCCCTGCTTGAATTCGTACCACGGTTTTACCAGTTCATTTCCATATCACGGTTAATTCTTGTACAAATTTTGAAATAAGTAGTTTTCTATAGTGGATAAATATTTTATTAAGCCGCCATTTTGTTTCGCCATCTTGGATTCGTACCAAAATTTTAACAGATGATTTCTACATAATACTTGTTTTTTGTATAAAATTTCAGGTAAATTGGATAAGTACTTTTTTAACATTTCACTAGGTCGCCATTTTGTTGCGCCATATTGAATATTTACCATAATATAACCATTTCATCTCCCTATGATCCTTGATTTTTGACCAAAATCAGATAAATAGTTTCTAAGCCATGTCTAGTCTAGTATAGGCAGACTGATGGAATTGTATTTGTAATGTTTTTTGGCATTCAGGGACCTTAAAACGTGAAGATCTGTAAAAAGCTGGAAGGTTGATTTTTTCAAAATTACAATACTTTTCTTTTACAACATAGAGTATAGTAAGAAGGGTATAATAATGTAAATACTAATAAAATTGTTTTGCATTTGTAGATTTATGCTCTCATCCCCAGACAGAATATTAAAAGCGGCCCCAGGCAGTATAGTGAAAGATACAGGACATAAAATTGCGGAGTCCGACATGCCTCTGTACCATTCGTGCTCATGCAGAGCTGGAAAGATAGCTCAGCTCATGAGACTTCATGTGGTGACTCCTAAGGCGCCTGTCTATTGCACCCTGAACCCCAAGGTAATATATTTAGGATAATTGTGCAGATCTTTTTCAGGAAATAATTAAAATTAGAGTTAGAACAAATTAAAAATTGTTTGGGATATAACTAAGAGTTTGTTTAACGATAGAGATGTCAGTAGGTATACAATTATGAACCCACCACCACCAAAATTATATTATTTAATGAAACTTCGTAAACCAATTCCCTATCAATAAATTTCTTTATTGAAACTCACAGTTTTCAGCAAAATATCAAAATAAAAACTATTTAGATTTAGTTAATAAAATTTAAAATATTAATCTATCAAATAATGTGAAACTAATCTCGTTTGACGTCATAAATCTCTTCCCTAGTATTCTTGCTAAAGATACCATAAAATTCGTAGAAAATATTTTAAATAAAAACTCAGTGTGTTAAGAAAACCAAAAATATTTCAATCTTGTCAATTTTTCCAAAGTATTTCAAAAAAATCATATTAAAAGAGTTCTAGAAACTAACAGTTTTATTTCTGATTTTCAATATGTATTCCGTAGCAAGTGGTCTTTTATCACTGCGATTTACTCAATTTTAGATTTAATATATAAAAGATTAGACAATAATTAAATGACCGTAATGAAAGTGTCATGGCACTGCTGGTGGACTTGACAAAAACATTCATTTGCGTAGACCATAAATTAGTACTAAAGAATTTATTTCTGAACATTAAACTAGAAAGAATTAACAAATTTGTTTGTATTCTACTGAAGTACAGAGTGAAGATAGTACTTTCTGGGTTGCGACCTTGTCAGTAGAGAAAAACTTTTCATATCCTTTACAAATAATTAAACAAATTTAAAAACATACTGTTTAGTTTAAAACGTAAACTCTGGTGTTATAAAAGCCACGTTATAAAGAGTTCTTACGTAAGTGCAATAATAAAAGTTTGCACTTACGACCCGTTGGCTAGCTTATACGGTAGTTCGGCTTTGGGGGAGTTCAAAATTTTCAATCCTTTTCTTTGGTGTATGAAGGAGGCAAGTGAAAATTATAACTTACTGCACCGCCTTCATACACCCCTTACCCGTGTGTTCGTAAAGGTACTGAAACAACCAGTAAAACACTATTTAATATTATGATTTGCTTTATTTTAAAAAAAATACCTGTTTATGAGAGAATGTAGTTTAAATTGTTTATAAATAGAAATATGTGTGGTAATTTGAAAAAGATAAATTGATCAATAAAAGGTACTACTGTAATATAAAGCTTTTTTAAAAATCTCACCAACTGGCAGGAAAACTGGAGTTACTGGGGCCTGGTTGTTGGGCTAGAGGTAAAATTCCAACACCTCTTCGGTAAAGAGGGGGCTCTTTCTTAATGTAGAATTACTGCTTCAACTTCAATGGTAACCCCAACCTTTAGGGTTATTTGCTTCAACCAATTGTTTCTCGTGAAAAGTACCTCACAATCATGTGGGTGCAAAAATGTTCAATAGCAATGTGCTATGTGCTAATAAGTTCAATGTGCACTAAAATGTGCTATTTGCTATGTGGCCGCTGAGCTGTAAAAAAGAGAAAAAATCCATTGTAACCTATTGTTTAAATTAAAATTAAATGAAAGAACCTTGCTAAATAAATTAAAATAATAATTACCTGGCTGTTATTTGACCACTGTTTAACACAAAATTTAAAATAACTATAAAACAGGACCAGGCTTTTTAAAGGTAGTTTTACGGCCACAGTCAAAACGAAATAGCTCGAACTCGTTCCAAGACGATTTTCAGCTAAGGTTTAGTAAGAAAAAAAGTTTAAAAAAAGGTTGG
Source organism: Kuschelorhynchus macadamiae (assembly GCA_030620095.1). Lineage (NCBI taxonomy): Eukaryota > Metazoa > Arthropoda > Insecta > Coleoptera > Curculionidae > Kuschelorhynchus > Kuschelorhynchus macadamiae. The sequence goes on from JAUTXW010000598.1 coordinate 723,096, forward strand.
AATTTGGCCAAAAAACTAAACAGTTGAAAGTGCTCCATGCAAAACTTGATTTTAATGTCCCTATATTTTGTCTCTTTCCCCCTTATTTATTTGACAAAAATAAAGGATTTTTAAAAAGATAGGCAACTCAGAATACATTATTTATTACAATAAATCTTAATATACATTCAATTTAAATATTTATTTTTGAATAATTTATGTTGTTATTTTTTAAAATTTTCCTCTAATCTTTACGTAAGCCTCGTCCTAAATAATTAAATCTTTAAAATCTTTAAAAGGTTTTTATAAAAATGAAAGTAAAGTGGTCGGACGGAATCGTATGGCTTTTAGTCATTCATGGAAAAGGCCAAAGCAAGGATTTTAGCGTCGCCGCACACAGTAAAACGTCAAACTTTGTTGTCACAATTTATAAAACGAAAATAAACAAGGCTTTTTAAACCAACCATTTGGAGAACTACTTAGATAAATAACACAAACCCTTGTTTAATGAACCCCTGACATGTGTTTACCGGACATTTAACAATATAGGTAACATCTTAAACTACATTTTATCAAAAGGACAAATCATTTAATGAACTGAAGGAGATTTAAAAGGCGACAAACGAAATCGGAGGTATATACCAAATGTTTCTAATTTATGTAGCGTTACCAGGCTACAATGGAAATATTGGAAATATCTTGTTTAGTTTGTATCACAACAGCTCATACCCAACTAGGTTTTTTATAACGGATTTGTTTCTGATCAAAATTATGTCAAGGTAAGATAATAGAAAAACTATAGGTGAATGAACATCTAATAATGAAATTCTTATAAAAATATGGCCCTTTTATATGTGGGCATTAAAGAAAGCTTCAACAACCAGACCCTCAGCATCTGTAAATATAAAACATAAAATGTATATAATATACCAAGCTGTCAGTTATACAATATTAAGTACTTATAATAATGAAAATAGTCAAAGAATCTAAATAACTTACAAAAACTTAGTTCCTGACATCTTGGTAAATGACAAAATATAATTAGCAAAATCATAATTAGTTACCGTAAAAGTGTAACGTTACAACTTAACAGAAGCAAAGTTTGGATTGATTCGGCTGATATGTGCTGGAAATCCATAGTAGGAGTAGCAGTAGTTGGGGGAATGGTAGAGACCTGACTCTTTCAGTCTACCCCAGACCCTCCCTTAACCACCACCCGCCACCAGGTTTAATTTAGGGTCTTCCTGTCTCAGTTTAAAAGCCACTCTGTTTGACCCTTATCTGGCTTCACAATGAAGTCTTTAGCTTACCTACCACCTTCAAACTAGTTCCCCTTACGTTTGCGCCCATTCGTCGAGTGCAGCCCAAGGTTCTCATCCCATATATGTGCTGGCGGCTCACAATCTAAACACATTCCTGTACCAGTGCTGATCTCAGCATGGGTGGGTCCTTAAGCGCTGCTAGACTATCTGAGCAAATAACAATCCCCTTCTATGACTTCCTTCATCGTTGTTGCCATTAAAACGGCGTTCACCTCAGCTGAATCACCGTAGAAAACTTTCCCGAACCGAGGGCATCCGCCTCGCATCCCAGCTTCTATCTGGCACCCGCCTTGACTTGCCTGGAGGCTGTGCTCTTGCAGTGCACTTTTTACCCATCGCACCAGACTCGTTTTGATCCTCCTAGCTGTGAGTGAGTCGCAGATGATGCTAGTACGCGCCTAGTCAAGTGCCCCTTCGAAAAAAACGGCACGAAACAAAGCTGCTTCCTTAAAGTGTAAAGCCTTCTCGATACTGTGCAATAAATACCTGTCAACAATCTTTTCCAATGTCTTCATTAAGAAGGATGTCAGGCTTATAGGTCTAAAAGATTTAGCGGGCGTATAGCCTTCTCTACCCGGTTTCGGGATGAATCTGACGCTAACAGACCGTCATGCCTCTGGAACATACCCAAGGGCAAGACTTGGCTTATATATTTCCTTAATAATGGGCCTCAGTATCTTTTGCAATAGAGCTGTTGTCCGGCCCTGTAGCCTTATAAGGGCTGAACTCACTGATGGCCCAGTGATAACTGTAGTTGCCATGGTCCAGTTAGCCTGAGGTAGCGACAGTGAACTTCAAGCAGGTCTCGTACTAACTTCTTGCTTGTTGAAGTCCAAGTGCAATCCTTTTTACAAATAGAGCCAAGGAAATCGATAACTAGGATATATGGCACTAAGTAAAAGAAAACTTCCACTGTATTAAAGAAAACAAACACATGACATATTCCGCGAACACTGTGTCTTCATCAAATGATACAGGTGCACAGAAGACATTTTAGCTTGTTTCACTAGAACAGATATATAAAAACTAAATAGATTTGTACAAATCACAAATATTTCATTCAACATACTAATACCTTTTCATAGTGCCGAGTTTTTTAATCCTAGATATGCTGTTTTTAGAAAGGACCAAAATTATGACTTGCTAAATTGTGAGCGTGGGGGAGGTTCCTTAATTGCGATCTCGTCCCGCTTTCAGTGCTCAATTATAGACACTCCAGGTTCAGTTCACTATGATGATATATGGATTAAAACTAAACAAATTGTCTTGGGTTGTGTATATATTCCTCGAGGGTCCCTATTGGATTGTTATGTGTCTTTTTGTGATTTGTGTGAATCGTTAAGGGATCGTTTTAAAAGGCATAAATTTATTATATGTGGTGATTTTAAACTTCCACTTATTGAATTGTCCTTGGATTCTGGAACCATAATCCCATCAAGAATACCACCAGGAACAGCGGAAACTGTGATCGACCCTATGTGTTTTCTTGAACTTAATCAAGTCAATTATATTTTCAATTCCCGCCTACGTATTCTTGACATCATATTTGTTGATAATTTTGAGGCGATATCATGTATTAAATGCGATTTTCCATTATCAAATATCGACACTCTTCATCCTCCTCTAATTATCTCTTTTTTAGACAGGGGATCTCCATTGTTTCAAGATGGGGCGACTCGACAAGTCTTTCAGTTCCATAAGGCCAACTTTCACGGGCTTAACGGACTTTTTGCAAAAACTGACTGGTCCTTTGTGGAGAAATGTGATGATATTGACGAAATCGTACGACAGTTCTACAATGTTGTTACGGATGGACTGGCGAGGTTTATACCCAAAAAGAGGGTCAAGTCCAACAAGTACCCCATTTGGTTTGATAGAACACTCCAAGAACTTATCTGCGAAAAAAACAAACTGTACAAAAAATATAAGAGTACTCTGCTTCATTCTGACTATCTTGTTTACTCTAACAAACGCCGTGAGGTTCAATTTCGAACCGATTGATGCTATCTCATGTTCGTTACTAGTTCCGAGCAGCTGATGCCTGCAAATATAGGGTACTTTTGGTCGTTCATTAGGGGTTTGAGGGTATCTTCTGGTCTGCCGAGCCTAATGACCTACAACGGTTTAAAGTACAATGATCCTTCAGATATCGCGAATGCGTTTGCGGATCATTTTCAGACATGTTACTCCGTGCCCGACAGCCATGATCGTGATTTTCTCCAGTCAGTTCCCTTCTCGTCAGCTTTGTTATCCCACACGTTTTCTGAGTGCGAAGTAGCTTCCAGAATCAAAAAATTGGATTCAAATAAGAGCGCGGGTCCCGATGGGTTACCAGCCTCTCTTTTATTGGGTTGTTGCGACACTCTATCGGCTCCCCTGAGCGCAATTTTCCAAAGATCTTTTGACATGGGAGTATTTCCCTCAATCTGGAAGTTCTCCAACCTTGTGCCTATTCACAAAATGAGTGATAAATCTGAAATACAACTATAGAGGAATTTCAATTATCTCCGCCATTCCAAAACTCTTCGAGGCTATTTTGACTGACGAAATATTTTACACCTACAAAAATTACATTTCCCCGAGTCAACATGGCTTTTATCAGGGTCGCTCTACAGCGACCAATCTTGCCATATACCAGGATTATCTGGTCTCCTCAGTCGAAGCGCGTCATCAGGTGGACTGCATCTATACAGATTTATCAAAAGCATTTGATAGTGTACATCACAAACTATTAATGAAGAAGCTTTCTGATATTGGTATCTCGGGCAATTACTTAAAATGGATCGCCTCTTATCTTAGCCATCGTAATCGACGGGTTGTGGTGCAAGACTCAGTTTCTCGTGATATTTTAGTCACCTCAGGAGTGCCACAAGGGTCCCACATTGGACCAATATTATTCCTTCTCTTCATAAATGGTGCCGCTTCCTGTTTTGGAATATTAACTGTCTTTTGTTTGCTGACGACTTGAAATTCCTTAGCTCTAATACGATCCATAATTCCGCGCTACAATCGGATTTGGACCGCTTTGTCAAATGGTGCGAATTAAACTGTCTTTTCCTTAATGTTGCCAAGTGTACGTCCATTCGCTTTACAAGATCACCTAACCCCATTCTAAATACTTACAAAATTGGTGACACAACTCTTGGAATTTCCTCGTGTGAACGATTTGGGCGCCATATTCGACAGCAGTCTATCCTTTAACCAACACATAGACTCAATTGTATGTAAAGCTTTTAGAATGACTGCTTTGTTAGAAGCTTACTGGAATATTGTTCACTAATTTGGCAACCCCATTATGCATGCCACATAGATAGGATCGAAAGAGTACAACGTAAATTTGTAAAATACTTATTATTTAAATTCCATTTTCCTTATCAAAATGTCTCCTATGAAACAAGACTACTACTGTGCGGTATGCAGAGTTTAGCCCAGAGACGCAAACATGCCCTACTCCTATTTGTGTTCAAGTTGCTTAATGGTATAATCCACTGTGAGCACCTATGGAGTCAGGTGAACTTCTTGGGTCCAGCCCGACGTACTCGTCACACTTCCCGTTTCCTTGTAAGGAGGCACAGGACTAACTATGGTCAAAACTCATTTATTGATCGCCTTTGCTTAAATTACAATAAACTTTTCTCAGACCCTCAAAAGATTCCTTAGATTCTGCGCTATTTAATTGTTTAAAGGTTCGTGCTTCATTCCTCTCTCGCTTTACTCTATATTTTTATTTTATATGCATTTTTGAATTTTATTGTTTATAGCAGGATACCATTGTATTTGTATTGTATTTTTAAGTTTTCTATTTTATATTTTGTACCATTTAGAGATTTGTCTCTGTAGTGTATGTATGACCAAGTAAATAAATAAAATAAATAAATAAATATAAAATTCACTATAGAAAATTAAACTAATAGTTCTTTTACTTTCTTGATTTAATAATAATAGGCATATTTTGTCTGTATTTTCACAAATCAACACACTCTGATACAAGTATACATTACACTTCATGCCATCCAGTACAACATAAGTTAACAGCTTTAAATAATATGATCCATTGATTAATTACATTACCCCCAAATAAACAGGATTTCCAAAATGTACTTAACTTAATTAAACAAATTGCAATAAATAATGGTTATAGTCCAAATATGATAGATAATAAAGAGATAAAAGTTTACCCTAATTTAAAATATTCTTCCACTAACTATAAATGTGTTACGTACTGTGGAAAGTCCAGTAACAAAACAGGCAATTTTCTCTGAAGAAATGTTAATGTAGCATATAAAACCAAGAACTCCTTAGGCAAATTCATAAAAAATAATAAATGAAAAACAAATTTAAATAAAAAATCAGGTGTCCATAAATTAACTTTATAAAGATTGTCCTAAAACGTGTATAGGGCAGACAGGTAGAAATTCCGACAAAAGCTAAATGAACATTTTTAAATGTTTTGTCAAGGGGGATGATTCTTATTTAATTAATTGCAAACACCATTTTAATAAAAATTTTAAAGTTTTACACACAGAAAAAAAAATACATGAAATTAAATTACTAAAATCTTTAGAAACAAACAAACCTAAAAACGCTAGTCTATTACTTAACTATCAAACTGACTTGAACAAATTGCCTCTTATAAATATGTTTTATTAATATAGATTTATATTAATTTTATTGTCATTCTATTTGTATCAACCGATGAAGCGACAGTGTTGGCGAAACACGTTATGATTTTGTTTTGTTTAATATAGCGGAAGTTGTAAGTAAAAATTGTTTTTTTTTTTACTTAGTGGCATATATCTTAGAAGCAAAGTCATAATTTTTATATAAGTAAAACTTTTACTTCATTATACATTTTTAATTTAATTTCTCCATCGTAATGGGACGTGAACGTGAGTTATTATTTTTGGAATGAACCGGCAACGTCGCAATTGGTCAGCTTCTACCATCACGGGATTAACGAATCAGATTGCGGACCTATCAATCATCAAATATTATTACTTATAACAGGCGATAGAGAAAATTCTGTTCAAATAGCAATAAAAAAAGACAAAATTAAAAACAGCAGGGATAGAAATTTTATGTGGAAAACCGCCAGAAATGGTAATCACTTCCTGACTGGTGTAACAATCATTTTGAAAATGATTATTACAACGGTCAAGTTCTTAATTATCACCTATTTATTCACAAAATATCTGATATTTTGTTTCTTTTAACACAGTCAAATATATAAAATACAAACCAATAATTATCGTAAATAATAAAGCAACGACGCGACAGGTCCCTAATGTTAATAAAATCCGAGATCGTTGTTTGGCGACACCTTACTGCAGGCAACCCGTTATACCCTATGTTTTATTTCCAAATTATGTCAGGGGTTTCACAGTCTGAGGTTATATCAGCTGATTTTGTTTCGTTAGTGGTGATCGGTGGTGGTGTTCCGTAGCAAAGGGAGATGTTTTGAGACTTTTCGGGATGATAAAGTGATTTCTTTAATGTCTGTCGAGGGTTTCTGTCATCGAGAGTACTAGGTTGGTACCATGTACCGGAACAGGATACATCAATTTTTTGCTATGTTAGGACTATAAAACCTTTGGACCGAACAAAGAGATCCTCTCTTACTACCTCTCTGCAGAATAATAATAAAGTGTTAGTTCTCATAGTTTTTTGTACGCCATTTTACACGACGTGTAAGAAGTTCTACTGATCGGCGAATTCTATGAAGCCTTAATTGGGATTGGAAAGCACTTCAAGACTACTCAAAGCTATAACATCAGGTAATTAGTCATTCAAAATCTTGCTAAGGAGATGGTTCATGGAATAGTCGCCACGTGGGCTGGTACTCAGCACATTTCTCTATCTTTTCAGGCTTTTAACGTACTGCAAGAAGCTTTTATTCTACTACAAGGACCTTTTAACCTACAGCAGGAGCATATTTTAATTAATACCGCAATCTCAATAAAATCAACATCACTCTTTTATTGTGGGAAGAACAGTGGCTTAGGCAGGTCAACTTAGGGAGATCAGGCAGGAAGTTGGAAACTTAGATTCTGGTTGGACTACCGTGGCGTAGCTGGAACGGGGCATTCGAGGTTTTCCTTGTTGGCTTGTGCTGTTTTGGGGCCTCCGTTGCAGTCTGCTCGTCTAGAGGACCACCTCCTTTTGGTTGAGCTTATAGGCTAACCTCTGCTGTGAAGCGTGAGGAAAGTCTTCATTTAGGGAACCAACCCAACACCGAGTCTAAAGATAAGTACCTTTCCTTGTTTTAGCTTATAAAAGGTAGCTTTACTACTGGTGTTCTACTTACCCTGAGCGTACATTAGAAATTTGATCTTTCGTTGCTAATTTTTCAATTATTCAGCCTTCTCGCACTATAATTACCTTTATAAAGTCACTTTAAGTCATTAACCAATTTAATTCTAAATAGTTTCTCATGAATTCATTTGCAAATCAGTAACTATAAACTTTTATTCTAATTTCGGTACCTATAACTCTCTAAAGTATTACTTTGTTGTATTTTATTTAATTAGTTGATTTTGAGTAAAGAATTCATTGTATCTTCTGGCTTATTTTATTAAATTTGAGTTTTGTAAAACACTCTTATTGTTTTTTTTTCAAATAATTGCTTTGTAAGTGCTCATAGCTTATAGGTAGTAAGAAACTTTATGTTTTTTGTAGTATAAGTTATATTAGGTATGTTGAGTGTATATTGGGTACCCATGTCTTAGTGTCATAAGTGTTAAGTTTTTTGTAATGGGCAGTACTTCCTAAAATTTCCTGTGATTTTCAGCCACCTGTTATAGTTTTATGATTGTTTGAATATATTTTCCATTACAGCCCATCTTCATATTATCGGTGATTTTCAGCCAATATCGGTATATGATACTAATATTTGCATCTCTCATATGAGGTTTTTATAAAATAATATTTATTAAATCTGGTTTTTGCAACATTCATGCTATGCTCTTTCAACAATATTTGGTAACAAATATAAAACTTAATTAAGAAAATAAAATTTAATTCAAGGTTGTATCCTTGCCCTCTCTCTTTCTTTTCAATTATCCATCTAATCATTTTACTTAATTTAAAATTTTAATACTTTAAATATTTACTCCAATCTTTCCACCTAATCAGTATTGCATAATTTAAATTTTAATAATCAAAAAATATTTAATTACTGGTAGTTCATTTAACTTTTATGATAAATTTATGTATACAAATTTTTCAGTACTTTCAAGATATTAAACTTAAAGATATAAATATTATTTCATTTGGCACATTTAATTTCATGAATAGTGTAGTTATTGTTTTACCTCATATGTGGTGATTTGATTGTTACTGTTGATTGTGTTGAACAACATTTAATACCACTGTGATATTTATACTTATATTTTATATACAATTTACAATAAATTTCCTTGCATTAGTATTTCATTCTTTTATTTATAATCTGTCCATTGCAGGAATTAGATGGTTTTGGGAAGCTACATTACAAGTTAACTTAAGTATTGTGTCTTAGCGTACATTAGTATCTATCTTGTTTTTTTCTTTTCTGCTCAACCTCTTTGGCCACTCTAGGCCTGGCGCCCACAATATTGTTTAAATTATTTGAACTCACGCCCTAACGCCTCCGAAATAAAAGAATCTGAGCACCGAGTAAAACAACGTAAAATAAAAAAATAAATAAAAAAAAAATAATAATAAAATAAAAAAGGAGGTTGTACTGGTTTGCCTATAAAATTTCTATATGCGATTTGTTAAATGTTTCCAAAAAAATAACAAATTTATGTGGAGACAGTCCTATCTAGTTCAATGTTCGAAGGAAGTTACATTCTTATGGCTTTCAAAGGAGTTACTGTTACTTACTTAAATCGAATGTCGTTCTTGGAGAGGCGAAGTCTGCGCAGTGTGGTGTTAACTATGGCGTTCCGCAGGGCAGTGTTCTTCGCCCTTTATTGTTTACTTAATGTCTACTTTTATGAGATTTTTGTGTGGTCCTCAAATTAAAACAACAAAAATTTCAAATTTTATTTGTTATTTTTATTAAAAAAAAAAACTCTCTGTGATCTGTCATATATCCTCATGTGATCTTTAGACTAATAAACTTGTTTAATTTAATTTCAATTTATTTAGATACAACCTGCCGCCGGAGCGCCCATCTTCATAAGCACCAGCGATGGTCCAACCAAGCTTACGCAGTCCGCCTATTGGGTGATGAGGCTCCCATTTGCCTACGTCGCGGATACTGAACACTTCAAGCAAAACCTGACTGGGAAATTGTTGCAGGGGACGTTCGGAGTGATCGAAGCCGATTAGTATAATAGATTTTCTCGACCGTACTACACGTACAGGAAGAGCTATCTTCATTGTAATTGAAGACCAAAGACGCAAAGTATGGTATTTAGATGCACCTATCTCTAGGTAAATTAATAAAACTTCCCTTACACATCAGTATTTTTGACGGGGATACTAGTCCATATGCCAACTTGTTACATTCTGGACGCGCGTTCCAGACGATATAAACTAAAGTAACTTATCCTAACCGAGACTATTTATAGGTAAATGTGGTCACACTTGGTTGCACCCGACTGCACCGTTGTCAAGTAAGCAATAGAGGGGACTATAGGAATTAGGCCCTGTGTCTTTATTTAATGCTTTCTTACCACATTTAACTATTTCTATACTCTCAAATGCATCCAATAATCTATTATTAGATACATTTTTAATTAACTTAATTTCATATGTATGGAAGGACGTAGCCGATGCACGCATCGGACAAGTGGTCCTTCTGAAACGTACACTACAGAATGCTAAACATTCTAAATGGTACGGATTCGTAAACAAGGTCAAAATAAAAAAGTCAAAATCGAGAGACCCAATAAAAACAGTGACTACATCAAACATTTAAAATAGAGAAAAAAAAAATTGATACACAAATACACATTTACAGACACAAAAAAAAAATTACAAAGGAATACATAAATCCATATGCTCCATTTAGCTGCCTTTTTAGCTGCAAAGTGCTAAGTCTAAAGATGTCATATTCTGCGAAATGACGATTGTAATTACCCACTAGTCGGTCAATAAATGCGCCAGACCCATAATTTGTACGGTGGTATCTTTCAAAGAATAGCTGAGGTTGTCTTGTTCTCCTAATAGGTACCAGAAATGAGACCGACCCCAACAATATTTCACAATCAATGTCTCCATTTATTAGCTTGTGTAGAAAAACAAGAAGTGCCTTACGTCTCCGAAACTCAAGGGTTTGAAGGCCGCATAGAAGAGCTCTAGTGTTATACGATAGATCCTGATATGGAAAATTAAATTTATATAAGAGGTATTTCGCAAATCTATTTTGTACTTTTTCAACTCTATCGTTATGGCACTGGTATGATGGACTCCATATTGTTGAACAATACTCCAAAACACTCCGTACCAGTGAGTAATACAGACAGACAATTGCTTTGGTGTCCGTCACATGCCTTGTATTCCTTTTTATAAAGCCCAACAATCTAAAACCCTTGAGTACAATGCTGTCAATATGCAGATTAAATGTTAGTTTGTCATCAAAAATAACACCTAGGTCAGTGTAAGAACTAACAACCTCTAGTGTTACATCATTTATGAAATAGGAGGAGAGAACAGGATTAATGCGTTTATGAAAACGGAGCACTTTACACTTGGATATGTTAAGATGGAGATAATTAGTGCTGCACCAGTTGACGAGCCTTCCAATGTCAGATTGCAGTGCATTTGAGTCAGTGTAAACGGGAGCAAAAAATTTTAAATCGTCTGCATACAAAAGACATTTGGACGCTCTAAAGCAAGATACTATGTCATTTATAAAAAGTAGAAAGAGCACTGGACCAATATGTGAACCCTGTGGGACACCCGATGTCACAATAACCTCCCTAGAAACTGAACCACAAATGTTGACCTGTTGTCGACGATTAAAGAAATAAGATCTGATCCACTCCAAATAACTTCCAGAAAGACCAATTTGCTGCAATTTTAATAATAAAAGCTGATGACAAACACTATCAAAAGCCTTGGATATGTCCGTGTAAACAGCATCAATCTGTTGGCCAGCTTCGACAGATGTAATTAAGTAATTTTGGAACATCGCAAGATTTGTAGTAGTTGAGCGACCGCGATAAAAACCATGTTGCATACTCGTAATGTAGTGTTTCAAAGACTCAAATAAATGATCAGTGATAATTGCCTCAAACAGCTTTGGGATATGCGAAAGCAAAGAGATACCTCTGTAGTTCTTTATGTCGCTTTTATCACCGGATTTAAAGATCGGCATCAGTGTAGAAAATTTCCAAATATCAGGAAATGAACCTAGATTAAAAGATCTTTGAAAAATTACACATAGCGGTTGAGACAACGACTGACAGCACCTTTTCAAAAAGATAGTGGGAATTCTGTCAGGACCAGCCCTCTTAGAAACATCAAGGCCATCTATTTTAGTGCAGATTTCTGCCTCTGTAAAATAATATGTTGCTAGTAGTTTCCCTGAAGAACTTACAGGACTGATCTGACTAAAATCTAAAATTTCATGGTGTGAATAGCATGACTGAAAATGGGCTGCAAAGGCATTAGCGATGTGATTTGAACCCATAATTTCTTCACCGTCATAATTCATAACACTAAGCATACCAGAGTCTCTTCTTCAGTTACAAACAAATGACCAAAAGTGCTTGATATTTTCCGGAATAAGTAATTCAGTTTGCGTGACATATGCAAGATAGCACATGTCAGTTCGAAACTTTACTTCACGTCGTATGTCCGAATAGGCCAGATAGTCAGCTTGTTGTTCAGTCCTTTTATACCTCTTATATAGGCGATTCTTTTGTCCAATAAGCCTTCTCAATGGGAGGTCAAACCATTTTGGGTACTTGCAGTCAACCATGGTTTTCTTGGGAACATGAATATCGATTCCCCAAAGCAAAACCTCATAGAAGGTTTCAACGATCCCGTTGATGTCAGGAGATGATAAGAAAGACCAATCCGATTGCTTATAAAAAAGATTGAGTTCATGGAAATTTGCTTGATGAAATTGATATACACTTACTTGATTGTAACTTTTTATTGGAGGAGCATATTCAATTTTATACATCAATTCAATCGCAGGATGGTAAGGGTCAATATTTACTAGGGGTAAATTAGGAGATGAAATGCGAACATTAACAAAGTCATCAGCAAAAATCAAGTCTAAAGTTCTACCCATGTGATTGCATAAAGAATTAATTTGTTGCAATTCTAGAAAGTTCATTGACACAATAAGAGTTTCAGAGGCCAACGATGTTAAAGACCTTGGAACAAGGGTATCGTCTTCATAGATCCACTCCACTGAAGAAAGGTTAAAATCCCCAGAAATTAAAAATGTATGACTGTCAAAACTATTTCTCAGCGACTCGCAGGTATTGCAGAATGACTGATAATACTCCAGGCTAGAATTGGGTGGGAAATATACACATCCTAGGACTAATTTTGTGTCGCCAGCCTTCACCTGAACCCAAACATCGTCAAACTAGATGAATAGGAGTAATAATCAAGGATGCCTGAAAACAACAAGAAACTGCAATCAACACGCCTCCGCCGCGCTGGCATCCCAGTTCTTCATAGCTCCTATCTTTACGGAAAACCATATATTTATGTTTAAACATTTCGTAGCTACTAATATCTCCATTAAGCCACGTCTCGGTAAGAGAAATTACTTCATAGTCGCAAGACAAAATGCTTAGAGAAATCTCATCAGTCTTTGTGCGTAGTCCCCTGACATTTTGATAAAACATGCTCAGACTACTCGCTGAGGAAACCCCAATACCACCGACTGTGTCATATGTCAAACTTAAGATTATTTATTACTTTTTGGTTATTGTTTTCCAAAGCATGTTGGGCAACACTTGACTTTTCTGTTCTTGCGTATCTTAAATGTGCCATGTGTTCTTTCAAACGAATGTTTATGGAGCGTTTAGTTTGACTTTGTCTTTAGGGTTTCCAAGGAGATTTTTCAAACTATTCTCCGTTTTGTAGGCTACTCTAAAACCTACGTTTTTAAATACCTTTTCTAGACCTCTCTTATCTGGAATCATGGGATTACTATGAACTTATTTGAAGCCTCAGGTGCTTGAAGAGTAGTGGCATCTTTTAACATTTTCTTATGCTTATGTCTACTAATTTATATACAAAATTATCATTATATCCATTACTTTTAGCTACATTTTTAATCCGATTCATTTCATTGTTAAAACGTTCTTTACTTAATGGAAAATTGACTAACCTGTGAGTTAAGAAATGAAATGCTGCCATTTTGTGTTGACGGCAATAAAATGAGTCGAATGTTATATACCTATAAGTATTAGTAAATTTCCTATAAATATCAAATTCTAATTTATCGTTATTTCTAATAACTAACATGTCGGGAAAAGGTAATAGTCCATTGTTCTCCTTTTCGTACGTAAAATTAATGGAAGGATATTTATTGTTTAGTGTTTCTAAGAAAGTGTCAAAATTTTCTGTTTTAGTATCAGAAATAGCAAATGTATCATCTACGTATCTATACCACACCGTTGGGAAATATTTGAGTTCTTTTTTGAGTCAGGTTTCTAATCTACCCATAAACAAATTTGCAAGGAACGGAGATAAACAATTGCTCATCGCAGTTCCCTCAAGTTGTTTATAATATTTATAATAGAACTGAAAAAAAAATTTTTTCATACATAGTTTGGTGAGAAGCAAATATTCATCAATAATTTCTTTCTACAAATTATTGATTTCATGTAGTTCCTTTAGGTACTCTAAAGCTAGTGGTATCGGTACACTAGGAAACAATGAGCTTACATCAAAAGATATTAAAATTTCACCTTCTTTTAAGTGAACATTCTTAATTTTATCTAAGAATTCTAACGAGTTAGTAACTTCAAAGTTATCGTACGAGATATTTAATTTGCTGAATTCTTCTACTAACCATTTTGAAATGTTGTACGTTGGTGATCCAACAGTTGAAACAATAGGTCTCATGGACTTCCCAGGTTTATGGATTTTGTGAAGGCAATACATTCTAGATAACTGTGGGTTACTATGTGTTAGTTTAGATACTTTTTACTTCTGTTATTATTTTTGATAATGGGTTTTTCTCAATTATATTGTAAGGACCAGTTTGAATCAAACTGTCTACTTTTTAAAAATAATCTGTTTTGTGTAGTACGACAACCTTATTTCCTTTGTCAGCTTTTAAATAAAAACATTCTTTTTTCTTCAGTCCCTGGATAACTTTAGTTTTTTGTTAACAACGTTTTTTCATCCCGGAAAATCCCCTGAAATCCCTGAAAAACTCACTTATAAGCTTAGTAATTTAGAATTTGAACAATGGTTAGATTTCCAAAGAAAAGTGTTCATAGTTATCGATGCCAAATTTTTGAAGAAAATGTGTTCACTTAAAAACAAACAGAAAGTTGAAACCACAAAAGCAAATTTATTTCTTTTCAGTTCTTTGATAATAGAGAAATCGCCCTTTGAATAAGGGTTTGAATTTTACAGAACCTCCAATAAAAAATAGTTTACCAACTATTATAGCGAATATCTAAAATTCTATTCAATTCATGACAGAGTCAACTAAGGGATTCATTAGAGAGGCTTGCAGAAATCAAATCTCAAAAAAACGTTATTAACAAAAAACTAAAGTTATCCAGGGGCTGAAGAAAAAAGAATGTTTTTATTTAAAAGCTGATAAAGGAAATAAGGTTGTTATACTAGACAAAACAGATTATTTTGAAAGAGTAGACCATTTGATTCAAACTGGTCCTTACCATATAATTGAGAAAAACCCGTTATCAAAATTGATAACAGAAGTAAAAAGTACCTTAAAACAGTGTAAAAACCGTGTGTCCGATAAACTAAAATTCAAACTAACACATAGTAACCCACAGTTATCTAAACTGTATTGCCCAAAATCCATAAACCTGGGAAGTCCATGAGACCTATTGTTTCAGCTGTTGGATCACCAATGTATAAAATTTCAAAATGATTAGTAGAAGAATTCAGGAAATTAAATATCTCGTACGATAACTTTGAGGTTACTAACTCATTAGAATTCTTAGATAAAATTAAGAATGTTCACTTAAAAGAAGGTGACATTTTAATATCTTGGGTTGTGTTGGGTTGTGTCATGTTATTTAGAACATACCATATATCATTGATACTCTTAAATCAGTTGACATTACGTCTGACAGTGTGTTTCATAAATTGATTGAATTGGATGTTAATAAGAGTCCTGGCTGTGATGGAATCGCTCCAGTATTTGCAAAAAACTGTAGTCCAACTCTAAGCTTACCACTCAGTCTGATATATCAGGATTCACTAAGAGAAAGCAAATTTCCCACTACTTGGAAAAAAACAACAGTCACTCCAATATTCAAGAGTGGTGACAGATCCGATGTTACAAACTACCGCCCAATTTCAGGGTTAGCATGTTTTGGCAAGATTTTGGAATCGTTGGTGACTGACGGTTTGTCTGCTTTCGTGCATGGAGTGATCTCACCAAATCAGTACGGGTTTTTACAGCGGAAGTCGTGTGAGGCCAATCTCACGGTTTATTGTAGTGAACTGTCATCCTTGATGGATAGCAATATACAAGTGGACGCAATATATTTTGATTTTAGAAAAGCCTTCGACGCAGTCGACCCCTTGATCCTCCTGACAAAATTGTTTCACTATGGTATTCAGGATCCCCTGCTGTCCTGGATTCAGAGCTACCTGACTGACCGCGCTCAAAAAGTGAAATTCAGGAATACACTGTCGAAAGATATTGATGTATATTCTGGCGTCCCACAGGGTTCTCATCTGGGACCAATATTATTTTTGATGTTCATCAATGATTTGTCATTAGTGTTCCAAGAGTGCTCGTTCTTATTCTTTGCGGATGACCTGAAAATATTCAAACCGATAATTTCCGAAGCAGATGCCACAGGTCTTCAAGAAATTATCAATAGTCTAATAAACTGGTGTAAACTTAACAGAATGAACCTCAATGCTTCAAAGAGTAAAATAATAACCTTTACTAGGAAAAAACAGCCGATCTTGAATGAATATCACATTGAAAACACCCTACTTCTACATGTCAACTTCGTAAATGACTTGGGAATCATTTTTGATTCGGAGCTGAGATTTTACCACCATATTGAAAACATAACATCAAAAGCATTCAGGATGGCTGGATTTATTATGAGGCAATGCTGGGATTTTAAGGATATAGAGGCTTTAAAATCTATTTTCTATGCTTTGGTCAGGAGTCATTTGGAATATGCCTGTGTAGTGTGGTCACCGGTATACAGGGTCCATGTGAAACGTCTGGAGAGGGTCCAGTCGAAGTTTGTGAACTTTTTGCTGTACAAACTGGGAATTAATGGGGAATCACTGCAATATATCGAGCGGCTTGAGATTCTTGGCATAGACACACTTGAGATACGTCGAATAAAACTCAGTATGTCTTTTGGATACAAGATTCTTAACAACCTGGTTGATTCCCCTGATTTGCTTGGACAAATAAGATTTCGTGCCCCTGTCAGACCAACCAGACAGGTTGAACCATTCTCCATTCGTCCATTTAGGACTGATATAGGAAGAAATGAACCAATAAATAGAATTATGTCTCTGTTCAATCAATTCCTGCCTGCTGATTTTGATATTAATGAATGTTCACTGAGAAACTTTAAATTGGAAATTGGTAGAATTGTCGACGATTTTTATATACACATTTAAATTGAAACTGTTTGTTATCTGTAATTGTAAGTACTGTCTTTTTATAATGTATTATTGTTTTTTTTTTTTGTATCTTGATTTGTCTTTATTATGTACTATTTAGGTTAATGCCTGTAATGTACTTTTACTTTACTAAATAAATAAATAAATAAATCTTTTGATGTAAGCTCATTGTTTCCTAGTGTACCCATACAACTAGCTTTAGAGTACCTAAAGGAACTACATGAAATCAATAATTTGTAGAAAGAAATTATTGATGAATATTTGCTTCTCACAAAATTATTTACGAATCAAATTTTTTTTCAGTTCAACAATAAATATTATAAACAACTTGAGGGAACTGCGATAGGCAATTATTTATCTCCGTTCCTAGCAAATTTGTTTATGGGTAGATCAGAAGCCTGACTCAAAAATGAACTCAAGTATTTCCAAAGGGTGTGGTATATTTGCTATTTTTGATTCTAAACAGAAAATTTTGACACTTTCTTAGAAATACTAAACAATAAACATCCTTCCATTCATTTTACGTACGAAAAGGAGAACAATGGACTATTACCTTTTCTGGATACGTTAGTTATTAGAAATAACGATAAATTATAATTTGATATTTATAGGAAATTTACTAATACTGATATCAGCATTTCATTTCTTAACTCACAGTTTAGTCAATTTTCCATTAAGTAAACAACGTTTTAACAATGAAATGAATCGGATTTTAAATATATTGCTAAAAGTAATGTATATAATGATAATTTTGTACAGGGTGGCCATTTTATGGTGATACAGTACCTTATCTAAAAAACGGTAATAGCTACGACAAAAAGTTAAATACAAAAGTTGTTTGGATTCAATTACATTTTTATTTTATTTCACTTTTGCTTATACAGGGTGTTTCGTTTTGACGTGACACATGTCAACTTTCTTAATTTAAATGGGATACCCTATATATTATTACATATTTCGATTCTACTGTTAATTTGCGAAAGTTTTTATAATAACATCTATATTTGAATTCTTTATCGTTTTTGAGTTTTTTTACATATAAAACTTTAATGGAACTGACTAATATCCTAAACATACATTACTAAGGGTTCATTTCAACGAGTTTCCATGCTGGTCTTACCAATTAATATACAGGATATTAAAAATGGAGAGCAAAACAAACAGAACTTTAAATGTAAAAATCTCCTGTTTTTCAAATGGAACACCCTATATTTTTATTTCATCTGATTCAGCGTTCAATTACCTAACATTACTCGTATATATGTCCTATACCTAAAATGAATAGTTTCGATTTTATTTGCCGTTTTCTGATTTGACTATTTTTTTAAATATAAGTAAACAGATGAAGTGGGCTTAAATAAAAATGTCGTAAAATAAGCCTTATTCTCATTTCCTTAACACAGATAGCGACTATAAATAATGTTAGAAAATACAAATAAAAGTGAAATATTATGTAATTTATGTTCTTATTATTTAATGTTTACGAAAATAAGGGAGAGACAAAAAAATATCTTGTGCCACACGTCATAACTAATAACTAACTGGGCAATTAACATGATTAAAACAGATTATAAAAAAATTTCAATATGACTACCGTCCATTGCGATACATGAAGTGTAAATAGCCTCCATTTTTCGAATAGCGTTCCTTTCCGAATTAGATGCATTAAAATTATTGATCTCTTCACTGATTTTTATTTTTAACTCATTTCTATTATTAGATCTATATTTATAAACTTTATTTTTTAGTGCACCCCACAAAAAGAAGTCTAAAGGGCTTAAATCAGGGCTTCGTGGTGGCCAGGATATTAAACCATGTCTTCCTATCCACAATGGAAAATGTTGATTAAGGAAATTTACTACCGGTGCAACCGTGTGGTAAGGGGCGCTATCCTATTGAAAAATGATATTTTCTCGAATATTTGCTGGCAAGTCGTTGATAAGGGGCATGATTTCATTCCTAAGCAGCTCCAAGTATCTTTCGCCATTTAACGACCTGTCAAAAAATATTGGTCCGATAATACGGTCGCAAATAATTCCGCACCACACATTTACGGTTTGACGGCCTTGTTTTTTAATTTCTTTTATTAGATGTTTATTGGTTTGAGACCAGTAATGAGTGTTTTTCCGATTAAAAATACTCGCCGTATTAAATGAGGCCTCATCAGTCCAAAGCACTTTTGAAAAAAACACATTTTCGAACTGCCGGTCCATAATATCACAACAAAAAGCCAATCTTTCATTAAAGTCTAATTGTGATAATAATTGAGTTGGAAGAAATTTATAAGGATGATAACCATTCACCTGCAGTGTTTTTTGAATACTTCCTCTACTGACACCTGCAATGTCTCTGTCAGCATCTCTTTGGGATCTTTCATCATCTTTCTCGAAATAAAGTAAAATCTCCAGTTGTTTTTCCTCAGTGAGGACAAAATTGGGACGATTTTTCTTAGAGTTTTTAAGGACAGTATTTTCCAACTTAAGTCAACAATTGCATTAGGTTATTTCCTAAGCCTATCTTGATTTTTTTAGTTTCTGATCTCATTTATTGGCAAAATTCCGGGATAAATCAGAAAACGGCTAATAAAATCGAAACTGTTCATTTTAGGTATATGACATATATATGAGTAATGATAGGTATTTGAACGCTCAATGAGATGAAATAAAAATATACAGGGTGTTCTATTTTTATATTTAAAGTTCTGTCTGTTTTGCTCTCCATTTTTAACACCCTGTATATTAATTGGTAAGACCAGCATGGAAACTCGTTGAATTGAACCCTTAGTAAAGTATGTTTAGGATATTAGTCAGTTCCATTAAAGTTTTATAGGTAAAAAATTTAAAAAAAAAAAAATATTTTTAAAAAAAAAATTCTAAAAACTCAATTTACTCAAAAACGATAAAGAATTCAAATATAGATGTTATTAGAAAAACTTTCGCAAATTAACAGTAGAATCGAAACATGTAATAATATATAGGATGTCCCATTTAATATAAAGTTGTTGTGTCACGTCAAAACGAAACACCTTGTATAAACAAAAGTGAAATAAAATAAAAATTTAATTGAATCCAAACAACTTTTGTATTTAACTTTTTGTCATTACTATTACCGTTTTCTAGATAAGGTACTGTATCACCATAAAATGGCCACCCTGTACATAAATTAGTAAATAGACATAAGCATAAGGAAATGTTAAAAGATGCCACTACTCTTCAAGCACCTGAGGCTGCCAGTAAGTTCATAGTAATCCCATATGATCCCAGATATACGAGAGGCCTAGAAAAAGTATTTAAAAACGCAGGTTTTAGAGTCGTCTACAAAACGGAGAACAGTTTGAAAAATCTCTTTGGAAACCCTAAAGACAAAGTCGACTTGAAGGAGAGGAGTGACATCTATGAAATTAGCTGTGATGACTGCGATCTAAAATATTTTGGGCAAACTCAACTCTCCACAAGCATTCGTTTAAAGAACACAATTAAGATACGGAAGAACAGAAAAGGCAAGCGTTGCCCGACATGCTTTGGAAAACAATCACCAAATAGGAATAAATAATCTTAAGTTAATTGCAAATGTATCTAATAATAGATTATTGGATGCGCTTGAAAATATAGAAATAGTTAAATGTGGTAAGAAAGCACTAAATAAAGACAGAGGGCCTATTCCCTATAGTCCCCTCCATTGCTTACTTGTCAACGGTGCAGTCGGATGCAGGATAAATTACTTTAGTTTATATCATCTTCTGATGATGCTAACTTGGTTAGCTAAAGGCGCGTCCAGAACGTAACAAGTTGTGGTGTAGTGTGGTTAGAACTCTTGTATTTTGATCTATCTTCCACCACAGGTACCAGTGTTAGGACTTAACCTTGTTCCAGTTTGAAGATTTATCGGTTGGTTGTCCAGGTGATGAACTCAAAAACTCTCGATCTCCCAAAATAAAATTCAGAATTATTTTGTAATATTGATCTTGGTTAAATCTATTTCCCTACAAACAACAAAAGCAACTTTTTATCTGAAAGGAATACGATTAACATTCCAAGAAATTGTATGGCCCTCCAAACAAAAAAATTTTAAAGGCAGTTATTTTTTATTGTTGGCATAAAGAGTTCATTTTGACAACGCTGCCTTGCCGAAAATCAGGGGCACGTTGCCCTATCCCACCACGTCTTTAGTAGTAAAAATTTATGAATGAACACACTTCGTGAGCTCTCCATCTAGTAATGATGTCCAGTACTAACTTAGCGTTGAACAACTATCTATACATAAAACAAGGACTAATTTATACAGGGTGATTCAAAAGTAAGCGTTATCCGTTTAGGGGTATAATCCTTGATGATTCCTAGAGGAACTACGCACATTTTTAAGGGGCATCCTAAAAACGACTTTTTTGCAATATTTTTGAAACCGCTTAAAGTTAAATTTTGAAAATCGGTGTGCTGATATTTTTGTTTATTTAGTATTTAAAAGACTCTCCAAACAGAAAATCCCCAAAAAGTTTCTGCGGAAATGCGCCATTTTCATTTTCCCAACTTTAGAATAACTGAAATCAGCTACATAAGAACATGTTGTTGTTTTACATTTTAGACGTTTTTGTAAACGTAGATCCGCAAAAAAAAAAATCTTGCAGAAATAAGTCATTTTCATTTTTTGATAAAGTATTGTAGATTACTTTGTATGTTAGTTTATCTTAGGTGAAGTGAGGTTAAGTTAGTTTAGGTTAGTTATGTTAGCTTGAATTAAGTCAAGTTATGTTATGTTAACTAGCCTAACCTAAAAATAATTTTAAAAAATCCTCAAAAAATTAGAAATAATTTTTTTGCCCGCAAACTTATTCGTGTATACTTTTATTCAGAATAATATTTAGAATGTTAAACAAATTAAAGTATTCGTTGTTATCGGCTGTTCTAAAGCCTACAATATTTTATCAAAAAAAATAAAAATGACGCATTTCCGCAGAAAAATGTTTGTAATGTTTTTTTAGAGAGGCCTCTAAATACTAAATAAACAAAAATTTCTTGCATAGGTGATTACTGCTAAACGAAAGTTCACCCCCTTACCATAGGACACATTTTTTATTATTATTATATTTACAATTTACAGGAAATGTTGAAAATGATTGCCATTAGCATCACGACAAGCTATTAATCTTTTTATTAAATTGCGATGCACACGTGGTAGAATCATCGAGTTGTTTCTAATTGTCTGAAAGCCTTCCTGTATCCTTTGTCTCAAAACTTCAACATTAGATATTGGCCGGGAATAAACTAGTAGTTTTCAGTGTCCCCATAAATAAAAATTAAGTGGATTTAGGTCAGGAGACTGTGGTGGCCATGATACTGGTCCCCCATGACCTATCCAATTGTTTCGGTAGGTATTATTTAAAAGATCTCTAGCGACAATGCTAAAATGAGGGGGGGCGCCATCGTGCATAAACCACATTTCTGCTCGTAATTGAAGTGGCAGATTTTCTAATAATTCTGGTAATTCAGTTTGTAAAAAATGTGTGTAACTTTGTCCATTTAACCGTTGCGGTAAAAATGCGGGTCCTATTAAATACTCATCAATAATTCCCGCCCACACATTTAAGCTAAATTGTTGCTGATGTCCTCTCTGTACTATAGCATGAGGATTCTCATCCGCCCATACGTGGTTGTTATGAAAATTGAATATTCCATTTCTTGTAAAGCCGGCCCCGTCGGTAAATAAAATTCTCTTTTCAAAATCGTACGGCACGAAACGGCAACTCGTTGTTGTTGAAGCCACTCACAAAACTGTACACGCAGAAGAAAATCTCGTGCTTCCAATGCCTGAACCCGTTGGATATGGTATGGGTAAAGCAACATCTCGGGCAAAATTCTCCATACAGTTGTCTGAGAGGAGCCCTCTTCACTTGCAATGATGCGCGTATTTAGAGAGGGATCTTCTTCAACACGATCTAGCACTCGTTCCTCTAATGCTAGTGTTCTAGCATTCCTCGGGGGTACACTTAGGGTACGATTAGGAAATGCCTCTTCGTACAACCGCCTTGCTTCATTGCAATCCCCAAAAGCCCTCGCAAACAAAATATGAATATCAGCTTGCTCTTGATAAGTAAATTCCATTTTTGTTTTCAGAACCTCTGTAGGTAATTCTTTAGGTATGGGTAATTAGTACAAATTCAAAAAAGCCTTGTTATTGAAAAATTGTAAAAAATTTAACATACACTGTCACTGTGTCACAGTTAACCACACGATTGTCAGTCAAAACATTTCTGAAAGCATAGAAAACTTACCTTCGTTATCAGACGACTTGTATTTATGGTAATAAAAAAGTGTGTTCTATCTATGGTAGGTACTTACTCGGTATTAAATGTTAGATGCAGAATTTTAATGAATAAACATAGAAGAATCAGATAATTTTTAGAGTCAATTCTCTCGTAAACGGTACGCTCTAGCGAATTCAACCAAGGGTACCTTTTTTACGTAGAAAAGTCTGAAATTTAATAATTTCTAAACAAAATCGCAATAAAATAAAGGATAAAAAAATAGGGTTATCTTCATCCTTAACCTTCCTGGTATGTGACGCCTCTGACAAAAATTTTGAAAATCTGAATTCAGAATAAGATTCAGCATCAAATGATTATACAGCACACCGATTTTCAAAATTTAACTATAAGCGGTTTCAAAAATATCTCGAAAAAGTCGTTTTTAGGGTGCCCCTTAAAAATGGGCGTAGTTCCTCTAGGAATCATTTCCGGACCCGTGTTAATAGGAACTTTCTGTGTTATTTTTACGCAAGGATTATACCCACAAACGGATAACGTTTACTTTTGAATCACCCTGTATATTTTAATGGCATACAAAGGAAGTTTTATTAAGTTACCTATAATAATATCGAATTGGTAACAATGTAAATTAAGAATTTAGGCTGTTTCAAACATCTTTGCACTGTTTAACTTGAATGTTCCAAATGTGATGTTTTTTAATGTCAGAACACACCATAAAGACCAAAGACATCAATATAATGTACCAACAGCGAATTGTTGGGTTTACATTTGGATGGGCACATGTGATTGAGACCAATAATGGATATCGAAGTCGAATACTATAACAGATTTTCTGTACATTTAGAAGTACCTAAAATAGAACTGTACCAAGAGACTTGTTAGCATTGTAAATTAGAAATATGCAGTGTTTTAGATATCCAGGTACTTACAAAACGTAAATATTCCAAATTTGGCATTCTTTTTATATACAAGCAATTAAAAAAAATTGCAATAAATGAAAAAACTAAAATTCAAAAAGTGAAATAAAAAAAAATCTGTTAATTTTTATTTTTTCGGAAAATACAATATTTAGTTGTTTTTTAAATATTGACAGTTTTGTTTTATTTCAAAAGTGATTTTTTTCCCAAAGTTACTTTTTACTGCAATGGGGTGAGATTGTAAGCAACATCTGGTACGATGATTATGTATTATTATTATTATTATTATCAATAATAGCATGTAATAAAATGCTAATTTTTAAATTATAAATATATTGTAAATTTGATAATGCCTAGGTTTATATAGGTTAATAAAAGTTTCCAAATATGGTAATTTATAAATCCATTTTATAGTTTTATTTTCCATTTTTTTAATGATTGAATATATTATGACAAGCAAGCAGACAGCAGAGTAATTGAAGATTAGAATATATTAAAGAATAGTATGTAATTAAAAAAAATATGGTATGAAATGACTTACTTTGTATAACACTTCTATTAACAGAGTTACGACGTTTCTTATATTCAGAATATGATTTTTTCAACCTAAATTTTGTTCTATCCCAAAAATGTTATCGTGTTTGAACATTTAATTTTAGTATTGTTTATGAGTACTGCCAGAATTTATTTATGTTTTACTTATTAACGTATATTTGAGGCCTAAATATAATGTACCAGTGGTGGCTCGTGAGGGTGGAGTTTGGAGGGGACGCCTCAGAGCTCGAAAAGCAATAATAAAAAAAAATTGCAATAAATGAAAAATTCTAAAATTCCAAAAGTTAAATAAAAAAATCTGTTAAATTTTATTTTTTCAGAAAACACATATTCAATTGTTTTTTAAATATTGACAATTTTGTTTTATTTCAAAAGTGATTTTTTTCCCAAAGTTACTTTTTACTGCAATGGGGTGAGATTGTAAGCAACGTCTGGTACGATGATTATGTATTATTATTATTATTATTATTATCAATAATAGCATGTAATAAAATGCTAATTTTTAAATTATAAATATATTGTAAATTTGATAATTTCTATGTTTATATAGATTAATAAAAGATTCCAAATATGGTAATTTATAAATACATTTTAGAGTTTTATTTTTCATTTTTTTAATGATTGAATATATTATGACAAGCAAGCAGACAGAAGAGTAATTGAAGATTAGAATATATTAAAGAATAGTATGTAATTAAAAAAAATATGGTATAAAATGTCTTACTTTGTATAACACTTCTATTAACAGAGTTACGACGTTTCTTATATTCAGAATATGATTTTTTCAACCTAAATTTTCTTCTATCCCAAAAATGTTATCGTGTTTGAACATTTAATTTTAGTATTGTTTATGAGTACTGCCAGAATTTATCTATGTTTTACTTATTAACGTAAATTTGAGGCCTAAATATAATGTACCAGTGGTGGCTCGTGAGGGTGGAGTTTGGAGGGGACGCCTCAGAGCTCGAAAAGCAATAATAAAAAAAAAATTGCAATAAATGAAAAATTCTAAAATTCAAAAAGTGAAATAAAAAAAAATCTGTTAATTTTTATTTTTTCAGAAAATACATATTCAATTGTTTTTTAAATATTGACAATTTTGTTTTATTTCAAAAGTGATTTTTTTCCCAAAGTTACTTTTTACTGTAATGGGGTGAAATTGTAAGCAACGTCTGGTATTATAAATACTAGCATGTAATAAAATGCTAATTTTTAAATTATAAATATATTGTAAATTTGATAATGCCTAGGTTTATATAGGTTAATAAAAGTTTCCAATAAAGTACTTCCAGAATTTATCTATGGTTTACTTATTAACGTATATTTGAGGCCTAAATATAATGCACCAGTGGCGGCTCGTGAGGGTGGAGTTTAGAGGGACGCATCAGAGCACGAAAAGCAACAATACAGCAATAAATACTGAAAATTGCGTGACAATCTTTTTTTTCTTTCTGAAACAGTTCTTTTTTTTAAGTCAAAAGTAAGACATAACCAGTGGCGGCTCTTCCATAGGGTCATTTAGTCAAAGACCCCCCAAAAATATTTCAGAAAATAAATTATTCGTTTGACCGTCCTTCTTAATAGTTGTAATAAAACGCGACCCTTGGGAAAAGTTAAATACGCTACACCAGGGGTGCTCAAACTTGAACTGCTGGCAATCTACCTCAATATTTTTAGACTACTTACGATCCACTCTGAGAGGCTGCAAGTATGTGTGATGCAGGGTTGTCGTACACGATACATACACCCTACCTACTTACCTAGGTAGGGTGTACCGTAGCATATATAGATATTAGCTTTCCGCACAATATACATTTCTTCTCTACAATATCAATGAAAAAACTCATATTTATTCAAAATTGCGAGTTTATTGGTTGTTACAAAACAAAAGAGTTACATATGGTGTTAAACTTAACTAAGGAGTGACTTTGAATGTTGAAGCGTGGCACTGCATGTCCTCAGCATACTTTTCATAAGATGGTACGTAACCACTGAGTGCTAATAGCAAGCCTGATGACATATGATCGTCAGTTAGTCGATTGCGATATTTTGACTTAATTATCTTCATTTCAGAAAATGCAGACTCGCACAAGTAAGTGACCCAAACATTGCTGTCAGTTGAAGGGCGATTTGCCTTAGATTCGGATATTTATCTTCAGATATAAAACACCAGAAATTTGTATCAGATGCTGTAGCTTTGAGATGTATATCTGATATAATCTGCACCAACTCATTTTCAACAGAACATGAGTTCATATTAAACTGACTTGCTATTTCAATAGCTAATTCCTCAATGTTTTTACACGAAAAAAGATAACTCATAAATGATGCTACATTTGCCAATTTACTACAATCATAAAAACGCATTTCGAATTGTCCCAAAATATTTGATAATTCAGCCTCATACGTATCATAATTCAACTGAGGAATCCTTGCTTTCAAAGACGGAAAATGTTTCAGATCCTTTCTTGTCAGTTGATCTATCATAAGTTGCAATTTACTTTTGAATGCGTTTACTGCGCTAATCATCTCAATAACAGTTTTTCCTTTACCTTGAAGCTCCAAGTTAATGGTGTTTAAGTGCATTGTGATGTCAGTCAAAAATGCCAAATCAGTCAGCCATTTTTCGTTTTTCAACATCTGAGTGTCATCACCACTTTCGTTTAGAAAAGCTGTTATTTCGGGCAATAATTCTTGAAACCTTTCTAGAAATTTTCCGCGACTCAACCACCTGACGTCCGTGTGAAGAACTAAATCAGTGTGTTCAGCTGACTCCCTATCTTCCAACTGCAACTTAAAGAGCCGTTGTTGCAAGCTACGTGCACGGATGGAATTCACAATTTTTGTTGCAATGCCCATAATTTCCTCCGTGTTTAAAACTTTTGAACACAAAACTTGTTGATGTAGAATGCAATGGATTGAAAAAAATGAAGGGAAATCTTCATTAGCTCGACACAATGCCACAAAACCGTTTTTGTTTCCAGTCGTTGCTGGTGCTCCATGGGTTGTAATGCACACTAATTTATATATTGGTAGCTTGTAGTTTTTTACAAAATTGAAGAAAACGTCATATATTCTTCGCCACGGGTCTTCCCCTTCAGAGGAATGATTGTCAAAAATTCTTCCTTAGCCATCGAATACCATCAGAATAAAAATACACAGCTGGGCAGTGTCTGTCATATCGGTGGATTCGTCGAACTGTAAAGAAAAGTATGTACATTCCATGATATAATTTTTTAGTTTATCTACCATGTCCTGACTTATGACTTCAATACGCCTTGTGACAGTCGGACGAGATAACTGAAGTCCTCTAATAGCAGACATGATTTGTTTTATTTTTAAAATCTCCAAATAAAGTCTCACCCGCTTCAATAAATGCTTTCTTCCCAACCGATCCATCTTCGAATGGTTTCTTGTGTTTCGCCAATATATGAGATATTTTAAATGACGCGATCGTAGCAGCTTTTGATTGTTTGGCTGGTCTTGTGAACATGGTTTGTTCTTTTTTCAAACAAGATATCAAATCACGTACTTTTCGTTTTCTTAATTCACTCTGTGGCGGAAAATCCTTTTCATAGTTTTTATGAACCGTTTTATGATGCCTCTCTAAGTTACCACGCTTAGGTATTGCAACTGACGCACGACAAATAAGACAAATGCACTTATATTATTTAATAATAAACTTTGCACTTAGCCTTCAAGTTGCAATTCAGAATGACTCCAATTCCTGCAGGCGCAACATTTATATCGGCGTGAACGAAAGTCTCGAATGTTCCCGTCAAACGCGCCGCCCGAAATTTCTAGAAAAGCGGCAAGAATAAAAAACGCGGCTTTTCTTTGACAAGTACCTCGCGTTCCTTTGATAAAGCCGCCTTTTGCCGCTAGCAGAGTGTTATTTTATTACGTAATAAGTTTTTGTAGTTTAGTTAAGTACCTACTTATTAAAAAAAAATTTTGTTCTCGAGATCTACTCAAAAAGCACTCGCGATCGACCGTTTGAGCACCCCTGCGCCACACTATTAGCCGCGTGCGGCGGTTCGAATGGTCTCGTTGCGTTCCTTAGGCAGGTGCAAAATAAAACAACTAAAAAGTGTGTACGAACTTAATTTTGCAAAAATAACCAGTTTCAAGGTGGTCTACATTTGAGTTGTGACTGTAGATGAAATAAAATGTCGGTAGTGCAAAAAATTAAACAACTAAAGAGTGCTAACGAACCTAATTTTGAGAAAATAACTGAATTCAAGGTAAGTGGTCGCAATTTGTCAGAACTTAGTATACGACAAACTATTTTTTGGGTTTTTCGCATTATAAAATTGGAAAATAAAAAATAAAAAAATATTTACCTTATAAAATCAATAGATAGCCTTAAGTTCTAGGTCCACTATGAAGGTACCCGACGAACGACACTGAAAAATGTTTGTTTTCTGGACGTTTCGGGGGAAAATCTACCCCCGTCTTCAGCAAACCTACAAATAAAAAACTAAAAGCAGAATATTTTTTATGTTTCGTATCAGAAATATAACCAGAATGGCTAATCTCTGACAAAATGTCAATTTAAAAATGTTGTTTTTAATTGTTAGAATAAGGTGGGAAATGTGTGTACCTAGGGTGTGTTCATTTTAATTTATTGTATTTTGAGGTGTCCTTTTTTTTACTCCAGTATTTAGCAAATTTAACCATGTGTTCTTAAAACTAACAGAACAAGATGCCACACAAGATGGAATATAAACTATACATATGGAATGATGCAAAATTAAATCCTAAACACAATAAAAGTGCTATATACAGGGTGTTCCATTTAAAAAAATTGCGTTTTTTAGTTACGAAAACATTTTTTTTGATAGTCATTTGTAACACCCTGTATAATAGATTTTCGCTCTTGATAGGTCAGAGTATTAAATATTAACCACTCCCACATATCCATAACCAAAATTTACAATTTTAGTCTTCAAGTGTGAAAAAATCACATTTTTCCAAAAACCTGTTTTTCCGAAAAAAATTAGAAAAGTTAATTTTTCTCAAAAACTACTTAAAACTTCGTATGCTATGATGACAAAAAATACTCAAAATCAAGCGTAGAATTAGAATTTCTAAAAATATTCATACCATTTTATTAAAAAGAAAAAAGTTGGTTACTGTCCTGGCACAATGGAACACCCTGTATACATAAAAATATTATAAATAAAAAATATACTTAGGGTCAAATACTTTTTGTATTTAAATTTTTTTTCTCAGTGTCTTATTTATTGAGATAAAATATAGGAGCATCTTAAGTGGACCACCCTGTACACACATTTCCCACCTTATTCTAACAATTAAAAATAACACTTTTAAATTGACATTTTGTCAGAGACTAGCCATTCTGGTTATATTTCTGATACGAAACATAAAAAATATTCTGCTTTTAGTTTTTTATTTGTAGGTTTGCTGAAGACGGTGGTAGACTTTCCCCCGAAACGTCCAGAAAACAGACATTTTTCAGTGTCGTTCCTCGGGTACCTTCATAGTGGACCCAGAATTTAAGACTATCTATTGATTTTATAAGGTAAATATTTTTTATTTTCCAATTTTATAAGGCGAAAAACCCAAAAAATATTTTTAAACCATGAATTCGCAACTACAATTTCGTAATTATTTACGACAAACTAGTAGAGACAAAAATAAACAGGTTCGTCGAAACTTTCGCAAAAATATGTACGATTTAGCTAACTGGACATGTGGTTGTGAAGTCTCTAACTCATTTTACTGTGATGTTTGTTTGTTGTTTTCTAAGGACTCGTCGGACTCATTATGGTGCAAAACCGGTTTTAAACACTTAAAAGAAAAAAAAAATAAAAAAAACATGCGTTTTCTGCAGATCACATGAAATGTTCGGTGCACAGCTTACAGAATTTAATGAAAATGTATCCAAAAATCGTTATATTTGAAACAAAATTATATATTGTGTAAAATTTTATGGGGCATTCGAGCTGGCACTACGTGGCCATGATAAACCGGCTTTGTCTGAAAATCCGGAGGTTTTTCGAGGGCTTATAAATCCGCTTTAGCAAAGTTAAGTATCGAGAAATCGTTTATAAAAGGAATGTGCGTGTAATTTTAACGAACGTGTCACTCAGCATTTTTTTCAATTCTAAAGAACGAATAGTAGACCTGAACCTCAAGAGAATTTAAAGCTCAATTTAAAGATAAGATATTTATTTTTATTTCAAGTATGCCTATTTTTAAATTTGTTATTGACCTCCCAATATAATTCACCACGAACCGCCACTGGACAGAACTTTACACAACTAATAATTATCTTTAAAATATGGCTGTTTTTCATGACTTTGTTATACAAGAATACTTTGACTATATGCAGTACTCAACTTCTTTGCCTACTTAAGTCTAGGACTAGCTTTATAAAATGACAAACATCGAAAACAACACATTAAATTACACTCACATGCCCATTAATTTTTTTATACCTCTCTTTTTAAAAAATGACGCATATGTGACCTTATTTGTGCCTTTTTACTTGGTCAGACGAAAACCAACATCTGATGTAGTATGCTTAAAGATCAATTGTTTGGTCTATTTGTATTAGATGAAAATCTTATTGGTAACAGAAAACAAGAAAACCTACTAGCAATGTTAGACGATGTTCCCTTACGTGTTGGAAAACGACTGTACGTCCAACACGATGGAGCCCGAAAGCCCTTCGCATTTTAGTGTCCAGGTAAGAAATTTCTTAAACAATATTTCCTAATCGATGGACTGGCAGATCACCAGACCTAAATCCATTGGATTATTGTCTCTGGGGATGGATAAAATCCTTGGCTTATGCAACAAAAGTGGAAACAAAAGAAACACAACTTGATCGTATTGAGAATGCGATCGATTACCAAACACATAAATGCATTGGGGCCGACGGCGGTATTCTGGAAAATAATCATTAATTTTAATATTTATTAGATAAATAATTCTTGCATATTTCATGTTTCTGCTAAGGGTTTTTAACTTTAGTTATGTTGCTGAAATAAAAATTAGCTTAATTAATAAAACAGGTATCAGACAAAAAAAAATAAAGACATTTTTCGTTTAGAAAAGATTGTTAATTAAGAAAGTCATTAATTCTGAAGAAAAGCACTGGCGTCCAATTTTTTTCGTGAAAAATATCTCACTTTATGTTACCACGCACGCTACTGGTGAAAATATTACGAATCATTTTATTCCAAAAGATTTCCTTTTACGTCTTAATAACGCATATTGAATTTTATTTAGTATACAAGATCCTTTCCGAAATAAAACGGATTTTTTAAATTTTCTGTTATATTGGGAATACATTTTAAACTAGGAACCTTATTCATTTTCTGTAAAAATGGTAAACTTGACAGCATTCTCAATATTATCATCGGACAAAGCCTGATCAATAAGTCCCTTAAGCCAAATGTGGAGTGTTTAAATTAAGCGGCTTTTAAGAAATTTGAACGTTTCGATTCTTTTGAAACACTCAGTACATATCTTCATTGAAAGAAAAACACTACATTGTAAATAGAACATAATAACCCGACCCCACCCTGCAAATTTACCAGTGGCGTCTATAGGCATTGCTTCTAGAGGGGGCTCTCCAAATTTTCCGTTATTAGATTTGCATTAAAATTATTAGATATTTAACTAATCTAGGGTCAAAAGTAGGATAAAGAATTAAAAAAAATTGGACGACTGAATAGAATAGATATTGCCTTTAGGCTTTTTGTAAACTTTCCCTTGAATTGCACATGACATTATAGATATAACGCAAGTATAATTATTTCGTATGCATTTTGCAAGGAAGTTTAGAAAAACCCTTCACAGAAGTAACGTCTGTTCTATTTAGTCGTCGAATTACGTCAAAAACAGAAGCCGAGACATTTTTTTGAACTCCTTTTTATCGTACTTTTTTGCCCCTAGATTAATTGAATATTTGATAATTCCATCCATCCAGGTCTACGATTTCGTATTCAGACATTACTAAAGAAATGCTTGTTTAAAAATTTATTATGTTAACATTATTTTAATTGTTTTATATCGTCCACCAAATGTAAATTTTAGTGAATTTTTAGTTGTCTAATAATGAAACATGCACAGCCATCATACTCATTGGTGACTTTAATATTAATTTTTTAGTTCCTAGTACAGAATAAAGCTGTTTTACAGATATAATGTCAACTTTTAATTTGGACTATATTATTAGGGACCCCACAAGAGTAACAGGAAAGTCTAGCACATGCATAGATAACTTCATGGTAAGCGCCGATATAGATTCACAAGCTACGGTAATTGATACGAGTCTTTCCGACCATTTTTCACAATTCCTCTGTGTGAGATTAGTAAAAGGTTTAATAAAGAAATCGACGAGTCTTGTGTATAAAAGAATTACTTCTGAAAGTAACACTAAGCAATTTATTGATTATACTGGGTGATTCACGACCCACTGTACATACTTATGTGGTGTATAGGGTATCCCTAGGGTATATCGAAATGGATATTTAAATTGATTAATTCGGCTTTATTACCAAGATACAGGGTGATTTTCGTATTTTGGTAAAAATGTGTTCACCCTGTATCTCCTAAACGGCTTAATTAATTTTTTTTAAATTTTGTACACAAACACTCTTGGTATATCATAACTTTTTGACGTTTGAAAAGTATCAAAGTTTCAGGGCCGTATCCAGCCAATTCACACAGGGGAGAGGGGCTAGTTTTGAGACACCCTGTACATCGGAATTCGGTATTTTTGAATTTTTTTCTTAAACTACATTCATTTGTGAACAATAATATGCCACCATCTTGAATGGCACACTAAAGTTTATGTACGAAATTTAAATCTTTAGACAGTACATACCCCTTTTTTTAGCGGTATCTGTATTAAAGCTTTTAACTAAGTATAAAATTATTTCAATTATTGACTTTAAAAAAAAATTAAACTATCTCTACTAATAAAACACAGCCTTTAATTTTAGAATTATTTTTTATTTTTAGTGGGCCAAAAATACCAAAATCTACCCTAACACAATAACGCCTGTCTAACGGTATCTCTACATTTTTGTGCACGCTTTTGTGAATTGCAGTTGAGCGTTGAATCATTTACATTTGAGGTTTTTGTCTAAATGCTTGACTTTTAAACAAATTAAACTATCTCTACTAATAAACCAGTTAATTTCTGTTTGAGTCTTTTTCGCCTCATCTCTTATCTAATGCTCGAGATCGTGATCATTTATCGGGTACCGTAAAAATGTATCTTTTTTTATTTTTGTTATTGTATACTAATTACGTGTAAGAGCTTGTTTTTTTTAAATTTTTTTATTTACCTTTATTTTTTTCGTAACCTTAAAACCTACAAAAAAATTCAAATTCAATAAATTTTAATACCTAAAAATAATAAAGTAAGCCTTGGAATTTAGACAGATATTTTAAAGATGACATTACGTACATACAAATCAATCATTTGTGTTTGACATTGTTAATTAAAGATTTTTTATTTGAATTTTCTCTTTGCAAAAAGTTTGTACGTTTCAATAATCGTAAAAATGCCGTTATTTACAGATGCTGAGTACGCAGACATCGTATTTGTGTACGGATTTTGTAATGGTAACGGAAGGGCTGCTACAGAAGACGATTTCCGGATCGGAGAATTCCAAATCACCAAACGTTTGCCGCAACCTTTAATACATTGCGTGAAAAGGGTAAGTTTCCCTCCCTCAACCGATCTTCATGTTGAAAGAGTGGATGCTAATAACGTGGTCCAAGAAGAGAATATTCTCAACTTTGTGAGGGAAGATCCAACCACAAGCACTAGGCGAATTTCCGCCCAAAAAATGAAAACTTATACCCTTTCCATGTACAAGAGGTACAAAGATTAGAAGAAGGCGACTACTTGCCTAGATTAGCATTTGCTTCACTGATGAAGCCCAATTTACAAGGGACGGAGTCTTTAATTCTAGAAACTCTCATGTATGGGCAGATGAAAACCCTCATTCGTTGCGATTGGCCAATTCTCAACGAAAGTTTTCAGTGAATGTTTGGTGCGGCTTAATAAATAATCATTTAATTGGACCACATATTTTCCCTCAACGACTAATGGCTGTTGTGTATTTGGACTTTCTACAAAACATTTTACCGGGCTTATTAGAAAATGTAAATTTAAGAGGCATATGGTTTCAACACTATGGGGCACCTGCACATTTTGGAATTGATGTTCGAAATTATCTCAATCAACAATTTGCTGATCGGTGGACTGGACGCGGAGGACCACATCCTTGGTCAGCTAGGTCGCCAGACTTTAATCCAGCCGACTACTTTTTGTGGGGGCATCTAAAACAAAAAGTTTACAGTGTTCCAATCGAAACTATGGATCAATTAATAAATAGGATACATTTTTATTGCGACGAGGTTAGACAAAACCCTCAAATGATTCACCGCTCAATTGCAAACCTACAAAAGCGTGCACAAAAATGTAGAGACACCGGTGGTATGCATTTTGAAAACATTTTGTAGCTTTTAAGACGTTATTGTGTTAGGGTAGATTTTAGTTTTTTTTGGGCTACTGAAAATAAAAATACATACATAGATACATTTTTACGGTACCCGATAAATGATCACGATCTCGAGCATTAGATAAGAGATGAGGCGAAAAAGACTCAAACAGAAATTAACTGGTTTATTAGTAGAGATAGTTTAATTTGTTTAAAAGTCAAGCATTTAGACAAAAACCTCAAATGTAAATGATTCAACGCTCAACTGCAATTCACAAAAGCATGCACAAAAATGTAGAGATACCGTTAGACAGGCGTTATTGTGTTAGGGTAGATTTTGGTTATTTTGGGCCACTAAAAATAAAAAATAATTCTAAAATTAAAGGCTGTGTTTTATTAGTAGAGATAGTTTAATTTTTTTTTTTAAAGTCAATCATTGAAATAATTTTATACTTAGTTAAAAGCTTTAATACAGATACCGCTAAAAAAAGGGGTATGTACTATCTAAAGATTTAAATTTCGTACATAACCTTTAGTGTGCCATTCAAGATGGTGGCATATTTTTGTTCACAAATGAATGTAGTTTAAGAAAAAAACTGAAAAATACCGAATTCCGATGTACAGAGTGTCTCAAAACTAACCCCCCTCCCCTGTGTAAGTTGGCTGGATACGGCCCTGGAACTTTGCTACTTTTCAAACGTCAAAAAGTTATGATATACCAAAAGTGTTTGTGTACAAAATTTTAAAAAAATCTATTAAGCAGTTTAGGAGATACAGGGTGAACAAATTTTTACCAAAATACGAAAATCACCCTGTATCTTGGTAATAAAGCCGAATTAATCAATTTAAATATCCATTTACCCTAGGGATACCCTATACACCACATAAGTATGTACAGTGGGTCGTGAATCACCCAGTATAAAAGGGGAGAATTGGGCTGAGATCTTTAATCAGACAACAGCAGAAAGTGCTTTTGATTTTTTCTCGGACACTCTACATTACTACTTCAAACTATGTTTTCCGATAAAAAAATGTTATTTTAAATCCAAGAAAAAAGTAAGCGGTTATATTTTATCTCCAGAATTAACAAAATTAAGTATAATGAAACAGCAAAATATTTAAATAAAATCTACAGAGAGAAATTTAGGATTTCTCGGCAAGTGGAAAATGACAAAAAAATACACAATTCAAGTAATAAATCAAAAACAATGTGGCAAATTATCAATAATCTCCAAAAAATTAACTATTAAAAAATATTAACTTAAAAAAAGTAGAGTTTTTTAAAGGAGATGAACAAATAGGTAGTGGAGAAGTTGCCCAGAATTTTAATAAACATTTTATAATACCAAATTCCCATGGCGATATTGACTATGAATTTTTAAATTCGAATGTCCCTTGTTGCTCATCCTCAGTTTTCCTCTCGCCAGCCTGTGAACCAGAGGTTTTAGCTCTGATAAATAGGTTGAAGAATTCAATTCTAGTGATCCTTATGGGGTTTCTAATAATATTCTCAAAAAATGTAAGTTTTACTTTTGTAGTGTTTTTACATATTTAATTAACTGAATGTATGTTTCCCAAAAAGCTTAAACTTGCAGCGGTGATTCCTATTTATAAAAAAGGTAATCCGAATAACTACAGTAACTATAGGCCAATAAAGGACAGGTTAATTGACTTTTTTGAAAAGAATATCCTACTATCTGAGGCGCAACACGGGTTTACAAAACAGAAGAGTACTGAAACAGCGCTTTCTTTTTTTCATAATAAGATCGTGGATGCAATTGATAAAAAGTTATGCACTATGGGGCTGTTTGTCGACTTTTCTAGAGCTTTTGATATGGTAAACCATCAGATTTTGTTGTCGAAACTATCAAGATACGGTGTTCGAGGTCAATTTCTTCAATTGCTTGAATCTTATCTTGAAGAGCGTTTTCAATATGTAAAAATCAACAATGAAAACAGTACATCTAAACTTATAACTCAGGGCGTTCCCCAGGGTTCATTTTTGGGCCCCTTACTATATTTGATATTTGCTAATGACCTTATTTTTGCATTGTTTGAAAACTCACCTGACACGCTTGCCCCCATAAGTGAAACGAGGATGTTGGATAGTAGGATTCGGAGAACCCGTTATGCATTAAGCTATCTTAGGAATCACTGTGGTCAGGGCACTTTATTGACTTTATACTACGCTAATTTTCACTGTCATATCAAATATGGCATTTTGATTTGGGGCAGAGGTAAAGAAAGCAGACGGGTCTTTCTATTACAGAAATACGCGTTAAGAATAATAGGCGGTCTTTCACATAGAGAGTCTTGCAGGACGCTGTTGAGGGGGAGATACCTGGATAGGGAATCTTGTCTGCATTAGTTTTACAGCTAGGGAAAACTATGTAGGGGGCGGATCTGCTATTTTTGTAAAGGACACTGTGGGGGCACATCCAGTAGAAGCTATTGAAAATCTAAATATTGAAAAATGTGTAGAAATGTGTGGTATTTCCTTAAAACAACTTAACTTATATATATATATATATATATATTGGCTGTCTACAGGTCGCCAGTGGGCCATTTCGATACTTTTCTTGAAGTCATGGATGAAACTATTAATAAGGTGGGTATAAACAAAAATATAGTGGGTGCGGGGGACTTCAATGTGCACTTTGAACAGCCCGATGCAAATACAATTACCTTAGACGATGTTTTAATTAGTAATAACTTTTTAATCACAAGCTCTGAACCTACAAGAAATGAGTCTTGTTTGGATGGCATTCTCATAAATTTTTCTAAGGAAAATTTTGAGTCGGTCATTTTAAATCCGGAGGTATCTGATCATAGGGCTCAGATTCTGAGTGTTATGCTACCAGATAGGCGTCCAATCCAGTCTCTGAATAAAACATGTAGACCATTAACTCAAGCTGGATTACACACTTTTTATGGCTTGATTGAGAGTAGTTCTTTTGATTTTGTTAGTAATCCTGAAATAAACATTAATGATAAATTTGTTATGTTCATTAGTATATTACAGCAAAACTGCGAGTCTGCATTTCCACAAAAAAACTATATTGTAAGGTCGGACCAGGGGGGAAATATAGCATGGTTTGATGAAAGGCTTAGGAGAATGAGGGAACACTTGCATTTGTTAGGTGAGTTGAGTAGACAGTACAAGTGTGAACCTTATGTTAACAACTATAAAATGTATAAAAGAGAATATAAAGAGGCCATAAAAAATTCTAAAATATCTGCGAATGAAAGGCTTATTTCCTCCTCAGCTAATCCAGTAAGGACTATGTGGAACATCATAAATAGGGGCACGGGCAGGTTAATTAAAGATGAGATAGATACTTCTATAACAGCTAATGACTTCAATTATTACTTTAGTAGCATTGCAAAAAATATACTTGAAACTATACCAAAGTCAAATATTGAACCTTTAAATAATTTAAAACATCTAAACATTCCCACTGCTTTTAACTTTCGTGAGGTTAGTTTTAATGAAATGAGAGACATTAAAAGTAACTTAAAAAATAAAGCCAGTTATGACGTTTTTGGACTTAATATTAAGATAATCAAAACAGTAAAAAATTTAATAATATATCCACTAACAAAATTGATTAATATCTGTTTGAACTTGGGTATTTTTCCTGACATTCTGAAAAAAGCCATAGTTGTCCCTATTTATAAGAGTGATGATAAGAACACAGCATCTAATTATAGACCGATTTCACTTTTGCCTATCATTTCCAAAATTGTTGAAAAGTGCATGTCAGTACAAATAATAGAGTTTTTTGAAAACAATTCTTGTTTCTCCCAGTGTCAGTTTGGTTTCCGAGGAGGACGTAACACTACCATGGGTATTTTGCACTTGGTTCAAAGAATCCAGGATGCTTTTGAGGGTAAATACTTTAATACTGCTTTGATGTGTGATCTTAGCAAAGCTTTTGATTGTGTATCTCACAGTATTCTTGTTAAAAAACTCAAACACTACAATTTTAACAATGTGGCAGTTCAATTAATAGCTTCTTATCTTCAAAACCGTGTTTAGATTGTCAGAGGGGGTTGGAGTCTGCGGAGGCTGAGCTTGCTGTGGGTGTACCTCAGGGATCAATACTTGGGCCGATTTTGTTTCTAATATATATAAATGATCTACCACTGGGAGAAACCATAGCAGGTTTCACCCTGTTTGCAGACGATACGACGATCTCTGTAGCTGCAAGTACCCTGGGGGAAGCTGTGCATGATCTGAATATAGCCCGTTCTAGAGCTGAGGGGTGGTTCAGTGCAAATGAACTACTACTAAATAAAGATAAAATCAAAATGATTGTTTTCTCCCTTAGAGATACCGCACACATGAATGAGCAACACAAATCAGTAAAATTTCTGGGTGTCCACTTGGATCCTGGTCTCAGGTGGGATGTACACACTGATTGTCTTGCTAAGAGACTAGGTAGTAGTTTGTTTGCATTGAGAAATCTCTCGGAGTCTGTATCCTATGCTGTACTAAGAAATGCATATTATGCTTTGTTCCATTCAGTTATGACATATGCATTGTTGGTCTGGGGACATGCTCCTGGAGCGAATAGAGTTTTCGGGTTGCAAACAAAGGCGGTCAAGATTTTGGCTGGGCTTGGTTACAGGGAGGATTGTAGGCTAGCCTTTAAACATCTAAAAATTTTAACTTTGCCCTCAGCGTTTATTCTTGAAAATCTAATTTATATAAAAACAAACCTAGAAGAATTCAGAGTGCATAGTGAAGTTCATAGCCACAATACCAGACAAAAAACCAACATTCTTCCACCCTATCGACGTCTGGAACGATGTCGGGATGGCCCTGGTTGCTTGTCTGTGAGACTCTATAACAGATTACCAGCAGATATAAAAAATCTGCCACTAAAGTCCTATAAACACAAAATAAAGACATCACTACAGGAAGGTGCCTTCTATAGTGTTGAGGAATTTTTAAATAGTTAAGTATTTTAATGTGTAATGTACTCTGGTTTTTGGGTATCAATTTTTTTTTTAAATAAAACTAAAATTAAATTATTTTAATGTGTATTGTAATGTCTATTTTTAAAAATGTATTACATTATTTTATATCTGATTTATTGACCTGTGTAAGTACCATTTTGTACACTAACATTAATTAAAGAATTTGAATTATTACTATAATGACATTTTCTCAATCACGGGCATACTATTTGACGTTCTTCAAAAAAAATCGCTTGACATTCATTTTTGCATATCCAGTATAAAACGCTGTCGCGAGGCGCTCTGTAAAAAAAGAAATGAACATTTTTTTAATACCATGTTTGATAAAGCAAATTCTATTACAGAAATAAATCATTACAAACGTGAGCTTGCTAAGCTTTCACCTGAAGAAATTAGGGCCAAGTATAGAACCCTTTTTTATGAAATATTGGACCATGTTTTAATGTAAATGACACTAAGATTTCAAGACTGTGAAAAACTTACATTTTTATGTTTGGCAGGTTCTCCTAAGTTTTTCGAATATAGTTTAAATTTTTCGACTGGTCCGTTTGAAAATTTGTTACAGTTATATGGGGACATATTTTCAAAAAGTCAACGACTTAAAAATGAGCTTGGTCTTATTTTTCCCAATGAGAGTAATTGGAATATATCGCTGCAAGAGCAAGTGAAAAAAATTTATGATGCATATAAACCGTTCTCCCTTATTTTGACAATACCGTTGACAAGTGCGTCAGTGGAAAGAAGTTTTTCTTGCTTCAAATGAGTAAAAACTTATTTAAGAAATACAATATCTCAAGAAAGACTTACTTCTCTTGGCAATATTTCAATTCAAAAGAAATTTCTGGAGGAGATTAGGGCAACTCATCCATTTTATGAGGATGTTATAAATAAATTTGCTGCTATGAAGGATAGGAGAATTGATTTAGTGTACAAAATTTAGGTAAGTCGTAAAAAAATATTCTACCCCCTCCACATATAAAAATTTTTTGGAAAAAAAATTATTGCGATATTTTCTTGCTTCATTTGTACTTCACCTACTTTTTCACCCGCGAGCCGCGACTGATTTATAATATAGTTAGTTTCTTTCAGTTCGGTGCAGTAGCAAGATTAGAAGCACAAAAAATCTTGATCCTCTTTGTTTCCTATAATGCCATTTTTTTTGAGAGATAAAAACTTGTTACTTCGTTTTCCAATCAAATAAGTACTTAACGTGTGTGTTTCCTTTTGTTAATAATTAAAACAAAAACAAACAGTTTAAAAACCTTCCTGTGGAAATCCTACAAGAATACCATAATTTCAGTGGTGGTATCGGAATTCCAGTGGTAGTGTTGAAATTTCAATGGGAATAGCAGAAGTATTTTGACAACGTGGTACATGGCATAAACACAATCTGACCTATTTACATTGTACAGGGTGGCCATTTTATGGTGATACAGTACCTTCTCTAGAAAACGGTAATAGTTACTACAAAAAGTTAAATACAAAAGTTGTTTCGATTCAATCAAATTTTTATTTTATTTCACTTTTGTTTATGCAGGGTGTTTCGTTTTGACGTGACACATGTCAACTTTCTTAATTTAAATGGGACATCCTATACATTATTACATGTTTCGATTCTACTGTTAATTTGCGAATGTTTTTATAATAACATCTATATTTGAATTCTTTATCGTTTTTGAGTAAATTGAGTTTTTAGAATTTAAAAAAAAAAACATTTTTTAAAAAAATTTGTTTACCTATAAAACTTTAATAGAACCGACTAATATCCTAAACATACATTACTAAGGGTTCAGTTCAACGAGTTGCCATGCTGGTCTTACCAATTAATATACAGGGTGTTAAAAATGGAGAGCAAAACAAACAGAACTTTAAGTGTAAAAATCTCCTGTTTTTCAAATGGAACACCCTGTATATTTTTATTTCATCTGATTCAGCGTTCAATTACCTATCATTACTCATATATATGTCCTATACCTAAAATGAACAGTTTCGATTTTATTAGCCGTTTTCTGATTTATCCCGGAATTTTGCCAGTAAATGAGATCAGAAACTAAAAAGAATCAAGATAGGCTTAGGAAATAACCTAATGCAATTGTTGACCTAAGTTGACATTTGCTCTGTTTGTCGTTTTTGTCAAATTTTTGCTGCGAAATTTGTTAAAAAATGGCTTTATATAGTTTAGATGAACGTTTGAAATTATACAACTGTTTCATAAAAAATATTAAAAGTCCAGGGTTAGCGCTTAGAGAATATTCGAGGGAATATCCTAATAATCGAGTTCCCCCCAGGACTATATTTTTCGAATTGTGCGTGATTTGGAAAATGGTGTCCTTAAAAACTCTAAGAAAAATCGTCCCAATTTTGTCCTCACTGAGGAAAAACAACTGGAGATTTTATTTTATTTCGAGGA
Organism: Kuschelorhynchus macadamiae; assembly: GCA_030620095.1. Lineage (NCBI taxonomy): Eukaryota > Metazoa > Arthropoda > Insecta > Coleoptera > Curculionidae > Kuschelorhynchus > Kuschelorhynchus macadamiae. The sequence goes on from JAUTXW010000598.1 coordinate 765,785, forward strand.
AGATGATGAAAGATCCCAAAGAGATGCTGACAGAGACATTGCAGGTGTCAGTAGAGGAAGTATTCAAAAAACACTGCAGGTGAATGGTTATCATCCTTATAAATTTCTTCCAACTCAATTATTATCACAATTAGACTTTAATGAAAGATTGACTTTTTGTTGTGATATTATGGACCGGCAGTTCGAAAATGTGTTTTTTTCAAAAGTGCTTTGGACTGATGAGGCCTCATTTAATACGGCGGGTATTTTTAATCGGAAAGACACTCATTACTGGTCTCAAACTAATAAACATCTAATAAAAGCAATTAAAAAACAAGGCCGTCAAACCGTAAATGTGTGGTGCGGAATTATTTTCGACCGTATTATCGGACCAATATTTTTTGACAGGTCGTTAAATAGCGAAAGGTACTTGGAGCTGCTTAGGAATGAAATCATGCCCCTTATCAACGACTTGCCAGCAAATATTCGAGAAAATATCATTTTTCAGCAGGATAGCGCCCCTTACCACACGGTTGCACCGGTAGTAAATTTCCTTAATCAACATTTTCCATTGTGGATAGGAAAACATGGTTTAATATCCTGGCCACCACGAAGCCCTCATTTAAGCACTTTAGACTTCTTTTTGTGGGGTGCACTAAAAAATAAAGTTTATAAAAATAGATCTAATAATAGAAATGAGTTAAAAATAAAAATTAGGGAAGAGATCAATAATTTTAATACATCTAATTCGGTAAGGAACGCTATTCGAAAAATGGAGGCTATTTACACTTCATGTATCGCAATGGACGGTGGCCATATTGAAAATTTTTTATAATCTGTTTTAATCATGTTTAATACTCAGTTAGTTATTAGTTATACCGTGTGGCACAAGACATTTTTTTTGTCTCTCCCTTATTTTCGTAAACATTAAATAATAAGAACATAAATTACATAATATTTCACTTTTATTTGTATTTTCTATCATTATTTATAGTCGCTATCTGTGTTAAGGAAATAAGAATAAGGCTTAGTTTACGACATTTTTATTTTAGCCCACTTCATCTGTTTACTTATATTAAAAAAAAATAGTCAAATCAGAAAACGGCTAATAAAATCGAAACTGTTCATTTTAGGTATAGGACATATATATGAGGAATGATAGGTAATTGAACGCTGAATCAGATGATATAAAAATATACAGGGTGTTCCATTTGAAAAACAGGAGATTTTTACATTTAAAGTTCTGTTTGTTTTGCTCTCCATTTTTAACACCCTGTATATTAATTGGTAAGACCAGCATGGAAACTCGTTGAATTGAACCCTTAGTAATGTATGTTTAGGATATTAGTCAGTTCCATTAAAGTTTTATAGGTAAAAAGTTTTTTTTTAAATATATTTTTTTTAAAGAAATTCTAAAAACTCAATTTACTCAAAAACGATAAAGAATTCAAATATAGACGTTATTATAAAAAATTTCGCAAATTAACAGTAGAATCGAAATATGTAATAATATATAGGGTATCCCATTTAAATTAAGAAAGTTGACATGTGTCACGTCAAAACGAAACACCCTGTATAAGCAAAAGTGAAATAAAATAAAAATGTACGTGAATCCAAACAACTTTTGTATTTAACTTTTTGTCGTAGCTATTACCGTTTTCTAGATAAGGTACTGTATCACCATAAAATGGCCACCCTGTACTCCCTGTAGTTACATAACTTTTTTTCATAATTTTCTAATTAAAAAAAAAACAACTAACCATCATCATTATTTATTTAAAAAAAAAAATAAAAATCAGAGGTATAATTTTTTTTAACTATATAGTCGAAACATATCACAAATTAATAAATTACTATGAACTAATTGAGCATTTTGAAACAAAAAAAATCACTATTAAACAAATCAGTTTCTTGTAAACAGATTGTCATTTTTCATGTTGCAAATAACAGGTATTTTAAAAAGGCAATCTGTCCACCGTATACTTTCCTCAGTACAGAAAAAACTACCAATATGGAATACCTACTATCAGATCTAAATTTAGGAGATTACAATTATTCGAATATGGAATAATGAGTCAATGCATATTCAACATTTGTTCAGGTTCTAGGCCTCTAAATAATACTAATACTAATACTTAATAGATATACATAGGTCTAGTCATCCACAAAGTAATATTTATTAAAGTCATTGCTTTAAAAAAAATCTCCGGCATCATTCTTTTTCAGTGCTTCAAATCCGAGTTAGTTTGTGTGTAAGCATTGTTTTATTAACTTATTTATTTTGTAAAGAGTTTTCAGATCAATCAAATCCACTCAATCTTAATCCTAAGAATTAGGAAACATATTGCACGTTTTGGTTTAGGATTAAAACAATATTAATAATAAATAACCATTTTTTTTGCATTTTTCAAAGCGCGAGAATACTAGTTTTTCAATTATTACTTACTCTATGTGTTACATTAGGAAAATTATACTTAATTTAATATTAATAATATAGTTTTTCTATGTAAAAGTCGAATTGAATACCATTTAAATAAAAAGTATCAGTTCCTCAAACAGCAAAAAAATTGAAAATGTTTATTCAAAACATTTCATTGATTTCAAACATTATACAAACTAGAGTGTAATAAGCTCGAGGGTCACAGTCAGTACAAAACCCTTAAAAAAAATTAAATTTAAAATATCAATTTGAATTCAATTTTTCCCTAAAATTCTTTTATGGAAATAAAAGCAATTCATTCTAAAACTTATTGTTAAAATAGAACTTTTGAAAAACATTTTCAATTTTATTACAGATTGAATATGGATATATATATAATATAAATAAATAAATAAACTTAAAATCAGATTAAATTTTCTTATAAGTATAATAAATATTTTCCTTTTCTTTATCTTCACCTAATTTGTGGACAACTGAACTGCTGTATTCGATATGCTTAATAAATATTCAGGGTGTTGTAAAGTTGCCAAATTTTCTTCTAGTAGTAACTAGACATGTTTGGGCAAACAAGAACTTTCATAACCTGTGCCCACCGACGCGTGATTCGCTGCTCTGATTGGTTTCCACGCATGATGTAGCGAGTCGCTTGGATCTCGATTGAAATTTTCAGGGTGCTTGATAATTTCTGATGATGCAGATTGCAAGAACCTTGGTATCTTTTAAATTAATTTAATATAATTAAAAATGGAGTTCAACGGCAGTGGATTTTAAACAACATACATATTTCAACATAAAAACCTTAATCCACTCTTAACTATCCACTATCTCCTGTTATAGCGAATATCTTTATGAAGGCTTTCGAGGAAATTGCTTTAAGATCTGCTCCTTTGGAACCTAAATGATTTTTTTCTAGGAGTCCTTAGTGGGGCTATTAATACTTCATGAGAGACGGGTGTGTTTCCAGATGTTTCAAAAAGAGCCAAGGTTATACCATTGTATAAGGGAGGCGAGCCCGACCAGGTGTCAAATTTCAGACCCATTTCCTTGTTGCCTACTATGTCCAAGGTTATCGAAAAACTAGTTAATGGTTTCTTTTATGGAAAAAATGAAAGCCAATTTGGTTTTCAAACAAATAAGAACACAGGGGATGCAATTTTTCGGTTCCTTGAGAATGTGTACAGGCACGTGAATGGTGGTGAGGTCACAGCGGCGGTATTTTGTGACTTGTCCAAGGCTTCTGATTGTGTGAGTCATGAGATACTGCTGCGAAAACTTCAGAACTGTAGATTTAGAGGTGTTCGTCTGGAATGGTTTGGGTCATATCTTGAGAGGGACAGAGTTAGCGGGTGTTTGTAGGGTCATCGGCATCAGACAATAGAAATATAACTTGCGGTGTATCACAGGGTTCTGTACTGGGTCCGGTACTTTTTCTACTTTACGTTAATGATATAACATATGTTGACACTAGGGGAATGTTTACACTTTTTGGTCATGACACTACAGTTTTATGGCACTCAGAATCAACTCAGGGCCTGAATCGTCTAATTTCAGGTGACTTAGTCAGGATAAGTGAATGACTTATGTCATGGGTTTTAAGCAAACAGTAATGAAGTTAAGTTCTTAGGGCTTTTGCTGGACTGTGGCTTGAGGTTTGAGGGTTATGTTGCATTCTTGAGCAAGAAATTAGCCTCTGCTTGTTATGCAATAAGAACAATAGTGGGGGAATTAGATGCAACGGTTGGCAGAAAAGTCTATTTTGCTTTGGTGGAATCGAGATTGCATTATGGAATTGCATTTTGGGGTTTATGCAACCAGAGTCTGTTTAAAACTATTTTCATTTTAAAAAACGTGCAATCAGATATTTGTGCAAGGCAAAACCAAGAGACTCTTGTAGGCCTCTGTTCATACAACAACGAATATTGACACTCACATCTCTGTTCATTATGGAGACAGTTAGCCTGGTGTTCAAGACCAAAATTGCATTATTGAACAATTCAGCTTATCTTACAAGGCAAACAAATGAGCTACCACTTCCAATTCCAACTTCTGCACTCACAAAGAAATCTCTGATTTATGAAAGTAGGAAAATATTTAATCATCTACCAGTTCACATTAGGTCTCTACCTACAATTTATGTCTTTTGTAAGGAATTAAAAAAGAGACTGCTAAATAAGGCCTATTATGACTGATTTGAAGACAGTTTTGAATAACTTACTATATGTATATGTATATAAATATATGTGATTAGTCTTTTTATAATTGTACTGAATGTTTATTTTAGTTCATCGACATAATTCTGACTTTGTTCTGGATTAATTTGTACCTATATTTTAATTTAGGTTAATTTATCTGTTTGTGGTTGCCCAGGTATAGAGCCATATTTTAACAAATCTTATATATTTTTTACATTTATTTAGTTTCTTTGTCAATAGGATTTTTTGTATCTTTGAACATTAAAGCTTTTTCAACTTTGACTTTGTTGATTTAGATATCTAGATTATACTTTGGTAATACGGCCTCATGAAGAAAAACATTTAACAATATTTTTAGATGTTCAAAATCAACTCTAATATAAAATTACCTATGGAAATTGAGTCAGATAGTGCCATTCTCTTCCTTAATGTGTTAGTACAAAAGGAACAGAATGGCACTCTAGGTCATATTGTTACAGGAAAGTGACACATACAAACAGAGATTTAAATTTTAGTTTTCACAATCATTCATCTCAAAAACAATTTGTCATCATCAATTCATTAGTCTTAAGGGTTTTGCCAATATGTGATACAAATTCAATTCCGAATGATACAGGAAAACTGGCTGAATCAAACAGATATTGCACTGAAGATGTTAGAAGTTTGATAAGGTACTATAATAATCCCAGACCTAAACTAGTATTGGATACTCAGCCATCAAGTAGTGCAGTTTTACCTTTTATTCAGGGTACCACAAATAAAATTGCAAGAATAAGGTGGAGATCCAACATTGACACAATTTTTAGTACACACAAAAAATTTGGTAATGATTAAGGACACCAAAAGATGTAATTCCTTTGCAATTAAAAGGAGTTTACGAAACTCCTTGTTCCTGCGGTAAGGTGGATATAGATGAAACTGGTCGGTCTGTGGCTACTAGACTTCAAGAAAATAAAAGTATAAGTAAGAAACATATTGTTCAATCTACTGTCGCTGAACACTAGCACTCCAGGACACATGATTAATGTAAAAGATATAAGGTTCTTGCATTCAGTCTTGGGTTATTATTTTTTCGGGGTAAATGGTGCCAAAGTCGACGTGATCTACTTCGATTTCCAAAAGGCATTCGATCAAGTCGATCACCATATATTGATCAGGAAATTGGAGCATTATGGGGTTCAGATTCCTCTACTCTCCTGGATAAGCAGTTACCCTACAAGTCGTGAAATTCAACAATCATCTGTCGCATGTGATCTATGCTCCATAACTGATTGGTGCAACGACAACAAAATGGCATTTAACTCCACTAAATGTAAAGGAATTTCATTTTCCAGGAAGAAATTGAATATTATTATTAATAATTACTGCATCAACGATTCGGCGCCTCCTCGAGTCACTTGTATTGACCACCCTGAGGCATTCTTTTCGATAATAAGCTCAGATTCATCCAGCAATTGAAGTGAAGTATAAAATTAAATATGTTTCGCCAATAAAAAAAATCAAAATCAAGTAAGTGTTTACCCAATTTGGATATTTTTTATAAGCAGTCCGAGTGGTCTTTCTTATTGTCTGAGCCTGATATTAACAAAATGGTTGAACAATTCTATGAAGTTTTATTTCAGGGTATCAATAATTGTGTCCCCAAGAAGATCGTGGCTGACTGTAAATATCCCAAATGGTTTCACCTTTCCTTAAGAAAGCTTATTGGGCAAAAGAATTGCTTATACAAAAAGTATAAAAGGACCGATAAACTTGCGGACTATTTGGCCTATTCTGACAGAAGACGTGGAGTTAAACTGCGAATTGATATGTGTTAACTTACATATGTCACACAGACTGAACTACTTATCCTGGAAAACATTAAATACTGTTGGTCATTTGCACGAAACTTAAGAAGAGACTCCAATCTGCCCAGTGTTATGAGTTTTGACAGGCAAGAAATCACTGGTTCAAATAACATCGCAAATGCTTTTGCTACTCACTTTCAGTCTTGTTATACTTACCACCATAATTTAGACTTTAGTATCATTGATCCAATAAGTTATTCAGGAAAGATACTATCAACATAATGTTTTACAGAGGCAGAAATCTTTAATAAATTAAAGAATTTTGCAATATTTCAAAACTACTTAGTGATATCGGTTGAGGCTGGCAAGCAGATCGATGTTATTTACACTGACATATCTAAGGCTTTTGACAGTGTTTGTCATCAGCTTCTGTTATGGAAATTACAGCAAATTGGTTTTTGTGGAAAATATCTTCAGTAGATCAAATCGTATTTATTTAATCGTCGCCAGCAATGCGGGTCAGTTTCCAGGGAGACTCTTGTGACACCGGGTGTCCCACAGGGTTCGCATGTTGGTCCAGTTCTCTTTCTGCTCTTTATAAATGATATAATATCTTGTTTCGAATTTTCTGAATGAAAGTGTTTTCTTTTAGACCAAGCATTTTACACCCTTGATGAATTTTGTACTTTTAATTTTAACAGCACACATTTTAGCTAGTTTTTTGTGATATTTTGTTTCGTGAAGTAGTCTTATTGTAATCTTGTTTAATTTTATTGTGTTTATTTCTGTTCTCTGAACTGTCTGTTTATTTTAAAGTAATTTTAGCTATTTTCTGTTTGACATTTGCTGTATTATAATCTTAATTAAGTACAGGCACTATACATTTCTTTTTTTTAAGCTTAGTATCATATTGACATGCGCAAACACTTGTAAAAGCATGAATAAATACTTTGACTGTCTTTTATATGCAGACAACTTAAAATTCTTTTCACCAGTCTCCTCAGACTCCAATCCTCTGCAGTCTGATATGGAAAGACTCGTCAAATGGTGCAGAACTAATTATCGCTCTCTTAACATCTCGAAATGTAAAGTGCTCTGTTTTCGCAAACATATTACTCCCATACCCTCCACCTACTTCATAGATAACATAAACCTTGAAGTTGTTAGTTCTTTCACGGACCTAGGCCTTATTTTTGATTAAAATCTGACTGTTAATCTACATATTGATAACATTGTACTTAAGGGTTTTAGACTACTGGGTTTTATAAAGCGACATATGAAACACGTAACTGATACCAAAGCAACTGGGTATCTCTATAACTCATTGGTTCGTAGTGTTCTAGAATATTGTTGTACAATATGGAGTCCATCATACCAGTGTCACATCGACATAATTGAAAAGGTGCAAAATAGGTTTTCAAAATACCTCTTACATAAATTGCATTTCCCGTATCAAGGTCTGTCATCTAATACTAGAGCTCTTCTTTGCGGCCTTCAAACCCTTGAATTTAGAAGAAGGCACTTCTGGTGTTTTCGCATAAATTGGTCAATAGGGGGATTGACTGTGAACTGCTGCTGGGATCAGTCCCGTTTTAAGTTCCTATTAGAAGAACAAGACTATCACAGCTGTTTGTTGAAAGGTACCACCGAACAAATTATGGGTTTAGTGCATTTGTTGACCAACTAGTTCACAATTACAATCGTCACTTTTCAGAATATGATATTTTCAGACTAAGCACTTTGCAGCTAAAAAGGCAGTTAACCGGATTGGTTTTGTAATGTTTCTTGGTCCATATTGATGTTCATTTTTGTTTATGTATTGTAATAGATATCGTATTGCAATAGATATCGTAGGATTTACCATAGACTAGTAAATGCTGCAAATAATTATTATTATGAAAACCGACTTTCATGTGCTAAGAACAGACAGAAAGAGAGTTGGTGCATTATTAACGAATTGCAAAACAAATCTGGTAGGTCTGGTTCTTATAGTGACATTGATCCAGATACATTAAACAGTTTTTATTGCAGTATTGCAGGAAAATTGGTTCAGAATTTGGCTGTGGGAGTTGATCGTCTTTCTTATTTTATTATTTTCCCCACACATAACCAGGAGATTAGAGAGACTCTTCTTAGTATAAAAAACAAGAAGGCTTGTGGAGATGACGAGATTACAGCTGAAGTTCTCTTAAAGTTGCCGGAAGGTGCTTTGGATGCCCTTGCTTTTGCAATTAATGATTCCTGATCTAAAGGATTTTTCCTTCATGCCTAAAATCGGCAATAGTGATTCCCTTGCATAAGGGCGGGGATTTCGTCCAATTTCTCTTTGATCTACGGTCTAGAGATTGTGTGAGTATCTTGAGACATTTCATTTACTTACCTCGAATCAGTTTGGATTTCAGAATGCAAAAGGGACGCACGATGCAATTTTTGGTTTTCTCGAGGGTGTTTACACTAACATTAATCACGGAGAGGCGGTGGCAGCGGTTTTCTGTGATCTCTCAAAAGCTTTTGATTGTGTCGATCACAGAATATTGCTGTCTAAGCTCGAGTTGTATGGTTTCAGGGGCTCAGCGTTGTTGTGGTTTTCTTCATACCTTTCAGGTCGAAGCAAATCTGTAACTACTTCCGAAAGGGTCTGTTTTAGGTCCTCTCTTGTTCTTGATTTATATTAATGATCTGTTGAAAGTTAACATATCAGGAAAATTTACCTTATTTGCTGACGACACCTCGATTGTTTGGCATAACAAAGAGATTGCTCAGCTAAGGAAAATTATAACTCAAGACTTGCTGGAGGTTAAAAGATGGTGTGATTCAAACCGACTTTCCTTCAACTTGAAGAAGACTAATGTTGTTGGTTTTAGGTGTGACATGCAGAACTTGCAGTTGGACAGTGTTACAATCCTTGACAGCCATGTGACAAGGTTTTTGGGGGTTTTTGTTGCAAGAATTGCAAGAAGTGAACTTGGAATGGCAGTGAATCGTACCGTTTACTTTGCCTTATTTGAATCGCACCTCAGATATGGGATTACATTCAGGGGTTTTAGTAGTCAATATCTGTTAAACATCTTGTTTGTGCTGCAGAAGAAAGCTGTTCGCTTTATTGCTGGTGTGGATCTAAGAGAATCCTGCAGACCTCATTTTCTGTCACAAAAAATCCTAACTCTTAGCTCTTTATTTATCCTCGAAAAGCATGTCTAATCTTTAAATACCGAGAAAATAGTGCCTACTTCTGCTCTGACTAAGAATTCTTTGATTTACGAGGGCAGAAAGCTTTTTAACCACTTGCCAAGTAGTCTTACAACAATTGGGTCATTAAAACAATTTAAAAGAAGTCTTAAAAAAGTATTGTTAGGCAAAGCCTACTATAACCTTGCCGAATTTTATGCTGACCCAATTGTCTAATCTGTCTGTGTTATCTATCTTCTGTTCTTTTTTCAGCTGTACTGTTTTGCACATACTTGTATTTACTATGTTTGTATTTTATATTGTTTAGCTTGTTTAATGTTTTAAGATTTTTTTGTATACTATTAGACTTTATATTATTTTGTAGTATGTTTTGTCAATGGAAATCGCATTTCCTCGATAATAAAGTATTTTGAGTGTAAGTTTATGTAGTTGTGTAGTTTTATTATTATTCATGTATTATTTTACTTCAATCGAAAATCTTTCTTGTTGGTAATTTTTGTTAGCGATCTGACCTTAGAGTTATTGACTTCATTATTTATTTATTTGACATTATTTGCGAATTCATACCATTTGGAATGTTTAGCATTCTGTAGTGTACGTTTCTGAAGGGCAACTTATCTGTGCGTGCATCGGCTACGTCCTTACGTTAAAAAAAAAAAAAAATTGATTGATAATATTGTTGCCAAAGCCTACACAATAGTTCGATTTGTTACGAGGCAGTGCTGGGAGTTTCAGAGAGACTTTAAAATCTATTTATTCTGCTTTAATAATCAGAAGTCCCTTGGAGTACTGTTGTGTTGTCTGGTCACCCTATTATAATGTCCATATCAAGAGGATAGAACAAGTTTGTGAATTTCAGTGAGCCACTCGTCGAAGGGCACAGGTAGGGTGGACTGGACTCTGCACATCAGAGCTCATCCGGTGTCTTGATCTTGTACACTAAAGATCCCTGAAGGAGCATTGGCAACCGCCGGCGAAACGTCGGAAAGTAATTCCAATCTGACATAGTCTAAACCAATGAATCATGACTGCTTAAGAGAACTTTCGTACTTGATCTACATATAAAAGTTTAATATATTTTTTGTACGATCAAACAGTAATTTCTATTTTTATCAAATTATTCATCATATAAGTTTACAAAACAAGCTCTTGATTACTTATTTAATCTAGGCATGTAAACTGCCCTTGCAATTAAGTATTGAGCTTTTAAAAACAAATGTTAATACTGAGATGTCCGGAATAAATGTGAATATTTGGCAACCCTCAAGTTATTGGGATTTTAACATATCATTATTTAACTAAAGTATTTTTTGGTACCTAAAGAAATATCATGTTAAAACATGAACAAGGAACAATTTAAAAAAAATGAAAACATACAACATCTCCTCAACTGAAGTTCTGTTAAAGACAATAGTTACTTAATAACTAGAAAATTGTTTGTATTTTTAAAACTTCAACAGTATTTATGATAAAAGTATAAATATAAAAAAAAATGTGATATTAGGTTGAATATTACAACAAATGTCTCATTTCTTTTTGAGTGCTTTTCTTATGTTGATTTTACCACAGGACAAATCCTGTGGAGGCTTGTGTCATTAATGAACCCACACATTTTTAGTTTTCTTTTAAATTTTAAATGATAGCCTATGGTGTATAGAGTTGATTAAAAGTGAAAACTACAAAAAATCGATAAAAACTGCACATTTAATAACTTTTCAGTGCAAAAACTCTCTATTATGATGATTTTGACTGTCCGCTTATGATGCGTTTGTTTTAACATGGACCCGAAATTGCAGCGCTGACAGCAAACCTAACGACTCCTAACCTAACATAATCCGCGTGGGTTCATTGACAACACAACAATCCTGTAAATAAATCAGACTTGTCTTGTTTTAATTAGATGTTCAGTAAAATTGGCTGTTAAAAACTTTTACAATCTTATTTAAGCTTACCTGTCTGCTGTTTCCGTTTACTGAAATATATATCGCCTCTTACCCCCTATAGGCATATGAAACACATCAACTCAATTGTGATGTACCCTTACATGATAATAGCTCAAAAGCTCTAGACAAACAACTGCAAGAGTTTTAAAATGGCTCATTTTTCAATATAATGTAGGTTATTTACTTATTTATAAACGGGATGTACCCAATTGCACATGAGTGCTACATAAGTTATAATAAGTCACTTACAAAACTAATTTAACCTATGTCATTTGAATAAAATTTTTAACACTGAAGCAAGTATAAAACATAAACAATAACAGCTACATAATATACAAACTACAGCAACAAAAATCCAATAAATAAAATAAGCAGTTTATTTAAGATAATTATGGATAAAATTAAAGGGGGTTCCAAAAATATCAAGTTTAATCTCATTGGCAGACACCATCATACGAGCTATGTTGTCCATAAAGCGTACGGTGATGCTCCAACGAAAAGGTTTGGACTTCTCTTAAATTTCTGCATGGAACATGAATGTTGACACAATACAAGAGATCTTCACATTTTACGTGGTTGTGCAACAACTTACAAATAAACATCTGATCAAAATGTGTGCACCTTTCTTTAAGTGTCTTGAGATTTAGGAATGTTAGCAGATTTGAGTAATTAATAAATTCAGTAGGAATAGCCAGTTTATATCTTATATAGTGCAATAAATTTTTCTGTATACGCTCCACTGCATCATAGTGAACAGTATAGTCATCAATCAAATCAAATCAAATTTTTATTTGGTGCTGTTACATAAGTTTACACAAGTCAATAGTATATATGTATAAAACAAGTTCATTACTACTTAAATCTAAATATTTAATATTAAAATTAAATGTTCAAAGTTAGGATGTAATAGATAAAATTTTTAGTTATACAACATCATTAGAACTAAAAAACAAGGTACATTACAGAAACATTATATTACACAAACCAAACATCACAAAACATTAAAATGGTTATTAAAATTAAAATGTAAAAATTTGTTGCATGAGTAGAAGGCATAATCGAGCAGCAATCTTTTGACTGTTTGTTTGAATGTTAAAAATGGCAATTCTCTGATACTGTGAGGAAATTTGTTAAAAAAGTGTACAGCATAGCAACCAGGGCCATCACGACACCTTCCCAAACAATGATATCTCAGAACCAACTTACTCATGGATCTTGTATGATGATCGTGTACATCCTGGTGCATAAGAAATTGATTTAAATTTTTTTCTGACACGAAGTAAATTCTCCAAGATATAAAGACTTGGTACTGTCAGAATTTTGTTATTGATGTATGCATCCCTACAATTGGCTCGGTAGGACAGATTAGAAATCACTCTCACTGCCCTTCCTTGGAGTCAGAATACCTGGTTTGCACCACTTGCATGTCCACAGACAAGTAATGCGTAAGAGATGTAACTCTGACACAGTGCAAAGTAAGCCTGTTTTAAGACGTCAGCTGCTACACAGTTCACCAAGTTCCTCAAAACAAAAATATTAAAACTGAGTTCACCAATCACAAAGCTTGTGTGGGTCTTCCATGTCAATCTCGAATCAAGATACACCCCCAAGAATTTCAAGGACTTCTCCAGGTCCTCCTGCGTTAGCGGCCTGGTTGAGAATGTTAGCGTTTCCATCTTAGAAGCATTCAAGTAAAGTTTATTGGCTGACAACCAATCCTCAGATCCCAATAATACGTGTTCAACTTCTGAAACTGCAAGTTCTCGATCTTCGGTCGCATAAGGCAATGTAGTGTCGTCTGCAAAAAGGTTAAACCTACAAAGTGGATCGGAAGATGGTAAATCATTGTTATATATTAAAAATAGCAATGGCTCCAAAACAGAACCCTGTGGTACTCCAACATTCACTACTCTTTCCCCAGACAACTGACCACGCAGCGACACAATTTGGTATCTGTTGAGTAAGTATGATTTTAGAATAGCTAAACTATTTTTATCAAACCCGTATGCCTCAAGTTTACCAAGCAAAATTTCATGGGTCCCACAATCAAATGCTTTACTAAGGTCGCAAAAAATAGTTGAAGTGTAATTACCATCATCAAAGGCTCTCAGAATGTTCTCCACAAGGTCTAGTATACCATTCGTAGTACCACGATCTTTGCGAAAACCAAGCTGCGAGTCTGTGAATATATGGTAAGCCTCAAAAAAATTGAGACATTTGCAAGGCCATGCATTTTTCGAGTACCTTTGAAAAGACTGAGAGTACCGATATAGGTCTATAGTTGGATGCATCCTCAGTGTTTCCCTTTTTGAAGATTGGTGTTACAATGGCTCGCTCGTCAGGGAAAATGCATTCTTTAAGGCACAGGTTGATCAGCTTTGTTAAGGGAATCAAGATAATATTAAGAATGGATTTCAGAAGAATTACATTAAAACCGTGTGGGTCTTTACAGTTTTTGCTTTTTAATGAAGAGCAGATGTCGCTTACCTAGTTAAAGCTCATCTCACTAAAGCTAAACAGTTTATTTGAGATCTTTGCACCATCATGTACAGCCGCAACAGGGTTAATCTTAGTCTCTTTAATATTTTTTTGTATAGAAAGAGCAATATTTGAGAAGAAATAATCGTTAAATTCACTTGGGGTTATCGGAATTTCATCTTGATGTCTCGAGGGTACACCTCTATATTCGTTAACAATTTTCCACATACTCTTGATAGGATTTGTCGAATTTCTTATAAGGTTGTTGTTTGCAAGTTTATTTGCCTCTTGAATTGATTTTTTATGAAAATGTTGATATTCTTTTATTCTTTGTTTTAAATGAGGTGAAGGATGTGAGCGGTGTAAATCATTTAGAAGATGAAGATGATCGCGCATGTTTCTGAGGTCTTCATTAAACCATTCAACAGCATGACTCGAGTTATTTTTAGCTGTATATTGTTTTTGAGGAAATGCTGTTATGATCTCTATGGTGCTGACTCATGCATATCTTTAGTATTACATCAAATTGAAATATGAGCCATTACAAAATTCTTGCAGTTTGTCATCATGAACTCTTGGGCTATAAGAGGAACAATATTAACAAATGTTGAAATAATTCTAACCTAAAAATAACCTTTTCTAGTTGAAAAATTGATTTAATTAAATAATTTATTGATGGCAAAACACCAGTACTATTTAGACTTCAAAATTTGATGAAATATCGTTTTCATATTTGACCAACAAAGATAATAGACCAACTTCGGTTTAACCGAAATACTTAATCAAAAACTTACTGTACACATATTTTCCCTTAATAAATACTTACATTCTTTTTTTCACAGAAAAAAAATACAAATTATAAATATCTCATTTCAGCTAAGGTAAACTTGACCCAAGAAATAAATTATAAAGATCTAAGTTGAGATTACTCTGGTAAACAGGTCTTCTAAGAAAATAGAGTATTTTCGAGATATTTTATTGAACCCATCAGACATATTCTCTAATGACTTTTTCAGTTTCTCAAACCTACTGCTGTTCTTTGGTTGCTTCTTGTGTATCAGCATAGTATATTTACTCAGATCTGGAGAGAACCTGTATGGCAATAACTGATGGCTTTCCAAACGACTGTAAAAATCATCATCTTCTCCTCCCCACCCGTAAAATGAATTAGACATTCCATTTACTCTCTTGTATTGATCAGAAAGTATTGCAATAGCCCCTCCGAATAGTGTCAGGTATGGTAAGTTATATCGGAAAGTGTCCAAACTGCTAGACATGTGTCTAGGCCTATTTGAACAACCATACAAATTGCCAGTTGTTAACGGTATAAGATCTACATCATGCAAAATAAGACAAGTGTAGTTTAAATCCATAGCCAAACGTGCACCAAAGTTCAACATCTTCGCTCGGTTAAAGGGTAAGGAGTCATTTTGCTCGGCTACAATTATTCTATACTGAATGTTTTGCTGCTGAAGGAATTTGTGCATGTAATTAACCAATAAATTTAACTGCTCCGTTCGGTTCCTATATGGAATGACTATAGCGGATTTAATCAAGGGTGAACAGTGTGCAGGTATAAACTCACCCCCAAGTAAAGGTGGAAAGAAATCGTGTCGCTCCGAAATATCACCTACAGGAATCACTTTATTATTTTGGATAACATCTTCATAAGTACAATTCGGCAAGCCGTTCACAGGAGCATCAGGTGATTTAAGTACTATTTCTTTGATGGCATTTTCCGAAGCGATGTAATCGTAATGCCTGGCATGACGTGCTGGGAAATACACCGCGACAAAAACGGCAGTTACGCAAAGTAACTGTATGCATTGTGCTAGCATCTTCTAGAGTTAACATTTTTTATGCTGTGAGATTCATTTTTCTAAAGTCTTTTGTTACTTTTGTTTCTATTTTTGAGTTAAGGAAGGATAAGAGGGGGGTTGAGAGATTTTCAAATGTGACATTTTTGACAGTATTTGTTTTAGTTTCGAAATAGTGGCGACTCTGGAGTAGTTCAATTAGAAGCGTGTAATTTTCAAACTCTATTACGTAATAGTAGCACTTTTTGAATTACTTGTTGAATCCCGGGATTTCAATTTTTTGTACAGTTGTGTGGACGATAAAACCAACCATATATCTGTATTGTGATAGGCACTGTTAGACGTATCTGCCTTGTTAGGTTTGCACCCTCATTTATTTTTTTTCTTAAACATTCCCACGAGTCTCGACGCTTGCTGAGTCTTTAATTTGACAATTCTTATTTTAATATAGGTAAACCTTTTTTCTAGATACACTTTTTTTACATCATCCCAAAATGGGCATCCTGCGGCGAGACGCTCTAGATGTTACAGTCTCTCACAGCGTTGCCAACCCTCCTACAGTTAATTTATTAATATTTTTTTTAAATAGAAATCGAAAAAAAAAATAATTACCGGCATAAAAAAACCAATGGAAATTTGACCCTCCACCGTGAGAAGCTAGAACCGTTCTGCCGTCCGAAGCAAAAGGGCGGCAAGTAATATTTTTGGCAAAATTCAGTTTTTTGCATTTTTAGACTATTTAAGGTGTCCTCTATCTAAAAAAAAATACCCCATTAGTAAAAAATTTTTTTTTGTACGAGAAATTTGTTTTTTATAATAGCGGCAAGTGCAAAACAACACCATTTTTGAGATTAAAAGGCGGTATTATGCAATGTTTAAATTAAAAGGGGGCATTTTGGTGAATACAGCTTTTATTCTTAGATATTTTTACCAAATATCCCTTATTTTAGAAGTTAAAAGGTGGTAACTGCACGTTTTTAAGTAAAAAGGAGGCAAGTTGTAACTTATTTCATTATTAACTAAACTCTTGGAAAAGATACGTCACGCATTTTGAAGTTAAACAGCCGCAAAAGCTCATACCTCCCGTTTACTACTTAATATTACCAACCACGTCATGAAAATTGAAGCTAAAAGGCGGCAACATTTTATGTATCTTAATATTTTAAATATAACGGTTTCGTACGTCATGCAACTTTAAGTTAAAAGGCGCCAAGCATCGCATGCGTCTGTCTAACCACGAGAGCATTAGATGCAACGTAATATAAATTGAAGTAAAAAGACGGTATGCGCATTGACAGGAAATCTTGTCAAGATTTTAACGGATATTTCATTTGCATGGAAGTCTTTACGTATGTCGTGATTGCTAGTAAAGTAATTCAGTGCTGTGCTTGTATTCTTATTTGATTTTAGTGATTTTTTAACACTGTGTGATAATATTTCTATGCAGGTAAGTTTATTATCATATAGCAAAAAGTAAAATAATATGATGTGGTGAAATAAATTTAAAACAAAATTAAATTAAATTATTATTTATATCATATTTACATTAAATATTTTGGTTGTTGAAAAAACATTGCACGCTCGGTCCGTTAGTATACGTACAAGGTGTTTCATATAGCTCATCCGTCACTAATGGATTATGTTCATTGGATCATTATTACATATTTTATTTAAAAAAAAAACCAATACAACAAGATACCTATAGTTTTTCAG
Source organism: Kuschelorhynchus macadamiae (assembly GCA_030620095.1). NCBI lineage: Eukaryota > Metazoa > Arthropoda > Insecta > Coleoptera > Curculionidae > Kuschelorhynchus > Kuschelorhynchus macadamiae. The sequence continues at coordinate 783,323 of JAUTXW010000598.1, forward strand.
AAAACGCTTTTTTTGCATATTTTAATATTTTTTAAAAAATTATACAAGGCGTTTAATAGTGATTAGATTTTGGCAGTCATAGTCTTTAAAAAAATTAAATAAAAATTCCAGGTCCGTATTTAAAAAAGTGGACCGGCTGATAGAAACTGAAACGTCGGTGTCAAAATCTGATTGCACAGTGAAATTCTAGAGAAAAAGTTTACACCAATTTTAAAAATAACGTAAATTAAAAAAATCCCCCCTTTTTCAAAAATACATAATATTTAATATATTTATTATAATAATAATGTCCTATTAAATCTAAATTCAATTGTTTTGTTAGAAAATGTCGGCGCGAGCGAAAAGGATGGTTTCAGAAGCTATAAAAAAAAGGAAAGAGGAGGAGAGGGGATCTCTACCCATAAATGGTATGTAACTGTTATAGCTTTTGTTATGAATGAACCAACCCAACGAAATATTAATTTTGATATAGCACACGATGATGAGTCGGCAATGCCTCTTACGCAAGATACAGGGTGTTAAAATATTTTAAAAATTAAAAATATTATTTCATAGTTTTTTAACAACTGAAGGTATTGTTACGAAATGTTATTATAGGTGTGTACCTAACAGAGTCATTTTAAGAAATGTAAAAAGAAGAGGTGTTAGTTTCAACCAGTGGCGTAGATGTGATATGCATCGGGTAAAAATAAAATGATATTTCCGACCCATATTGTGCTATATCAAAATTAATATTGCGGCGTCGCTCATCATTCCCCGAAAGCATGGCTTGCTTACTTCAGTATAATAGAAGACCCTGATTAAAGCCGCCCCCCCCCAAAAAAAAAAACCAAACACATATGTTCAAGATTTCTTTGTAGACCATTTTAAAAAACCTTTTTAGTTTTTTATCATAATTTTCTATAAGCTTTCTAGTAACATACGCCAATCTCTAACTTAATGGAAATAAAAACATGTTTCCTCTTTTAGAGCTAAATGGTCAATTGGAACATCAGAATAAAGAAAATGTGGACCTTAACCTTTCACTGAACACATCAATGGAAAAAAACTGCACTTCTACAAACGAAAAAGTAGACATTGAGAATATTACTGATTTTGTTTTCCTTGACGAATATGCCAAGGACCTAAGTAAGACGCGTCGTTTAGTGGTGTTATCCTGGACACTGATGAAAACAATATTTCATCCAAAAATTCAAATAACGAAGAAAATTTTGTTTTACGAGAAAAAGAATTAGATGTTGAAAATGTCACAAAAAATGGAAAAGACGAATCAATGAGGTGGTATCATGGACATTGATAAAGAGATAAACAGCATTTTATCTATAGTGTCAAATAATAAAGATGAAGTTGTTTGGCCAGAAAAAGAATTAGTTATGGAAAATGTAACCCAAATAGGAAAATACGCATCGTATACTGGTGTGATCGAAGACCCTGGTGAAAACAATATATTATCCATAACGTTCAATAATAAAGATGAAGTTGTTCTGCCAGAAAAAGAATCAGTTTTGGAAAACGTCACAAAAAAAGGAAAAGACAGAAAAAGAAAATCATATGAGCTTCCATTGTCTGAAAGAAAAAAGAAAAAAATTGAAGAAAAGAAAACAAAGATTAAAGTAAAAGCCCCATGTAAGTGCAAAAGAAAATGTGTAGATTTGATTCAAGAATGCCAAAGGCGATCCATAAATGAACAATTTTGGTCTCTGTCTTGGCAATCACAAAGAGTATTCGTTTTAAATAATGCAGAGAAAGTAGCAGTTGGAAGAAAAAAGCAAGACTCTTCTCGAAATGTTACATACAAATACTTTTTGCCCAACACAAATGGAATGAAGGTCCAAGTGTGCAAAGTATTTTTTCTTGGCACTTTGGGATATTTGCCTGGAAATGATAAAATGTTACATAATACTTTATCGGCTGCTGTTAACTACACTGGTGGCGAATATACGATGGTCCAAGTTGATAAAAGAGGTAAACATTTAATTTGCAGCTAAAAACTAACAAAAATGTGATAGATACTTTCATACTTTCAAATTAAAGTTTATTATAATTTTCGTACTAAACATTTTGGTAAAAAAAGGCATCATTTATTAAAAAATTAAATTTTCGTTTTTATTTGTTTCAGGACGCCACCCATCAACTCGCAAAATTGATAGAAATATTATAAAAAAACATATTCAAGCATTCAGGCCATCTATTTCCCATTACCGGAGGGAACACGCACCCAACCGTCTATACTTACCAAGTGACATTTCTGTCATTGCCATGTTCCAAGATTTTAAGGAAAAAATCCCGACCATCAATTATCTAGCGATCTCTATAGAAGAGTACTTATAGAAATGAATATATCTTTTACTAGGTTAGGTCATGAAGAATGTGAAGAATGTGCTAAATTTCAAAACCATGGTCACTCAGAGGAGAATATTTGTGATGAATGTCAAGTATGCCAACAATATACAAGCCACAAATATAAATATAACATTTCCAGGGAAATGTATAAGATTGATGCTAATTCCTCAAGAGATGATGATGAACTATGTTATTCAGCAGATCTTCAAAAAGTTATTATGCTTCCTAGAATGGAAGAATTTAAAATTATCTTGTTCACACCTAGAATTATAGCTTTTAACGAAAGTTTCGTTCCGGTTGGACAAATGACATCTCAACGTAAGCCACTTGGTGCACTGTGGCACCAGGGTGTAGCCGGCAGAAAAAAAGAAGAAATAGTCAGCTCATTTTATAGTTTTTTTTTTAACAAATAGAGATACGAGGATCGTAACTGTGGCTTGACAACTGCTCGTCACAAAACAAGAACTGGTGTTTGTTTTCATTTTTAGTATATATAGTGAACTCGCCAGAAGTAAAATGCGAAGAAATTACTATAAAGTATTTTGAACCGGGTCACACATTTATGAGTGCAGATAGCTTCCACCACCAGGTGGAGCTATCTATGAAGCACAAAAAAATCGCTGATTTTGATGATTTTACAAAATCTGTGATGGCATGGATTTACTTTTGGCAAGATCTTAGTTCTCAAGCAAAAATTAAAAAAAATGTGCCTAGACCTTATTTAAATAATATGGTAAAAGTAACTGCTATCAGAGGCTCATATAATTTAAAATATTGGACAGACTTTAAAGTTGAAACTGCCTATGAACTAGATTTTTTAAAAGTTAATTCAATTATTTCTATTATTCCTCTGCCGCAGCAATATAAGGAGGCAAGAGGTATATCGCCTCAGAAAAAACAGGCAATTATTAAAAATTTGTGTCCCTTAATGGACGAAACTCGCCAATTATTCTGGATGAATCTTAATGAACGGCCGTAAAGCGTAAATGATCTGGATCAATCTTTTGATTAGATTTTATTAAATTATTTTTTTATCATTACCTTATTTTTTTAATTTATTTATTATTATTTATTGTATTTTTTAAATAAATATACAAATACTTAATGCTTTAAGTTTTGTGGTGGTAACTGTTTTTTAAAAGATTTTGTAATGCAATATATAATTATTTATTTTTCGTTTTTAAGAGTGATTCAAATATTATTCTTATAACGCAATAATGTATTAATTAAGTTGCAATAATATTAGCCAATCTTTACGTTTTGTATAGCTTTATTTTTAATAAATAATATGAAATATAACGTATTTTTATTTATTTTTTTTCTATATTTTTTATTATATATAATATAAATAATATTGTAGTAAAGCAATAATTTAATAAGTTGCAATAATAATATTAGGGCAAAATTAAGGGGTCGACATGCATACTTTAAATTACTAATAAAATAAAAATTAACATTTGTTTTTTATCAAACTAAATAGAATTAATAAATATGATCTTTCCTTATAAAAAAAAATAAAATTTGAACCTAAATATACTTGTAGAATACAATTTTAATACTGGTTAAAAAAAACCACGATACATTAACGGGATATAGCGGCATATCAAAAGACTTTAAATAAAAAGGCGGCATGCATGTTACTTACCGCCTTTTAATTTCCACTTATATTCGTAGTATGATAAGAATATGAAGCAAAAAGGAATTAACCGACATTTTTTCCATAAAAATGTTAAATATATGCTAAATTTATATATAAATAAATAAAGTTATTTTTACTATAACATCCTCCATCAAAAAAATTAATAACATTTTTATTGGTAAAGCGGGACAATGCGCAAAAGTTTTCGGCTTTTTTCTCGAAAATATGATTCTGTCACTTGCCGCCTTTTTGCTTCGGACGGCAGCGTTAGAGTCTGAATAAAAATAAATGATAATTTGGTTACTAGTTACAATTCCTTCGAAATGACAACCTGTAATGTTATTACGTACCTTTCAACTTGACTATTTTAATATATAATTTATATAAACGGTTATGTAAATATAGTTATATGCCTTAAGATTTGCGTCAAAAATTTCTACTCTTACTCATAAAATGTTCAATGAATAATAAGATTTTACATTAATTTGCCAAAAAGTATACTGTTTTTTAATGTTTACTCGATGACGGCTACACTAAATTCTTGCAGGATTGGCGACACTGGAATGACTCATTGGAAGCCCATTGACGTTATCGACAATGATGACAATTTATTGAATATTGACAGTTAAAACTTAATTGTTGTTTTGTAATGCAAGTGTTTATTTTACTTTTAAAGCTTTCATTATTGTATTGTTATTTGTAAGTTAATTATGGTCTAATAAAATAAACAAACAGACGATTATTGTTTAGGCTGAACAGAGACGACATTAAAAAGTCATAAGTTATAACTAATCCTATATTAATTAGGGTTTTTTTTCTTGATGACTAAACTATTTTCCAATATTCCGAATGTTCAGATGCATCAGTAATCATATGTTTCTAACGTTAGTACTGTGTAAAGAATTTAATTCCTTAAAATGTTGGCACCAGGATTAAGAATAGTGCGAGGTCCTGACTGGACTTGGGGAAATCAAGGTACTAAATTATGTTTATTGTTAACAAAAAATACACACTTGTCTATACATAAATTTCGTATGTATTTCGCAAAAAAGAAATACGTCGAAATGAATTATCAGAGTAAATTTATTATATTGCAGCACATAAGCCCTGAGTTAATTTTAATATCTCAAGATTATACTATTTATTTGATAACATTATCTATCTTTTTATTTTAATAACAAGTGGAAAAGTCAAGTAAAACATCATTATCATAAGTATTATTATTATTTTTATTATTATTATTATTATTATTATTATAACAGAATTCGGCAGGGCTGATGAAACTGCTGCTGTGTGTTAAGTAAGTGTTTGTAGACAAAATTCATAGTGTCAGAACTCTTTAAAACCTATATAACTTTTAGCAAAAATTGCTAAGCAACAAAATATCTTTCTTCTAATAAATTGTTATTACAAGAGACACTTTCCATTCATTGGATATCACATTATGCTGTCAGGCGGAACTTGTGTGTTTAAACTAGTGTTCAGTTAATTATTTCTAATACTGTTGTAAAAACTGGTAAAAATGTTTTATAAGATGGAGGAGAAGGCCATGTTGGAACAGTCTGTGAAATAGGAAAGTCTGGAGAACTGGGTTCTCCAGATAAGACGGTAGTTGTACAGTGGGACAATGGAACCAGGACAAACTATAGGGTTGGATATATGGGAAAATATGATCTCAGAGTTATCGATAATGCCCAAGTTGGTGAGTTGAATTTTCGTATTAGCAATTCCATCCGTATAGCCACAGCAGACTCAGTCAGTTATTAGCAATTCATGTCAGTTAAAAATTTTTTTTGTGAGTGTGCAATCTGTAGTTTTTTGAAAAGTAAAAAAAACAATTGCACAATAAATTGATCACATAATTTGATATCTAACCATAATAATTATTCTTTTAATGTTTACTGATAAAAAAAATTTTGATAGTGTCATTTTTAGTCCCTGATAAATTCATTAGATAATTTTAAAATATGATTCATAGTTATACACATTTTAATTGTAAAAAGATGTATTATATGTACAATGATGTGTGTATTGTTTTCTAATTGACGTTTTTGTTGAATTTTATGCAGTTTATCCCAGTTTATGTCTTATTAAAAAATCTATATTTTCAGGTGTAAAACATCCCAACATAGTATGTGATGGTTGCAAAAATCAAGGAGTGAGTGGTATCAGGTACAAATGCACAATTTGCCATGATTATGACCTGTGTTATATGTGTTACCATGGTGATGAACATGATCTCACTCACACATTCAGGAGGTTCGATTCAGCCTCTTCATTGGGGTAAGTAGAATCTTTTTTGAATGAAATATCACTTCTATCACAATATTATATATTATATTATATTTTTATCAAAAGTCTATTTATTTTATTTGTTTTATATTATGCCGAAAAATCAAGTATGGCATAGGTAACACTAGTAACATATTGGTTGTGAAAGATAGTATGTTATTATATGGCTTACTAAATGACCATATGCAGAACTAAATTGGGTTACCATTCACTATTTCTAATATCAGAAATGATTTATAACGAAGGAATTTCTTGGTGAAGGAAATTTACTGATTTTTGCTGTTAGTCCTGAAACGTCTGCAGTTTTCAAATTTTTTGGTTCAATTTTCCTAGAATAACATTTGAAAAGTAGTGAGAACCCTACAATGCCAGGTTAAGATATTCTGCTGCCTTTAGTTTTTGGCAGCCCAAGACTAGCTAATCTGTTAAGCTGACACTGTTTAACATTGACATGAAATTTTATCTTTGAAGTTTTATATAGCTCTAAAACATATTTTTTTTTCTAGGATTGATTTACCAGCCAGACATAAAGACAAAAAAGGTGTTCTCTCGGGAATTTTTGTTGATGCAAAAGTCGTCAGAGGTTTTAATTGGGAGTGGGGTAACCAAGATGGAGGAGAAGGTAATTTAAAAAAAAAACTTGTTAATCATATGTTATTAAATAAATAAATGAACTTTAGTAACTGTTTCTCATGGAAAAAAGAAATTATTATTCAGTTTTAAAGTCAAGTAATACAATTTTGAGTCTAAAACTGATATTTAAAACAATTAAAAATACAAATCTCTTACAAAAAACAATTAGCAATGCAAAAAATATATTTACATTCTATTCAGTTTGCCAAATTGGATATACATATATGGGTATCTAGGAAACTATAAGAGATAAAAAATATGGTTAAATGGAGAAGGTTGTAGGGCTTTTAATTGCCAATTCAGTGCCGCTTTGAGAATGATTCAATTTTTTTTGTTTTTGAGATATTTTGAAAAAGTCATTGTAAATTGAGTCAACCTGACACTATTCTTCCAAGACCTCTGACAGAGAGTCACTATAGATACGCAGGTTGATCATCTGATAAGTAATCTTATAGAACTCATCTAAGTCTAAATTAATGTCTTTTACATCTAAAATAGTATCCCAATTTATTATTTCATAAAAAAATATTAGTTTCACTTGATTTGAGTTTGACATTTTCTATTGTATTTGAGAATTTGTGTTTTAATTGTAATTAAATGTTATGATATGACTAAAAATTTAATTTTAATGCACGAATAAATTTGAATTTGATATAGGAAAAATCGGCAAAGTGGTGGATATACGTGGCTGGGACAACGAAAGCAGCAGATCGGTTGCCAACGTCCATTGGTTTTCCGGCTCCACAAATGTATATAGACTGGGACATAAAGGTATATGTGATATTAAATACGTCGAGCCTTCATCAGGTGGCAGCTATTACCCGGAACATCTTCCCGTGCTAGGTATGTAGGGTACAAAATGCCTTTTACAAGAAATGCTTATCTCTTATCATTGCTTCGTAACATGCACAATATTTATCTTGTAATTTATTTGTACTTTTAGGTCAAAGTGTAGAACTACCTGTAATAAGGCCACCCCGGCCTGGTCCTTTGCCATTTGGAGTTGGAGACAAAGTTCAAGTTTCCGTTACCGTAGATCAGCTGAGACAAATGCAACAAGGACATGGGGGATGGAATCCTAGAATGGCGGAGGTAGGATTGTAAAATTATATTTGTCTTACAGGACTTGTTCTTCTTGGTGTGTATAAATGCCTTGAAGGCCATTTTTAGTGAGTTTTTTCTTGTCAGCAGCAGTGTTGTTTTTTTGCCATAGACTTTTTTCAAGTTTTGATATTTTTAGTACATTGGAAAAATAGGCACAGTACATAGAGTTACGGACAAAGGGGATATTAGGGTCCAGTACGAGGGTTGCAATAACCGTTGGACCTTTAACCCAGCTACGCTTCAGAAAGTTAACAGTTTTTCCGCAGGCGATATAGTGACGTTAATAACAGATGTAGAGATGGTAAAAGAATTGCAGAAAGGGCATGGAGAATGGGTTGATAGTATGAGAAATGTAAGTTTACTTTCTCCTACCTTTACGGACTTAAAGTCGAACACTTGGGATTAGACCATGTCAAATGGGAATTACTATCCGACGTTTCGCCTTCGATTGCACGAGGACACTTCAGAGATCTTTAGCTCCACAAGATCTGATTCCTGAAGTTGCCTCATGCATGGTCTGATCGCAGAATCGTAATACATACGTGAATTCAACTAAAAAAAATATATTAAATAAACTTGTCTATCTTCATTATGTTAATTTGGGGGTAACATAAGTGTCAAAATTTGTGAAATGGAACACTTATTACATTCAAAATACAAATGAGAACACAAATAAATAAACAAAATATGAATTAATTTTCTTTTTTCATTATGCTAAATGTAATCTACTGTAACAGCAGGCAAGACAAAAGGTATTAAGTGCTCGCACATAAATGCAAGCTTTTGAATTTCAATCCAAGTATAAACGAGAATAAAAAAATATGAATTAACTTGTCTGTCGTCATTACCCTAACCTAATCAAATTTTGGCAAGCAGCGAGACCTCAAGTTTTGATGCTAAATTTTGCACACAAAACTTACTACTATAACTGTCAATATTTCTGAAGTTGTCCACTTTTGTGGGGGTCATGATTTTTTCCTACAAATGAATTATGTTCCAGAATATCACATTAATAGAAGGATTCTTTAGCAATTTTTTTTTAAGTTATTGTTTTTATCTTTTAGCACTACTCTGGAAATTATTTTTCTCTTTCAATCTGTGGTAATAATTCTTTTATTCACCACTTTTGTTGTATTTTTTATCTATAGATACAAACACAAAAAATATTGAATTTATAAGTTTGGTTTTAATTCTTTAAAATATGGATTTTTATTTATATATATTTATTTAAAAGGTAGTTAGATTCCAGAACGTAACCCGCCGAAAACGATTTTATGCGTTTTGATATAAAAATCATCATCAGGAAAATTTCATCCGGTGTTAAAATGTAATGTACTTTTCAGATAATGTTAATTTTCTTTTTAGTCTTTGGGAAAGCTAGGTAAAGTATTGAAAATATATTCGGATGGCGACTTAAGGGTCCAACTGGATGGTCATGCTTGGACTCTAAACCCACAGTGTGTAAGAACTGTACCAGGTAGTGCAGCAGAATTAGCAAATACCATGCATGCTAATCAAAATCAGAGACAGGAGCCAACAAGTAAGAATATCTTTAATATTCCAATTATTTTGCTATTGTAATATATACAATCAGTTTGGTATAGTATAACTCTTATATACTAAAATTGTATTTTAGAATGAAAGTTATTTTTTTCCATTTTTAGTGAATTTTATTACAAACTTCCCTCATACCGAATTCTACTATGTAGAAATAACAAAGTTTATATATATTCATTTAATATTTGGTAATAGCTTTTTCCAACTCTCATAAACTGAAATTTATTTATATCATAATTACTTATTTAAACCAGATTTAAACTATTTTTCGAAGAAGATGATATATAATATGATAATCTTACCTCATTTTCTATATTGTTCAACAATTTTACATTATAATGGTTAAATGTTAAAAATTTAATATTTTTATTTTCATATTTATATATAAATTTCAAAATAACTTGAACTGGAACATTTATGTAATGTTATTATACTAAATTGTCAAAATCACGCATATGCCACTAGAAATTGTCAAAGTTTTTACCCAAATAAAATTTCGAAATCGTTAAGCCTTGAGTCGGCGTTTTATAATGGTCTAATAAATTATTATAAATTAAAACCATCTATGAGGTCACAAAGGTCATTAAATAAATTTAAAAAAGTCTTAAAAGAATATTTACTAAATAACCGAGATTGATATTTTTACAAAATAATCTTACTGCAATAATTAATTAAATGTTTTATATTCTGTATTTAAATTTTGTTAAATAAACCATATTGCTACTACCATCTTTTTCAACAGTTCAGTGGCACCCGGGCGTGCACAACCAAGCGAGCGGGGACGCTCTTGCGTTCACGGCTGTCGACTCTTTGGTCCGAGCAGCCGCACAAGGTCACCTCGAGGCCGTCCAGCGCCTGTTGGAGGGCGCCCCCCGCGGGCAAGTGGACGCTCGAAGCAACGGCAAAACGGCGCTGCAGGTGGCCTCTCACCAGGGTCACGGCGCAGTGGTCAGGTTCCTTCTACGCGCCGGCGCGTCAGTTAATGCCAGCGACACCGATGGAGACACGTGCCTACATTATGCGGCGTTTGGTAATCAACCTGAGGTATATTAAATCATTAAATATAGACTGAGAACCTATCGAATTTTATACCAATATCCTTGCTAAAAAAATCATGGTTTTTGACATTAGATACAATGATGGACTTTGATGATGTTTGGGTCTTGGTGCGCGCGGGCAATGCAAGTTTGATTTTGGGCTGCGTTTATTTTCCACCTAATTCTAGCCAGGAGTGCTATCAGTCTTTTTGTGATACCTGCGAGTCGTTGAGAAACAGATACGATAGTCACACATTTTTTGTTTTCGGGGACTTTAATCTTTCTTCGGTGGAATGGGTTTATGAGGATAACACACTTGTTCCAAAATCTCTGCCATCTCCAGCTTCTGAAACTCTTATTGTTTCAATGAGCTTTTTTTGAATTGCAGCAAATGAACTCATTGTGCAATCACATGGGCAGAATTCTGGATTTAATATTTGCCAGTGACTTTGTCAATGCCTCCATTTTAAAATCTGGTTTTCCCCTCGTAAACATTGATCCCTACCATCCAGCAATTGAGATAAATTTTAAAATTAAATATGTTTCTACAATGAAAAATTCTAATGAAGTTAGCGTTTATCAGTTTCATCAAGCGAATTTCCACAATCTGTGAAAGGGTGTGATTGCTACATTAAAGACTTTACACAAAATGATTTTGTAATAGTTTTGATTCAGCCTAGCAAATTTCAAGTATCTTTAAATGATTTAACTCTATTAGCAAACAAGTGCTTTTACACAAATTTGGTTTTTTGTTCATTCCCTTTTAAGTATGCTATGTCTAATATATATGATGAAGCATTAAAATTAAACAATAACCTTGATAGTTATGTTTCTAATTTAAGAAAATTTAGTGATAATGTATATTTAGTGAATCTATCTAAAAATATTTTTCCAAAACATTTTTTCAGAAACTCACATTATCTAAATAATTCTGGCCTAAGCAAACTTTCTTTTGTTATAAAAAAATATTTGACTGTCTTCCATAATAAAAATTTAAATAGTGATAGTAATTTGAAGCTAGTCTTTAAGCTCTAGTCTAAATCAAAACGGTGTCGAGGATACCAATGTGGTTAAGGAAAATTTTTTTTTAACACTGGACCCTCTCAAGTCAGGGAGGGTATGGTAAATGGTAGAGTAACTAATGTTAGTAAAGTATTTAATGATAATTCTGACTTTTCTATGATTTTACTCAATGTCCAATCTTTAAGAAACAAATGTGATGACGTGTTTGCATTTCTAGAGTTTAATAATTTTCCGGATTTGGTTCTTATCACAGAGCATTGGTTGAAGCCCAATGAATGTTTCTGTGTACCGAACTATATCCCAGTATCTATTTACTGTAGGGATACTTCATTACATGGTGGTACCCTGATTTTGTGTAAAAAAACATCTTATTTTATTGACAGTTTAGCTTGTGTTGACAAATATAACAATCTCTTCGAAGAAAATTATTTTGAATTTTCTGCTTGTTTTTCTAAGCAACTCAAACTTTATATTCTCTGTATTTATCGTCCCCCTTCTAATCAAATTGTTGAGTTCTTGTCAAAACTTGATATTATTTTGTCTCAAATCCCATCTGGCTATAAGCTGGTTGTATCCGGGGATTTCAACATTAACTTTCAGGACAAAAATTCAGTAAACACTATTCTACTTTCTAACTTACTGTCATCACATGGTTTAGTAATGCATATTAACACTCCAACTCGCTTGACCAAAACCTCGGCGACCACCATTGATTACTTGTGTTCTAATTTAGATGTATTATCATGTTGTGTAGTAAATGCAGGTCTTTCTGATCACGAGGCTGTTAGTTGCAGTTTAAGTGTTGGTAGACCCAGGGTTAAATCAAAATATAGACACGGTCGAGTTTTTAACAAAGCCGGTTTTGAAAATTTTCATAAATTGGCTCTTAATGTGAATTGGCTTGGTATGGCCCGTTCTCCTGATCCATTTGCTGCCTTTCATGTTACTTTGTTGGACATCTTTAATCGAGCTTTTCCTAAGCGTTTGCTAAAATATAAAAATAACACACATAAATCCTGGCTTACAAAAGGCTTACGGGTATCGTCTAAAAATTTACGGTCACTCAATTACCTGAAAAAATTTTTCAAGGACGCAAAATTTGTATCATATTGCAATTTATATAGTAAAATTTACCGCAAGGTCGTCAGAATGGCCAAGGAACTGCACTACAACGACAGACTTCAGGCTGCTAAAAATCGGCTGAGGGATAGTTGGGCTATCATTAATGATCTGCGCAACAAATCTAGTAGTAGAGATCGAGAATTTGACATTGAACCTAATGTGTTTAATAATTATTACTGCAGTATTGCAGGTAAACTTACTCAGAACTTGCCCTCGTCTGTGCATCCACTGTCTTACTTTGACGGTTTTTCTATGCCTGGGTCATTCTCCTTTTTTGAGACTGACGTGGACGAGGTCAAAGCTGCCTTGCGTGATATCAAAAACAAAAAGTCATCTGGAGAAGATGAAATATCTGCCGGGGTGCTTCTGGGTTTACCAGATTGCGCGTTGGAGACTCTAGCGGCAGCTATGAACAATTTATGAGCCCGAGGAGTGTTCCCATCCTTTATGAAATCCGCTATGGTCATTCCACTGCATAAGGGGGGTGAACTAACTGAACCGTCAAACTTTCGCCCCATTAGCTTACTCTCCTCTCTTTCCAAAGTCTTTGAAAAAGTTGTTAAAAAGAGAGTATGGAATTACTTGGAATCCTTCAACTTAATTACTCCAAAGCAATATGGATTTCAGAGCTCTAAGGGAACTCATGATGCCATCTTTGATTTCCTGGAGACAGTGTACCTATGTCTGAATCGGGGAGAGTTTGCGGCGGCGGTTTTCTGTGATCTATCAAAAGCCTTTGACTGCGTGGATCATAGAATACTGCTGTCAAAGCTTGAGCTTTACGGATTTAGAGGTAATGCTCTTGCCTGGTTCCAGTCTTACCTTTCCGATCGCAGTCAGTCTGTTGTTGTTTCTGGTGTGCAATCATCACCCTGCCACATCAACTGTGGCGTTCCTCAGGGATCAGTCCTTGGACCTGTCCTATTCTTATTGTATATTAACGATCTTGTGCGTGTTCAGATTTCCGGCGATTTTACGCTTTTTGCGGACGATACGTCCATTGTATGGCATCACAGGGACTATATGAAACTAAGAAATAATATTTTATCTGACATTAACAATATTAAACAATGGTGCGACTCAAACCGACTTTCCTTTAATGTTACAAAGACAAACGTGGTGGGATTTCGGTGTGACATGCAGGGCTTAAATCTGGATGGAGACCCTCTTAAGGAGGAAAACGTGAATACATTTTTGGGAGTTTTTATAGACGGTGATCTTCGCTTTGAAGACCACATACTAAGGTTGAGTGGGAGACTATCGTCTGCTTGTTTTGCAATTAAGATTGCTAGGAGTGAGCTCGGTCCGGCGCTGGCGCGATCAGTCTACTTTGCATTATTCGAATCACATCTTAGGTACGGCATTCCGTTTTGGGGCGCCAGTAGCCAGTTTCTTTTAAATATCGTTTTTTTACTGCAGAAGAAGGCCGTTCGTTTCATCGCTAAGGCCATCCAAAGGGAGTCGTGCAGACCTCATTTTCAATCGCTGAGAATTCTCACACTCACCTCTCTATTCATACTTGAAATTTCTACCCTGGTATTTAAAAACATAAATAACGTTCAAATCCCGTCATCTAGACCCGATACTAGACAAACCTCTCATCTTCTCCTTCCTATACCAACTAGGGAATTTACAAAAAGGTCTTTTATCTACGAGGGTAAAAAAATATTCAACCATCTGCCAATTCACCTTAGAAATGCCGGCTCACTTAGGATTTTCAGAAGAACCTTAAAGAACGTACTTCTAAAAAAAGTCTATTATAACCTGGGTGAGTTTTATGCAGATAGGCTAATTTAAAAGATGTCAATTGTTTTTTTTTTTTGTTTGGGTTGGTTTGACTGCTGATTTTCCTACATTATTTAAATGTCTAATTTTAATTATATAACTTATTAACTTTCATATATTGAACCTATGTAGATGTTTTAATGTGTCTTTTTATGTTTTTATTTATTGTGTGTTTACCTTGACTGTTTTTTTAAATTTTTTGTATTTTTATAATTTTTTGACACCCATGAATGCAATGATTTGTTTATTTCAACATGGGTTCTAACTCATGCTGGGTTGGTGTTATTTTATTTGTTTTTTTTTTCTTTCTTTATTGTTATTTTAGATTTTATTTGCTAGAATTAGCATGCTTTGTCAATAGAATCATTTATATTCTTGACAATAAAGTACATTTTGATTTGATTTGATTTAAACCTTTTTTACAATCAATCTGACTGGTCTTTTTTATCAGTAGAATCTGATATAAACAAAATGGTTGAACGCTTTTATGAGGTCTTGTTTGAAGGTATCAATAATTGTGTCCCCAAGAAAACGGTAGTCGACTGTAAATATCCGAAATGGTTCGACCTTCCTCAGAGAAAACTTATTGGACAAAAGAATCGTCTATACAAAAAATATAAAAGGTCCAATAAAGATGTTGACTATTTTGATTACTGCGACATACGACGTGAGGTTAAGCTTCGGACTGATATGTGCTATCTTGCATATGTCGCACAAACTCAATTGCGTATCCCAGAGAATATCAGGCATTTTTGGTCTTTTGTACGTAATTTGAGAAGAGACTCTGGGCTGCCCAGTGTCATGAATTATGACGGAGAAGAAATTACTGGTTCGAATAACATCGCTAATGCCTTCGCCACTCACTTTGAGTCTTGCTATTCACGTCACCGTAGTTTAGATTTTAGCAAGATGACCCTATAAGCTGTTGGGGAAAATTACTATCAATCTATTGTATTACACAGGCGGAAATCTGCAATAAAATAAAAACCCTTGATCTTTCTAAAAAGGCTGGTCCAGATGGAGTTCCCACTATTTTATTAGAACGTTGCTGCGAGTCGTTGTCTCGGCCCCTTTGTAAAATTTTTCAGAAATCTTTTAATCTGGGTTTCTTTCCCGAAATGTGGAAGTTTTCCACTCTCATGCCGATCTTTAAATCTGGGGATAAGAGTGATATTAAAAACTACAGAGGTATTTCCTTGCTTTCGCATATACCAAAGCTGTTTGAGGCAATTATCACGGATCATATTTGAGTCTCTGAAGCACTACATCACTAGTATGCAACACGGTTTTTATAGTGGTCGCTGAACAACTACAAATCTTGCAATTTTCCAGAATTACTTAACAACATCGGTTGAGGCTGGTCAACACATCGATGTTATATATACTGACATATCGAAGGCTTTTGGGTTTGCCATCAGCTTCTGTTATTCAATTGCAGCGAATTGGTTTTTCTGGAACCTATCTGCAATGGATAGAATCGTACTTATTCAATCGTCGTCAGCGAGTTAGCATATGTGGTTCAATTTCTAGAGAGGTTGTTGTGACATCTGGTGTCCCACAGGGCTCTCATATTGGTCCAATTCTCTTTCTACTATTTATAAATGATATAGTATCATGCTTTAAAGTGTCTAAGTGTCTCTTATACGCAGACGATTGAAAATTCTTTTCACCAGTTTCCTCTGAATCTAATCCACTGCAGTCGGACTTGGAAAAGCTTATCAAATGGTGCAACATTAACCATCTTCTTCTTAATGTCTCTAAATGTAAAGTGCTCCGTTTTCATAAACGCATTAAACCCATACTCTCCTCCTACTTCATAGATAACGTGAGTCTTGAAGCTGTTAGTTCCTTTACAGACCTGGGCGTTATTTTTGATGAGAATTTAACTTTTGGTCCGCACATTGATAGTATTGTGCTGAAGGGTTTCAGGCTGTTGGGCTTTATAAAGCGGCAAACAAAACATGTCACAGATACTAAAGCAATTGGATGTCTTTATAACTCACTTGTTCGCAGCATTCTGGAGTATTGTTCTACAGTTTGGAGTCCATCGTATCAGTGCCATATCGATAAAATCGAAAAAGTCCAAAATAGATTTGCCAAATACCGTTTGTATAAGTTTAATTTTCCGTACCAGGGTTTATCATATAATACCAGGGCTCTTCTGTGTGGCCTTCAAACACTTGAGTTTCGAAGAAAAAAGGCACTTCTAGTTTTTCTTCACAAACTGCTCAGTGGAGATATTGACTGTCCGATGTTGCTTGAGTCGGTCGCATTTCTGGTTCCTATTAGGAGAACAAGGCAATCTCAACTCTTTTGAAGGATACCATCGTACAAATTATGGGCTTAGCGCATTTGTTGATCGACTGGTACGCAATTACAATCGTCACTTCCCTGATTATGACATTTTCAGTTTAGGCACTTTACAGCTTAAAAGGCGGTTAAACAAATTGCTTTTATGATTGTTTTATATCTATGTATACTTTGTATGTATTTTTATTCACTTGTATTTTAATTATTTATGTATTGTGTTGCTTTTTTGACGAACTATTGTGTGTTCTTTTTTTTTCTTTATTTCTATTCGACATGCCTCTTAGGGCTATTTTACTTTTTACTTTATCTATTTGACCTTGCATGCGAATTCGTACCATTTGGAATGTTTAGCATTCTGTAGTGTACGTTTCAGAAGGGCCACTTGTCCGATGCGTGCATCGGCTACGTCCTTAAAAAAAAAAAAAAAAAAAAAAAAATTAGACGTGTCAAATGGAAATTACTATCCGATATTTCACCTTCGATTGCGCGAGGCATCTTCAGGGATTTTAGCTCCACGAGATCTGAACACTGAAGGAGCTCGGAGAGATTCAAGCGGGCTTTTATATCCGACTTGTGCTCGCCGAACTGTAACCCCGTGTTAAGATTGGTTTCCACGTGTGATGTAGACCGTAACCCGTATCTCTATTGAAGTTTTTTGAGTGTTTTTAATACACTACAAAGTAAAAAAAACCTTATAGCTACAATATCTTTAAAACATTTACAAACGACAAAGAGAAGACAGAAGTTATGAAATAAAAATTTGTAAAATCATATTTCTAAAATTAACATAAGAAGAACCAAACATATCAATGCCATTGAAACATTAATTGTATATTTTACAAGTTGATCTGATACCATAGTTTTTGCAGTGTGGTCTTTCATAAAAAGTATATTTGTAGTGGGTTGTTCTTAATGGTATTTAAAGATAGAAGCGTACTACTGTCCATATTTCCGTTAATTAATTTGAAAAACTAACTGTACTCTAGTAGAATATGGAATGTCCTTATAGGGGAATCTATACTTATATAGAATAAGTTTACAGAACTGATTTTGTAAGTTTTCCAGACATTTAATGTGAACACTACCTACACAACCATATTCTAAAATGTGAAGTAAATAATTGTACAGATTTTTTATGGCTTTGGTATTGTAAAAACTAATTATTAAATTTACAATTTTGAAGTAAAAAAGACAAATATATGCATATGAAACTAATGTTCCACTAGTAGAGTAAGTTAAACGACTTAAAACTACATAAAATGAATCAAATAAAACTACTTATAAAAGAAATAACATTTTTACAGGTCAAAAAGAAAACATTTAACACTTCTTCTTATGAAACCTAACATACGAAAACTTTTAAAACAATACTGTCTACATGTGCATCGAAATTAAATTCTTGGTCAAATATTACACCTAAATCGAAGTTTTGCCGAAAAAACAACATTCATGGAGGCACTGCAATATATGCGCATGAAGACGAAGAAATAATAAATATTAAGAACATGGAAAACTACAGCCGTGAAATGGATATAGAATGTTGTGGCATTAAACATAAAAAAAAGAACATTATCTTGACTGTCATATATAGACCCCCAGGTGGAGATATGAGTACATTTATTGCCCAGGTAACCGCACTTTTAACATCAGCAACAAATACTACTTCGAGCATTGTCTTATGTGGAGACCTTAATATAGACAGCCTTAAAAAATCCCAAAAAAACTATAAAATGCTGAGTGATCTATTACAGTCGTTTGGTCTAAATAATTACTGTATTGCACCTACAAGAGTTTTCACATCCCAAAAAGGCACAACCATATCATGCATTGACTACATGACCACCAATATCTCCCACTCAAAAATTACTTGTTAATGTTACAGAACCTCACATCTCGGATCACCGCTTATTGGAGCTTTACATTGATACAAACACCACAACCGAAGATACTTCAAAAAGACACTGGACTATATGACTACTAAAGGACAAAAATATCAACGACTTCAAGGAAAAACTGAGACATGAAAACTGGGATAACGCGGCAGTGAATGTCGACAGGGCTTTTGAAAATTTTATAAAAACTTTTCTATGGTGTTATGACACGACATGTCCTCAAAAGACCCTCTCAAACAAAACAAGGCCTCAGAAAAGTGCATGGATGACAAAGGAACTGCTACACCACAGGCAAGAAGTGAAAGATACCTACGACCTAATGAAACTTACCAACTCAAATGAGCTGAAAGCGGTCTATAAAAGAAAAGCTAAAACATAATCGATAAGGCTATAAATCCGTCAAAAACTATCTGGAACATTGTAAACACGGAACTTGGCAGGCACAAAACTAATAACATTAAGAGCATTGTGATAAACAAGGAAATCATATCAGACAAACAAGTTATTGCAAATACCTTCGCGGATTATTTTTCTAATGTTGCTACCAGAACAATCCAGAGTCATTTTGCCAACAACACATCTGTACCAAGTACATGCCCAAGCGTAAGACAGACAATGTTCTTGCATCCCGTAACAAGTGATGAGGTAGAAAGAACAATAAACTCTTAAAATTAAAAAATCCACTGGCTACGATGAACTTCCAGCACGTGTCCTGAAGAAAGTATGTGACGAAATCAAAGAAACATTAGAGTCAATTATAAATACCTCACTTAGTAGTGGAAAAATTCCAACCACTCTCAAATTGGCCGTCGTTGTTCCTATTTATAAAAAAGGAGACCGCCAAAATATTGGAAACTACAGACCAATATCGTTACTGGAGTAGCTTCTCAAAAATCTTTGAATGAGTCATATATAACAGGATGCAAGAGTTTCTCAATAAGCATAGAATTATCGGACCAGAACAGCATGGTTTTCAAGCCAAAAAATCAACGGAAACTGCATCGTTTCAATTAACCGACTTTATATTTAAAGAACTAGAGCGCGACCGCATTGTGGTGGGCTTGTTCTTCGATCTATCTCGTGCATTTGACGTTCTAAACCTCAAACTCAAAATGCTTTATTATCTAGAATGGTATTCACTGACAAAGCTAAGGGGAAGAGAAAAAAAAAAGATACAAAACAAAGAAAGCACAGAATCATAATAAAAAGAACAGTACAGACAAAAATATATGCGTATACGTATACATACCCACGCATGCACACGCAAAACGCATACATACACATAGTGCATAATACATAATACAAGCAAACTCAAAACACACCGAACATAATTAAAAATTGTTAAAACTAATTTGTCAACAAAAAAATATATCATAATATACCACTACACAAACTCTATGCTTTATAGGGCTAAAAATATTAAAAGTTGTCATTTAAAAACTTGAACGCATACACTTACATATTATAAACAATACACACCAGATTTAAAATATAAAAAAGAACAAAAACTATAATGAATATACAGTTAAAGCAAGCTGAAGGCAAGCCAATACATAAATCAGCCACTATATAATTAAAAGTGACAAGGGCCAAAGTGTTAAAAGGTAGTGTATTGGATTACAAGTGATAAATAGTAGGACTATAGATTTAGATTAAAAATTGTCATCTAAAAACTCATTTACAGTATAGTAGGCTCTCGCACATAGCAGTTTTTTTAATTCTTTTCTGAACTTAACCGAAGTTGGAATCGACCTGATATTTGGAGGCAGATGATTGAATAATTTTTTGTCACCATATATGATAGAGTTTTTAATTTGTGCTGATGTTGGAATAGGGAGGGAGATCACATTAGTATCTCTTACATTATAATCATGCCTCGCAATTAATTCGTTTTTGTATTTTTCAAATACTAGGCATACAGTTTCCAATATGAATAAACAGGCAAGTGTCAAAATATTGTGCTTTAAGAACAGAGGCCTGCATGAATCTCGCACTTTAGCTCTAAACATATACATAATGGCTCTTTTCTGCAAAACAAAAACACTTTGAAAAAGTAGTGCAGAACAAGTACCCCAGAAACAAACACCGTACCGCAAGTGCGACTCAATTAATGAGAAATATGTAGATCTTATTATGCTACCATCTAGCTCATTAGAAATAATTCTCATTGCATAGCAGTTTGGTGCCAGTTTTGACTTTAAGAACTTAATATGACCTTCAAACTTTAAACGATTGTCAATGTAAAGGCCTAAGAATTTGTTTTCTGTATGATTTGGCAGGATACTAGCATCCAAGCGAACTTCACCTAAATCACAACCAAAAGACATTACATTTGTTTTAGAAATATTTAAAGTTAATTTATTTATTTTTAATAAGTTTTAATTATTTCCATATCACTGTTAAAAATTTCATTAAGTCTGTCAACGTTACTGTCATGCCAAAGTACCGTGGCGTCATCCGCGAAAGGGGTGAATTGGCCCTTTATTTTGATGCCCGCAAAGTCATTAACATACAATAAAAATAAAATAGGACCCAAAACTGATCCCTGCGGGACGCCAGAATCCAGTGTTGCATGTTCAGACATACAGCCACCAAAAGAAACACTCTGTACTCTATCCTTCAGATAGGATTCAAGCCATTTACGTGCTCTACCCCTAAATCCATACAACTCCAGCTTATTCAACAGTATAGTGTGACTCACGCAGTCAAAGGTCTTGGATAAGTCACAAAAAACTGCCGCAGCTGTCTCTTTCTCGTTCAAGCTGAGATATAATTTTTCCAGTAATGAAAATATGGCATCATTTGTGCCCTTAGCCGCCTGAAAGGCAAACTGCTCCCGACTCAAGACTCCATTCCTCACACGAAAAGCCATCATCCTCTTCTTCACCAGGTTTTCTACAATCTTAGAAAGTGTTGGCAATAGTGCTACTGGCCTGTAGTTTGAGGGTTGCTCTTGGTCACCCCCCTTGAACAACGGAACAACTGTGGCAATTTTAAGGCAAGAGGGAAAATCACCACTATAAAAAGAAAGATTTATGCATTCTGCCAATACATCTAAGGCCTCGTTAGGAAGCTCCAAAAATATACGTGCAGAGATCTCGTCCCACCCAGCAGCTCCATTTCTTTTTAATTCTGAAATGGTTTCTTTGATCTCCCCCAGATCGGTTGGTGAAAAAAAGAACGATTCCCTAACAGTCACATTCTGTAAAAACTGTGAGTAACAAGTTCCGGAAGTTATCCCGCTTGAAAGAGATGAAGCCACAGAACAAAATTGGTCCTGAACAAAGGTCCTGAACAAAGACAAAACGGTCATAGTTCCCTTCTACAAGACCATACCAAAGGTTGTACTGGATAATAGTGAGTCACCAGTAAAATACCTAGGTACCTTCATTGACTCAAAACTAACATGGGAAATGCAACTAGAACATATTTCTAATAAACTGAGCAAAGCATATTATGCCCTCTTAAAACTAAAACAGACGGCTCACTATGGACTGGCGTATCCACACCTCAGCTATAATGTAATGCTCTGGGGACAGTCTGTTGGTGTGAATCGGATTTTGGTGGCACAGAAACGGATTGTGCGTTTAATCTATGGACTAAAACCAACGGAAACATGCAGGGAAGTTTTCAGATCGCAAAAGATATTGACGATGCCATCAATATGCATATATAAAAGCACCCTTTATATATATAAAAATAAAGAACACTTTACCAGAACTTCAGAACTGCACCAGTACCCAACCAGGAATAGAAACAATCTTGTTTTTCCAATCCATAACTCCACCTTCTACAAAAAATCACCATACTACGCTTGCACAAGGATCTTCAACAGAATATGTGCTACTATAAAGGAATGCACTTCTTATAGTCAGGCTAAAAGCAAACTTCTAAAATACTTAGCGGAAAAGGCATTCTATTCACTGCAGGAATATCTAGACGAGTTAGGAACATAGTCATAAAAAAGAATGGTCTTTGTTATATTTATTCACTATTGTTTGTGATAACTCTGTATTTTTGTCATTCTAAAATTATTTGTCATTTTATTTATATATAGGTATCTAATTGTGTACTTTAGTCTTAGTAGTAAAGCTCCATTGAATCTCTGAGCTCATTCAATGTTCAGATCTCGTGGAGTAAGGATCCCTGAAGAAGTCTCGTGCAATGGAAGGCGAAACGTTGAGTAGTAATTCCAGTTTTAATTTAAGTACTTTTTAATTAAGATTTTTTAAACATTTTATTTGGCCGCCATTTTTGAATTTTTATCAGAATATTACTATTTCATCCACATATGATGCAAAGATTTGCAAAAATCTCGGAGGGTGATTTGTTCATGATTACAATAATTTCCTCTTACGACGGAAGTAAAAACCTCTTGCCATTCTTTTTCGATAAGCCGTTTAATTTATCTTTTCAGGTACTGGATCTGCTCATAAAATCTGGAGCAGATCTGAACTCGGCGAATCGAAGTGGCTGTACCGCTTTGCACGTTGCTGCGCACAAGCAACCGGCCCGATGCGTGCAGCTCCTTCTAGGCGCTGGCGCCGACCCGAACAGGGTCGACCTGTACGGCGACACAGCACTGCACGACGCGATAGGCAAAGATTCCCTTCAGGCCATCGATATGTTGTGTACCACCGTAGGTAAGTTCTTCATGCACAACTAAGAATCGTAGAATAACAATACTATACAGGGTGTCCAATTTTCATTGATATTATTAGTAAATGTACAGTGTGTGCTATTTTTTTGTGATGCCTTAAACCAGCCATGTCAAACATGCAGCCCTCGATCCGCATTCGACACAGTGAGCATGTTTCTGCGGCCCAAATCAATTTTGAAAACAGCCAGATAATGCCGCTGCAACAACGATTGGTATAAGAAAATGTACAAATGTACATAGTGCGATCTATGTTTAGGAGGATGAACTACACATACTCAACCTAAAGCCAAACGTTATCTGGCTTGTTCCGTGAAATTCTATCGCGCAAAAACACAGATGACGCTATCTGAACATTCTGGAAAGAACTCGAGAAATCACAAGTATATAAGCCGTATTCGATTGAGTTCAGTCGTTCAGTGTTTAGTCAGTTATGAGTCAGTTGCGATAGAGTTTCGAGTTGAGTTGCGCACTTATTGTTACAACACTTAACAGAGGTCGACTGGAAATGCTTGGAGGCCCGTGTCGACGTTGACAGTATGGTTGACCAATTTTATCGGATTTTACTTGGGGGAATTGATAGATTTGTTTTTTTTTTATTTATTTAAGTTTATTAGTCTGAAGAAAAAATACATTTTCATAGATAGGTCAAAAAGGAATTCAATAAAATAAAATACGTTACATAGAAGAAATACTTAACATAATAATACATATTAGACTTAAAACATACAAGTATCAACTACAAAACATTGAATTAAAATACCATTAAATCTACACTAATAGTAAGTTGATCTCCTTATTCTCTCTTATGGCACTTTGAAAATCACTGAATAAGGAGCAATGGCTGTTAAATATTTTTTTAATTGAGTTCTGAACCGTAATGAATTCAGTTGCCTGAAAGCAAGAGGCAATAGATTGTATAGATCTATGCCAACAGTGTTATTCCTATGAAGCCTGTTCTGTGGTTTTAAAATATTTCCCTTGTGTCGGGTATCATGGTCATGAATGTCTGAATGAGTATTGTGTTGATGAATGTACTTTTTTAGGTAACATATATTCTCAAGAACTATCTGACCAAAGAGAGTCAGTATAGAGTGTCGAAGAAAAAGAGGTTTACAACTCTCTGTGGATTTCATGTTAAAAATTATTCTGATGGCTTGTTTTTGCTTCATAAATACTCTCAGCAGGTTAGTGTGCCCTGCATCACCCCAAGCCAGTATTCCATAGCTCATTCTTGCATGGAATAAGCCATGGTAAGCTATCAAAGCAGCATGTTGACCAGCTGTAAAACGTACCCTACGCAGTGCATATAGGCAAGAAGAGAGTCTATTACAGAGAGTATTAATATGTTCATTCCAAGATAAAGCAGGATCCAGCTGCAAACCCAAGAACTTCAGAGACACATCAGCTCTACCACCGGTTAATCTGAACTTCATGTCTAATGTTTTAGACTCATTTAATAGGAGCTTATTTGTAGCAAACCACAATCTAGCCTCATCAAACATCCTCCGAGATACATCAGACAGAATATGATCTCTATTACATCTTATAATAAAACTGGCATCATCTGCGTAGAGCAAGGTCAAACACTGACTGTATGTTATTGAACCTGGGAGGTCATTAATGAAGATAAGAAAAAGTAGGGGTCCTAGTATAGACCCCTGAGGTACACCTCTCTTTATTTGTAAGGATGAGCTCAGCTTACCGTTGATGAAAACTTGCTGGTGTCGATTACTAAGGTAAGACTTAAATAGGTCCAGAGTTATCCCTCTAACACCATAGTGCTCCATTTTACTGAGCAGAATGCTGAGGTCGACACAGTCGAAGGCAGAGGTGAGGTCTGTCAACAAGCATTCACTATCAAGACCCGCTTCAAAAGATTCCCACACATACTCTGACAGCCTACACATTGCATCAGATGTAGACAGGCCCCCACGGAAACCATATTGACCATCTGAAAAAATGCTATGTTGATCAAAGAAAGAAAATACACTCTCACACATAATGACTTCGAAAATTTTAGAGAAAATGGGTAGAATTGATATTTGCCTATAGTTACTCATATCATTGTAATCCCCTTTTTTGTATATAGGAACGACCCTAGCCACCTTCAATGCATCTGGGAAACGCCCTTCAAGCAAGCAGGCATTTATTGTGTCAGCAAGGGGTTCAGTGATATACCGACTGCATGCCCTAACAACAAGGGAGTTAACTGAGTAGATATCCTCGGTTTTTTTGTTCTTTAATTTTTGTATTATGATCTTAATATCATCTGGGGTTACTGGCCTTATAAAAACAGAGTGTTGTTGCTTATGATTTTTACTGTTCAATACCACAATGGGATCAGCAGGAGTCACTGTTAAGGATTGTAGAATGTTTTCAGCATTGTTAACAAAAAAAGAGTTAAACTGATCAGGGCTTACATTGTCAGGTAATATTTTTGATTTTGTATGACCAGTCTCATAGTTAATTATACCCCATATGCACTTACTTTTATTTTCAGCTTTCAGAAGTTGCTTACGATATATTTTACTATATTCTGTATATACATTTTTATTAATTTCGGTAGGATATTGTTTATAATATTCATAGAAAAATAACTTTAAGTCTTTGGATCTTTTAATTTCCGGAGTGACCCAGGCAGACGCATCAGGGTTTTGATTTTTAACCTGCTTGGGGAAGAAGTGTAAATTATAATAATAGGTGAAGGTAGTCAAGAAACAATCTAGTTTTTTTACAGCAGAGTCAGCAGTATAAACATCCCTCCACTGTTCACTACTAAGTGAAGCATTGAAGGCAACTACACTGCTTGCACTGTAAACCCTTCTATAAACAATATCACTGCATGCAGAGTCATCCGGATGATCAAAGTTAAGCTGCACAAGTTGAGCCAGATGGTCTGACATACCTAAGTCCAGGGTGAGTCCTGGACCTGAAATGACAAAGCTAACAAATATATTATCCAAACCACTGAACCGTTCACCCTGATGCCTAGTGTGGGAATATATGGTTTGGGTAAGACCAAAGGAGTTAAAAAGTTCAAGTTTGTTACTAAAAGATGCAATAGGAGGAATAAAAATCCTGCATGGTATACAGAGGAGACTAGACGAACTCTGAAAAAGAAAAATAAGGCGTATCAAAAATACAAGTCTTCAAGAAGTCCAGAAGACTACGCAGACTACTCTGGACTTCGGAAAGAGTCAAAGTATTTAATTGAGCTAAGCTACCTCCTCTTCGTGTCCAATACTGAGTTGATGGTTCCTAAAAATATTAAATATTTCTGGTCTTTTGTAAAGTCTCTAAAAAAAGGTCACGGGATCCCCAAAATAATGGAATTCAACAACGAGACAAAAACAACACCACAAGAAATAGCCGATGCTTTTGCACATCATTTTGAATCCTGCTATGACGACTACTCGGGTCGGCCGGGAGGCTGCTGTGCTCGTTGATCACCATTTTACATCTGAAGAAGTTTTTAAGAGGTTGAGTGCCCTGGATGTGACTAAAAGCACTGGGTCGGATGGAATACCGCCAGAATTTTTGAAGAGTTGCTGCACATCATTGGCTACTCCTTTGAGCATGGTTTTTCAGGCCTCATTCGATCAGGGAAAATTTCCAGCCCTATGGAAGCATTCTTGGGTGGTTCCTATTTTTAAGTCTGGGTCGAAAAAGGAAATTCAGAATTATCGTGGAATTTCATTGTTACCAACCATGTCCAAGATTTTCGAATCCATCATAACAGAAGAACTTTTTGAGACTTTTAAGCATCGCCTATCCCCAAAACAACATGGCTTTTTCAAAGGAAGATCTACTGCCACCAACCTGGGTGTCTTTCAGGAATACTTAGTAACGAACATCGAGGGAGGTTCACAAGTGGATGTGATCTATACCGATCTTGCAAAAGCGTTTGATTGGGTATGCCCTGAACTATCTATAGCAAAGATTTCTGCTATGGGCGTAACTGGATCATACATTCAGTGGATAGACTCATACCTCAGGAACCGCAAACAGTGTGTAAGATTTGGCAGTGTAGCATCCCGAGAGGTAAACGTGACGTCGGGAGTGCCCCCAGAGATCCCATTTAGGGCCAGTATTGTTTTTACTGTTTCTAATGACATTGCATCTGTCTTTGAAAAGTGTGAGTATCTTTTATATGCCGACGACGTAAAGTTGTTTTACGCTGTGAGAAGCTTTGAGGACTGTGTGGCTGTCCAGAATGACCTCAATAATTTAGCTAACGGGTGTGACTTAAATTTTTTACAAATTAATGTGTCTAAGTGTTAGATTATGCGTTTTTACAAGTGTAAATGTCCATTAGAATATTTTTAAGCTTTAACAAACCCATTGACACAATTTTAATGAAAGCTTCTAGGATGTTAGGTTTTGTTCGTCGCACATGTTTCAGGATCTGTGATGTTAGGGTCATTAAGTCATTGTATAATTGTTTGGTGAGAAGTATTTTAGAGTATAACAGTGTTATTTGGTGTCCTAGTTATAACTGTCACATACAGCGATTGGAAATGCTCCAAAATAAATATGTTAAGTTTCTTTTATTTAAGTTAAGATTTCCATACAAGGAGCTAACTTATGCAACACACAATCAACTTGCTGGAATTGAAAGCCTACAAAAACAAAGGCATAATGCTTTAGCATGCTTTTTGCATAAGCTCCTAAATGGTACAATTGATTGCAGCCATCTACTGTCTAAAATATATTTTCGCATACCTCAAAGGCGAACAAGATCTAGGAAGCTCTTTCAAAATATGTATCATCGAACTAATTATGGCATGCACCAGTGCTTTACTGATAGGCTTATGAGGAACTCTGACGATAATTTTAGAGAAATAGATCTTTTTAAGTTCAGCTTTGAGGTATTTAAATGTAGAATTAAAGATCAGCATTAGTTAGAAGCACCAAGGATTGATTTTGATTATCTTTAGTTAAAACTTTTTTTTTTATGTACAATTTGAAGTTATTACTCTGTATGTATTGTGTGAAAATTATTTGTTTGATTTGTAATAGTACAGTCGGTGTCCCAAAATTATATAATATAAAACGTCACTATGATATTCATAAAACTATGTTTGTCAAGTATACAGACATGGTCAGAAACGAAAAGTTAAATAAGTTAAAATCACGGTTGAAAGATTAGCAGCTTATGTTTACACGTCCAAAGCAAGAAAATTAATCTGTCCTTCAAGCGAGCTATATACTGTCGGAGTTGATCGCCAAATACTCAAAACCATTTGTTGAAGGTGAATTTATAAAAGAGTGCTTTGTAAAGAGAACTACTGACTGAGTCGCATCTCAAAGGTATTCGAGAAGATACTGAACGACAGACTCCAAATATTTCTTAATAAATATAAAATGATAAACTCAAATCAGCACGGTTTTTTTAGCCGGTAGATCTACAGAAACGGCATCATTCGACCTCGTGAATTTTATATATGGAGAACTGGAAAAAGATCGCTACGTGGTTGGATTCGATTTGTCTCATGCCTTTTATACCCTGAATTTGGATTTTGTAGCTCAGAAGCTGGACAATGCTGTCATCAAGGAAAAAGCAAATGCCCTAATAATATCTTTTCTGGAAAATCGAAAAATGCTAGTCAAAATTGAGGACCGAACATCGAGTGAATATAGTATTGATATTGGAACAGCACACGGATCAGTGCTTTATCCGCTCATATTTTTAGCCTTCATAAACGACCTGTGCATGCCTGATATAACCATAAAATTCGCCGACGACACCACTGCGGCCATCTCTGCGACAAATGAGAGAAAACTCCAGTCCAAGATTCACTCAGTGATAAAGAACATAAATCAATGCTGCTTTTCAAATCAGCTTGTACTAAACAGAAATAAGACCATCACTATACCATTCCATAAGTCAGCACCAAAAACACCAATCATAGATGAGGGAGAACAAGTAGTTAAGTTTTTGGGATCATATGTCGACTAGGGACTCTCATGAGAGAAACAACTTGATCATGTTTCAGGCAAACTAAACAAGGCATACTTTGCTCTCCTTAGGCTAAAGCAAAGTGTTCCTATTGAAACTCTAATGACTACATACTATGCACTTGCACACTCCCATCAGCTACAATACAATGCTTTGGGGACAACCGCATCTTTGTCGCAGAGAAAAGGATTGTACAATTAATCTTTAACCTAAAACCCATGGAGTCTTGCAGAGAAATATTCAAAACCAAAAAGATCCTAACTCTCTACTCAATATATATACTAAAGTGTGCAATGTATGTTCAGAATAACCAAGAAAAATTCCCAAGAAATTCTCTATATTACCAGTATCCAACCAGAAGCAGAAATGAACTCACAGTACCAATACATAGATCAAGATTTTATGAAAAATCCCCCTATTATGCGTGTACTCAAATCTACAACAAACTCCCAAATGATATTAAGGTAGCAAATACCACGATCCAATTTAGGAAGAGACTGACTAGCTATCTAGTAGGAAAAGCATACACACTCAAAGAGTTTCTGGAGCAATAAAATACCTGAAATTGTCTGTGTTCGTACTACTTCCTCTGAATTGTGATCTTAATGTACAGGGTGTCCGGATTTGGTTGCAAAAGCAGGGTATCTCGCTTATTTTTAAAGATAGAACCTTGCGGTTTTCTCGAACCTGAGCTAATTTTTTGTGAAACTCATGAAGCCGTAAACAAAATTTTCATAGCCTTCTTCGTTTATGAGATACAGGGCGAAATAGAAAATTTTGCATTTTGGGACCCCCTCGTATCTCGGTTATCCTTTAACTTAATGCAAAGGGAAAAATTGCTGCTTATACAGTTTTTTACGCTGGATCCAGTGGCGTAGTCATATTTTTCATTTAAGTTGTTATTTTTTAGATATGACCCAAAGTTGTGTTTTTTTTTTAATGGGACATCCTGTATATTTGTCCAGAAATTGATTTGTCCTTTTAAAAGCTTCTCAAAAATATATAATAGTATGGGTCTATTTTAATAAATAACAACAAAAATCCTAATTTTTATAATTATCATCCCAAATTTTGCATTAGGCTTTTGTTTTCTTGGAAGCAAAAGACATTTCCTAATTTTGTACGCGTATATAAAATATAGCGCTAGTTTTTTGTATTTATTTATTTTGTGAAAATATATTTGTATTGTTATGAAAGAAAACCAAACTTTCGAACATTATGAAAAGTACGATATGTTAGCTTGTTTTATATTAAGTAATGAAAATGTTGAAGCGGCTTCTGAGATGTATTTTAACAGGTAAATACTTAATTTTTAGGTATGTTGAAATACTATTGCTTAATTTTTATTTAGATATCCAGAAAAGAGGGAACCTAATATATCCACTTTTTATCAAATAAAAAAGAATTTACTTAATCACGGATCATTTATCAAACCTCGTACGAAAACATATAATAAAGAAAATCGGGAGGCTGAGGAAATTACGGTTTTGGCTAATGCAAAAGCTTACCCTACAAACTCTTGTAGGGCCAGTGAAAAGAGCATAGGGATTCCAAAAAGTAGAGTTCAAGAAATTCTAAAAAAGCACAAATACCGCCCATACAAATTTAGGCTCGTGCAGCACTTACAGCCAGGGGATGCAGAGCGTCGGGTAGTCTTCTGCAATTGGTTTCGAGAAAGATGCGATATGGTTAGAGATTTTGAAAGGAGGGTTATATGGTCAGACTAAGCACATTTCAGTAATTTTGGTATACTCAATAGGCACAATAGTAGATTCTGGTCACAGGAAAATCAACACCAAATATTTCCCAGAAGACAGCAGGGCAGGTTTGGTCTAAATGTGTCCTGCTTCATATTAGGAACACATATAAAAATCTAACAGCCAATCGCTATATAAAAATTTTAGAGGCAGCTATACCTGAATTACTTGACGATGTTCCTCTAGCGCAAATTAACGAAATTTATTTTCAACAGGACGGTGCTCCTGCACACAATTCTAGAAAGACGAGATTATTTCTGCACAATAATTTTACCAATCAATGGATCGGAACAAATGGACCTATAAGATGGTCCCCTAGGTCCCCAGATTTGTCGATATTAGATTTCTTTCTATGGGGATATCTGGAAAATAGAATTTACAAAGACCACTATGATAATGTCCAAGATTTAGGAAATGCAATAAGAGAAAATTTTCGCTATTTACAAAATCATCCCGTTATTTAGCTTAATTCCCTAAAACGAATATGAAAATTGTGTGAAGCATGCATAGAACAAAATGGAAATCAGTTTGAACAGTTCTTTTGATTTCCTTGGTTACTGTAGTTCTTATACGACAGTTGATTTTTGATGAAAGGCTTGTTACATAATAATTTATTACTGTTTTGTTCTTGTGTTACATAAATCTAGGTAGGTGGTACTTTTTTGATGCGAAATTATCAATCCATATTTTGATAGATAGATTTAATTGCATATTTATTTTGATTTATTTAGGATGTAGATATTGTTAACGACTTTAAATAAAAGGCAGCATTGTTTTGCATGGCCTATTGCAAAATTTGGGATGATAATTATAAAAATTAGGATTTTTGTTGTTGTTTATTAAAATAGACCCATACTATTATATATTTTTGAGAAGCTTTTAAAAAAACAAATCAATTTCTGGACAAATATACAGGGTGTCCCATTTTAAAAAAATACAACTTTGAGTCATATCTAAAAAATAACAACTCAAATGAAAAATATGACTACGCCACTGGATCCAGCGTAAAAAACTGCATAAGCAGCAATTTTTCCCTTTGCGTTAAGTTAAAGGATAACCGAGATACGAGGGGGGTCTCAAAATGCAAATTTTTCTATTTCGCCCTGTATTTTATAAACGAAGAAGGCTATGAAAATTTTGTTTACGGCTTCAAAAAATTAGCTCAGGTTCGTGAAAACCGCAAGGTTCTATCTTTAAAAATAAGTGAGATACCCTGCTTTTGCAACCAAATCCGGACACCCTGTACTTTGTAAACATGTCGAGTATAATTGTTGTAAGTTTTGTGATATTTTTGTAATAGATTAGTTTTAAGTGAATTTTATGACGAACCCATTGTCATTGTGACCTTTTGAACTAATAAAATATTATTATTATTATTATTATTATTATTACAGTCATTGTTTCAATGGCATTGATGGGTTTGGATCTTCTTATGTTACTTTTAGAAATATGATTTTACATTTACAAGTTTTATTGCATAACTTCTTTCTTCTCTTTGTAGTTTGCAAGTGTTTTAAAGATATTATAGCTGTAAGTTTTTTTTTTTTTTAAGATGTAAAGCAAATACCATTTGGAGTTTTTTTTTACTCTGTAGTGTATTAAATTAAATAAATAAAATATGACTGAGTGTGACAACGTGAATCCAAAAATGTAGACTAATTATTAAGGATCAGTTTCATCATTTTATACAATAAATATGGTTTTTGTAATGTATTTTTCTGACCTTAACCAGTGAAAAAATTTTTACTATTATCAAATTTGACCAAGACAGATAAGACGAGTTAAATAAAAGTTTGTAATAAACATTGCAATGGTGTACTACATTTTCGTTTCTTTCTCTATTAAAGGTACCGATTTTTACCTGCGCAACAAAAGAGGTTTCAACGTGCTCCATCATGCCGCTCTGAAGGGTAAAAATCTGGCGACGCGGAAACTGTTGGGCCACGCGCGGCAGCTCGTCGACGTCAAAAAGGACGACGGCTTCTCGGCCCTCCACCTCGCAGCTCTGAACGGGCACAGGGACGTAGTCGAAACGTTGATACGGGCCGGGCAGGCCGACATCGACTTGAGGAACAACAGGAACCAGACGGCGTTGTTGTTGGCGGTTAGTCAAGGTAAATATTGTTACACATTTAGTCCCAGTCACGAATTTGTAAAGAATTAGGTGAATAACTTATTTATTATTTTAATGAATTAAGCTTACTTTGGTTTTTGATCCATGTGACGACCATGATAGAGGTTTCTGTAGACTATATAAGAATGGTTATCTGTATATAGTCAAAAGCAATGTTATCGTGCGGGTCATACGATTTATCAACGACAAACTTTTTAAGTTTGTTTTTCTTTTATTACGTGTAATCATATTCTCCGCATAAAATCCGGAAGATGAATTAGATAGACCTATGATATTTTCATATGAAAAAAGAGGGTAAACATATAAATACCAGCAGTTGTAAAAATCTTTGAGCTATGTCACTTCAAAGTCAGATTGACAAGTAGTGACAAAATGAGTAATAGAAAACAATTTTCGGGTTTTTTACATCCACAAGCGAAAAAAATGGTATTAAATCTAATAAAATATTACGAAAATGAAAATTCACCGGCCAATATCCAGGAGACAGTAGCAAAAGCTCTGGGAATCGGTATAAGAACTGTGCATGAAAAAAAAAGCATAATTTACTACCGAAGAAGATTAAGAAATGTGCACGAAAATTGCCAAAGACAGAATACTTAAGTGACAATGTAAAAATGGATGTTCATAATGCAATTTACACATCAAAAACTAATATAACCCTTCAGGTTTTAAAAGAAGCTTTAAAAAATCGAGGCATATTGGAAATTGGACTAAAATCGTTTGTCAAAATTAATAAAAATGTTGGGTTTTTCGATATAAAAAGGACTGTAATCGAAGATTTTTATGCGAGTTGCCACATATAGCAAGTTAGCGTATCCAGTTTTTAAAGAAATACACGGAAAATGTTAATTCAAAATTTAGAAAAGTGGTATTTTTAGACGAGACTTGGATATTTTCTAATGGAAGTGGTTCGAAATCTTGGCAGGACGAGTCTGTAAAAAGTGTTGAGAAAAAAGGGCTGGGGCAAAATCATATTACGAAAAACACGTGAACGATGGTCTTACATCAGATGAAGTGCAATTTGTTTGGCAAGATTCATTAAATTATATTACGCCGGAGTACTGGAAGAAATCTGTGGAACATACGGAGAAATTAATATGGGATTGGTGGAATCGAGAACGAGTTCTGTAACTTAAGACTTTTGCCTTCGGATTTTTTCATGTACATTTCTTAATCTTGTTTGGAAGTAAATTATGATTTTTTTTTCATGTACAAGTTTCTGTACATTCCTTATACCGATTCTCAGAGCTTTTGCCGCTGGCTCCTGAATATTAGCCAGTGAATTTTAATTTAAAAATGTTTCTATTAGATTTGACACCACTTTTTTGCTTACTTTTTTAGTACATTTGTAATTTTGTAGGCAATAAATAAATAATTCATTCAAATTAAGAATACTTGTTCCAATTTTAAAGCGTGTTTAAAATAAGTACATTTTTTTTATTAATTATAAGACAAAATACAGGCTGTATATATATATATATATATATATATATATATATATATATATATATATATATATATATATATATATATATATATATATATATATATATATATATATATATATATATATATATATATATATATATATATATATATATATATATATATATATATATATATATATATATATATATATATATATATATATATATATATATATATAGTAGGGTTATTTTCTTGGGAATATGGTTCAGATAGACAATTACGAGTTTATTACAAGGACTTTATATTGTCTGCAGGACGTTTCGGTCGTTGGTACGGCCTTTTTCAACTGCGTTAAGCATAGACAAATAGTCAAACATTACAAAATGACACATAACATAGAAAAAAAATAGACAAGATCGTCACTACATTTGAACATGTACAGGTTAAACAAACTAATTTACATATACAAAACAGTAAACGTATGTGTGTACGGGTGACAAAGAGTACTGAGTACTCAGTATATATATATATATATATATATATATATATATATATATATATATATATATATATATATATATATATATATATATATATATATATATATATATATATATATATATATATATATATATATATATATATATATATATATATATATATATATATATATAATATATATATATATATATATATATATATATATATATATATATATATATATATATATATATATATATATATATATATATATATATATATATATATATATATATATATATATATATATATATATATATATATATATATATATATATATATATATATATATATATATATATATATATATATATATATATATATATATATATATATATATATATATATATATATATATATATATATATATATATATATATATATATATATATATATATATATATATATATATATATATATAGTATATATACATATATATATATATATATATATATATATATACGTGGGTACTTTATATTCTTAGGTAAAGGTTATTCATACAAACACAAATTTTTCATATCAATTCTTTTCAAGATTTATTGTTGTTGCGTTTCCTTTTTATTTAAAAATGTTTGTTTTTTTTTTCAATAAAATTAAAGCACATTACATACATATAAACGTAAACATTAAACATCAGTTACATAAAAGGTCCTAGTTATATTTTGTTTTTCGTTTAAAATATCTTATATACTATTGGTGACAAATAGCATAAAATAGTATTTGTGATTTGGTAAAATAAAATATCTGGATTTTACTAGAAAACATATTTGGGTACAACGATTTAAATATCTATAATGCAACTTGGTTTTTAATTTATTTACGGGTACGTACCTTATAGAAACGATCTTCATTGTGGATAGTTTATGTAGTGAATGATATTAGATTGATTGGTTTTAAATACTGTACAATTTTTTGTTTATAAAAACTGCAGCATTTATCTTTTGTTTGGTGTCTGCGAAAATAAATATTGTTATTTCTATTGGATATACGGGGATTTTAAAATTATATACAGGGGAGTAGATAGAGTATATTGTGTTGTCATTCGGATATATTTTTTAGGACAATTTAAGCATGGAATTGAATAAACCAAGTTTGATTTCTTGTTTTTTGGTACTTGCTTTTTAATGGAGTGTAAAAATAATTTAATAAATTTTGAGCTTTGTGAAACTCAAATTCTCAATTCTTCTACGACGAGACAATTTTTTCTTATTTTTTTTTTAAATTTACTTAGATTTTTATTGCTATACCGAGTTTGGGTTTATGCTATTACTGAAATGTACAGGGTTTTATGTATGGAGTAGTTTATTTATTTAGATTAATTTACTTTGGTATCAGAAATTTGGCTTAAGTTATTGATGTCTTTTTTATCGTTGACGGCATCTTTCTCTTTTTTAATTAGTATAATTTTTTTTATTGTGAGTTTTATTGTTGATTATTGAGGATGATATTATTTTTTGACCTGTATAAATCATAAACTGCATTATGAATACACAAATGGAATTGAGAAAACATGTTTTCCGGCATCTAGGGACCCTTAAACGTAAAGATCTGAAAAAATCTCATGAGGGAAGTAATAACTAATTATCTTGTGTTTTTAACAAAAGTGTATAATATTTTTAAAAAATAAAATTTTTTTTGTTATCAGAATACAAAAAAAAAACAAAGTTTTCTTTGCACAGGGGTGGCTCACATTTAAATAAATGACACTGTATAAGTGGTTAGATTTTTAGGTCAAGCGGGGCTCATAATTTTTGGTGATTGATAAAAAAATCTTACTTTCATTCAGTGGCTGTATAAACAGAACATATCCTGATTGTTCCACTGATTCGAACTGCCTTCCGACTTTATTAAGGCGCTTGCCATTTTGTGTATTTTTGCTTTTGCCAATTGAAAAATTTTAACCAAATACATATTTAGCGAATTTTCTTATTTAGTCCCTCGGCATTTAATATATAAAATAATATGAAGTGGCTATCTTAATAATATTGCGTAATATAATAAAAAAAACTATTTTCTTTCTCTCTGTATATTTGTAAATAGCCCATCGAGATTTAATAGCTCGATAAAAGAATCACACAACATTTTGGTATTCACTGTGTTTTCTGATTTATAATTATAATCTTGAGATGGCCAGTTACTGCAACAATTACTTTACAAATATTGTTATAAAAATGGCACAACAGATACAAATACCCAAACATCCTTTTAAAACAAAAACTAGTAATATGGCATCCATGTATCTAAGACCTGTATCGGAAAATGAGGTAATAAATCAAATTGCTGCTCTGAAAAACGATAGTGCCCCCGGTAAAGATGGAATAACGTCAAAACCTATAAAAATGGTTCATTTGGAAATAATAAAGCCTTTAACACATATCATAAATTTAACTTTCAAAACAGGAATAGTACCAAATCAATTTAAGGAATCAATAATTACTCCCATATACAAACTATCAACCAATAAGCCTTTTAAATAATTTTTCAAGACGTTTAATATTTTGTCAGATAGAGAGTTTGGTTTTACAGAAGGCTTAAGTACAACAGACGCCATGTATTGCCTCACATCAGACGTTGTAAATAGCCTGAATACCAGTAAAAAAAGCTTGGCTATTTTTCTTGACCTCTCAAAGGCGTTTGACACTGTTCCTCATGACCAACTGATTGTCAAAGTCAAAGTCAAGACTGATCTTGTTGACAAAGCTGAAAAATAATAATTATTATATGGCTAGTAATGGTCTTGCCATAACTAATAGTAAAAAAAAAATATTACACATTAATATACAAAATAGTACGTCTAAAAAATTAAAAAAGAAACAAACAAATTAACAAATAATTTACATAAAAGTTAAAGATATTAAAAAGTTGTATACACATATAAATTTAAAAAATGCAGCTAAGATTTTGATGTTTAGAATGAATCATAAACGATCTGAATAATACTCTAATAAGCTATAGTCGGCTTTTTGTTCCAGATGGATTGTTAATTTTTTTCTAAACGTTTTCAAATCATTTATGTTTCGAAAATATATGGGTAAGTGGTTATACACTTTAACACTTTCATAGATGATAGAGTTTTTGGTAGAGGCAAGCCTGGGGATGGGCAGTGGAAGGTTGATGGATTGTCGAGTGTTGTACTGAGAGCCACTGGTGTAATCGTGTCTTCTCTTATGAATAAGGCACACTGTTTCTAGAATAAACAGGCAAGGCAAGGTTAAGATCCTGGACGAGATGAATAATGGTTTACAATGATCTCGAGGTCGAGCCTTGTTCAGATACCGAACCGCCCTCTTTTGCAATACAAACACTGAGTTCAGTAAATGATTGGCACTTAGGCCCCAAAATGCCACACCATAACGCAGCTGACAGTCTACCATGGAAAAATAGAACATTCTTGCAACAGACCAGCTCAGTTCATTAGACACTACTCTCAGCGCAAAACATGCAGACGCTAGCTTTGAATTTAGGGAAGAAATATGCTCTGCAAATTTCAATCTGTCATCCAGTGTTATACCTAAGAATTTAATAGAAGGTTTGCATTCGATGGTTTGATCATTTAATATAAGGGGATCCATTGAAAATTTGAATGACAAGATGTTTGTCTTCTTAACATTAAAACAAAGTGAATTTGAATTGCACCAAGTCTTTACCTTAACAATATCACTAGTCATCACCCCATGTAAGCTCTCACTCAAGCCACGCCAAAGAATTGTGGTATCATCTGCGAATAACGTGAATTTACCTTGAATATTTAAAAAAGACAAATCGTTAATATATAGAAGGAACAACACGGGGCCCAACACCGATCCCTGTGGAACGCCACTTATAATTCTTTGGCTATCAGACGCAGAACTACCACACTGCACAAACTGAAATCTATCAGACAAGTAAGTTTTAAACCAGTTCAAAGCTTGACTACGGAAGCCATATACATTAAGTTTTAGTAGCAGTGTTCTGTGACATACACAATCAAATGCTTTTGAGAAATCACAGAACACTGCCGCCACTGAATCACATACGTTCATTCCCAAATACACCTGCTCCAAGAATGCAAAAATTGCATCATTTGTACCCTTACATTTCTGAAATCCAAACTGCGCTTTATGAAGTATATTAAAACGAGCCAAATGGGACATAACGCGTACTTTTACAAGTTTTTCAATAACCTTAGAAATTGAAGACAGCAATGCAATAGGCCTAAGATTAGATGGATCGTCCAAGTCGCCACCCTTATATAAAGGGATAACTAAAGAAGTTTTCAAACAGTCCGGAAATATACCAGTTGAAAAAGAAAGGTTTATCAGGTCTACCAGTGTATGCAGGGCTGCGTCAGGGAGGTTTATCAAAATCCGCACTGACAAGCCATCTGATCCTGCGGACTTTTTATTAATAATTTCGGACAAGGTTTTAGTTACTTCTTTAAAATTTGTCTCATGTAATTCAAAATTCTCCGGTACATACACGTCATGCAGGTACTCTAAGGGATTTTTTTTTGGAGCTAAGTTGCTGGTTAATTTGTCTGCGATGGTACAGTAGAAGGTATTTATAACATTGGGCTCAATTGAGATGTTGGGTCTAGAAGATTGATATCCTTATGCAGTGTGGGATACGGGGCGCAGTGTTGGAAGTCTTTGCCAGCTACCTGTCAGAACGATATCAACATGTTAAAATAAATGATCCATTAAAAATTAAAATAGGTGTTCCTCAGGGTACTATTCTAGGCCCTATACTTTTTATAACATATTTAAATTCGCTTTTAAACTTAAAAATAAACGGTAAATTAATATCATATGCAGATGACACAGCATTAATATTCTCAGGCGATACTTGGGAACAAACAAGACTAAAGGCAGTAAACGGTTTTATTATAGTTAAAAGTTAAAGCAGTTAAGAACATAAAATATCTAGGAATAATAATCGATCAGCACCTGAAATGGACAGACCACATTATACACTTAACAAACAGACTGCCCAATCTTATATAAAAATTTTATATGTTGAGAGAGTTTTTGAGTAGTAAATTGATAAAATTGATCTATAAATCTTTAGTAGAAACTCTACTTAGGTATGGACTAATAATATGGGGAGGAGCATACAAAAGTAATCTTCGCTCACTGCAACTTATTCAAAACTATATCCTAAAAATAATTTTCAATAAAAATAGGCTCTACTCAGCAAAGCTATTATATAGCGAAGATATTAATAGTATAAATTTATTGTACATACATTATCTATGCTCTTTTATACATAAAACAAATAAAACTAGATCATATTAACCATGCCCACTACACAAGACAAAATAAAAATAATCATCTGACCTTACCATTGAATTATCGAGATATAAATTGACGATTTTTAGA
This sequence comes from Kuschelorhynchus macadamiae, assembly GCA_030620095.1. Lineage (NCBI taxonomy): Eukaryota > Metazoa > Arthropoda > Insecta > Coleoptera > Curculionidae > Kuschelorhynchus > Kuschelorhynchus macadamiae. The sequence continues at coordinate 823,895 of JAUTXW010000598.1, forward strand.
TTATCTGGTCATAAAATTTTACAACATGCTGCCTACTGAAATAAGAGAACATATAAATATAAAAATATTTAACAAAAAAAGTAAAACATACATATATAACAACCTTGACACATTTTGTGCTCTTTTAAATCAAAAGAGGAAGTGCTAATTATAATTACTTGTTAACTTAACAATAAAATAATTATTGATTGATACAGGTTTGTGGTTACCCCCGTGCCTCCCCCATCCACATTTATACTAACTCATTATATTGTTACTATGTATACTTAGTTTCATTTGAGTTTTCATTATAATAAGAAATAGACTTATATTGTAATAGCATAATGTAAAATATCAACAAAGAAGAGACAGTACATGAGTACATACAGATGCTCTTGCATTTAGGTACCCCTTAAAATTGTTTAATAATGAAACCAATATAATCAACTGGATCAATTATATATTTTACAAATTGTATGAAATTGAGTAAATAAATAAATAAAAAATAAATAAATTGAAATATTATGCAATAACTACAAAATAATTTAATTTCCTTTTCTACAATAATTAGCAATCCTAAGCATTTAAATATTATAGTTATTATATTTTTGTATTGTCACCTTGTAATGGGCAAGTCCCAAATAAATACAGTAAATTTGATTCATAATGTTGGTGACCTTTGGACCCGCACGATAAGACCGACTATATCTGCCAACTGCACCAAAAAAAAAACTTTTCTATTCAACCTTTTTTAAATCTCTACAATTTTTAAAATATCTCTGTTAGGTAACAGAGTAATCTTTAGAAATAGTTTCTAACTGACATAATTGATTTAACCAGATTTAGTCAAAGTAAGTAATTATATGTTTCCAGGTCATTGTGATGTCATAGAGCTCCTAATTAAACTCAAAGCTAACATAAACGCTACCGACGAGGACGAAGATTCCGCTTTACACATCGTACTTATGAAGAGAAGCCACCTGAATGGGGAAGTCAACCAGGCGCAGAATCCTCTCATATACTCGATCTACCACAGCATCCACGTGGCTGAACACCAACTGGCCATAGCGATCGCCTGCTTCCTAATACAGCAGGGCGTGAACGTAGAAGCTGTCAACAATAAAGATCAATCGGCACTAGATCTGCTGCAAGACGAGGCCTTGCGAGAACTTCTCAAAAGTTATATTCCTGCCAACGACAATAACGACACCGAACTGAACGCTCAAGATTTTCCCAATTTGGAGATATTGTCCCTTAACGAGGCGAGGGTGGATAATTATAACCTGACTGATAACGCGCCAAAAAATAGTCCTGCCAAAAATCCTATTATCGAAGATCATAGGAGTACGAGACAAAGTCGCAAGCTCGACAAGTCAATAGATATAGGTAAGTTGTAATTTTAATCTGTGATTTACTTTGAAATTTACTGACTACAGATATTTTAACAGGCAAAAGTACTAGTATTTTTTTGAGTATAAAAGGGAATAACACTTACAACCTTATTCACTAAAGGGGGTTTAAATGTAGACCAGATCTAACTTGACAGTTATAGGTTTAAGATGACATTTTTAACAATTGAACAAATCATTTTTCTAAATGTCACAATTACAAAATGGCAGTGACATAAGCGAAACAACTGGCGAACTAAGAGTTTTAAGTACCATGGGAACTAGACCTGGCCTAACTCTTAAACCTTTTTAGTAAATACGGGGTTTATGGTCTTCGGATTTTCAAACTTACGTTTTTTTAACAAGACGGCAACATTGTTAAGCATACTTTTTGAGAGTTGCACAAATTGTTATTGGTTTAAGCGTAAATTATAACTTTCTAGCTCTTAATTGTCGACGTGTCGTTCCATGGGAATGGCGGAATCCTGCTATTTGATTAATTACAGGAATTTAGTTCCTCGGGAATTTGTCTATCTTAAGCTTGGAAAATGCAACCAGTAAAGAGTATGTTTACCAGCCCCATTTTTATTTTTTTTGAACTGGTTTTGTTACTTTTCTAATAAGTAATAAAATGTCGACAGAGCTTAAATGTACTCCTATGTCACTTGGAGGCTACAAACAAGCGCACTTTTATATCAAGACATGAAAACGTTTTTATATATATATATATATACTTTCTTGTAGGCCGTTTTGCACCTGCAGAAATTATATATTTCTGCTATTCTACATATATATATATATATATATATATATATATATATATATATACATGTATATATACAGGGTGTCCCAATAGTGCGTTCTCGGTTTATATCTTGATAACGGATAGCGATATAAAAAAATTTCAAATACAAAAGTTGTAGAACAATACATAACCTAAAATTATTTTCATTTATACAGGGTGTCTCAAAAATCTGTAGTGAGGCAAAGTAGTGTTTTTTCTTATGGGAAACCTTGTATATTTTTGCATATTTAGATTCTGCTCGTGATTCTACACATTTTTTGTACAACATGTCCTATGTCTAAATCTGATAGTTTTTCTAATATCCGCCATTTTGTGCCTTTTTTCAAACGACGTGGACCGTTGGCTTTTTGATATAGGATTATGATTTTTGGCAGGAACATTAACAAAAGTATGGGTTGACTTTCAACGTGAACAAAATTTGTCGGCGTTGTACAGGGGGTCCTAGATATAAGTAGGAGAAATTAACAAAAAATTAAAAACATATCTTCATTTTTTTAAATGGAATGTATAGTATTTTAATATTTTAGACTATTCGTGACCCAAAACCCTATCTTTCGTTATAAATATGTCCTATACCTATTTGTCATAGTTTCCGAGATTTTGACATTTTTGTATTTATTATTTGGTTTTCAATGGCAATCGCCTTAGAATTTGCTTTATTATTGAATTTTCTAATTATAATACACTACAAGTGACGCAAAATTAAAAATTCAGCCCTTAATATTGTGCTAAGAATGGCGACTTAAAGACTTAGAACAGATATTTTACCAACTATTCTTAAATATTTACTATTTTGGCTATTATAAAAGCGTAGGTAGTGTCAACATTTAGTTAAAACTTAATGCACGGAGATGCCTTAGACAATCCCAAAGGAAAAACAAATGAAAGCGGGGAAAATGTTGTCATGGCGAAATGTCAGACTCTTGTATTTGTGTAGTAACGGTGTTCAAATTGATTCAAAATGAATTTTTCTAGAGAAGAATTAATTAACATGATTTATGTTTTGGGCGCAAGTGATCAAAATTGTTTTTTAGCAAGTAGAGTTTATGCGCAACGGTTTAGCAATGCCGAACGTCATCCTCATGAGGTATCATTTGTCAGACTCAAACAACGATTTGAAAGAACTGGATGTGTCGATTACGAACAAAAATTGGAAAGGCAGAAAAGAGCCGCAAATGAAGAAACTGAATATCTTGTTATGCAAGCTTTAATTGAAAATCCTCATATTTCATGTAGGCAGTTAGAAAAGGAGAGAAGTATTGCTAAATCTACGGCAAACAGAATAATTAGAAAACATAAATTTCACCCATACCATATTCAACTGGTACAAGAGCTGGATCAAGACGATTTCAATCGAAGACTTGATTTTTGTATTTGGGCATTAGCAAAAAGTAGAGAAGAACATGATTTTTTTCAATAACATTTTATTTACTGACGAAACGACATTTCATAAAAATGGATACGTCAACCGACATAATTTCCACTATTATAGTTCTGAAAACCCCAGATTCATTATCCCCTTGGATCACCAGCATAGATGGTCTCTTAATGTATGGGCTGGTATAATCGGTAACCGTATCATTGGACCTTATTTTTTCGAAAATAGAGTTAATGGAGACACATTCCTAAATTTACTGCAAAACAGTTTGCAGGAGTGGATTGACGAATTACCTTTGAATTTAGTGAGGCGGATGTGGTTCCAACTAGATGGCGCTCCGGCACATTTTAGCAGGCAGGCAGGTGATGCAATTTTTAGACGCGAATTATGAAAATAAATGGATTGGTAGGGGAGGTCCAGTATCATGGCCGGCCAGGTCTCCGGACCTCTTGTTAAAGAGCAAGTTTAGCAAACGCCACCCACTGCCATAGAGAATATGAAAATGAGAATTAGAAATGCATGTACAAATATCAATGCCGCGATGCTGAATAGAGTTAACAATTCCTTTGTGAATCGGCTACAAGTGTGTGTTGAAAGAAATGGTTGTCATATTGAACATTTAATCAAGTGATTGTAGGACTTCTTTTTCTGTTGTGTCTCTTTAATTAAAATATTTATTTGCCTTTTTACATAAAAAAAATAAATAGACTGAATTTTTAATTTTGCATTTATTACTGTGTATTAACGTACAGGGTGATTCACCGAGATTTGCCACCCCCCTTAATTCCTTTATTTTTAATAACAGAGAAAAAGTTGAAATACAAAAGTGTCCCTCGGATATCAACTTTGTTATTTTAAATGGAACACCCTATTTTTGGATTCCTCGGAAAATTCTATAAATTCGATAATAAAGCAAATTCTAAGGCGATTGCCATAGAAAACCAAGTAATAAATACAAAAATGTCAAACTCTCGAAAACTATGACAAATAGGTATAGGACATATTTATAACGAAAGATAGGATTTTGGGTCACGAATAGTCTAAAATATTAAAATTCTATACATTCCGTTTAGAAAAATGAACATATGATGTTTTTAATTTTATTCATTTCTCCTACTTATTTACCCCCTGTACAACGCCGACATTTTTTTGTTCACGTTGAAAGTCAACCCATACTTTTGTTAATGTTCCTGCCAAAAATCATAATCCTATATCAAAAAGCCAACGGCCCACGTCGTTTGAAAAAAGGCACTGCAATTCATAATGTTTTACAAAATGGCGGATATTAGAAAAACTATCAGATTTAGACATAGGACATGTTATACAGAAAATGTGTAGAATCACGAGCAGAATCTAAATATGCAAAAATATACAGGGTGTCCCGTAAGAAAAAACACAAATTTGCTTCGCTACAGATTTTTGAGACACCCTGTATAAATGAAAATAATTTTGGGTTATGTAGCCCGTATTGTTCTACAACTTTTGCATTTGAACTTTTTTTATATCTCTATCTGTTATCAAGATATCAACCGAGAACGCACTATTGGGACACTCTGTATATATAAATGGGACTCTTAATCATAATAAAATGATTAATTTTAAATTTGTTGCGCATTAGTCAAAACATTTTATGTTAAGTTTTGTATGCAACCGGAATATCATGTTCTTTGAAACTGGTTTAATTTGGCAACATTGTTGAATAGACGTTTATCTCAGAATTTCTGCTACTGATTTCTGTTTTGTAATGGTAAAAGAATCAGCATCCGAGCTTTTTGCAGATCTTTGCGTCTTCGGGTCCCTAGATCCCGAAAAAACATTTTCTTCCACATCCGTCAATCTGTACGTGGTATAGTTCAATAATGTCTTATCTAATTGACGTAAAATTTTGGTTAAAAATCGAGTCATATGGGGATGAGATGTTTACATTTTAGTAAAAATCCAATATGGTAAATCAAAATGGCAGTCTAATGAAAATGTTAAAAAAATGTAGTACCAAAGAACTACTTATCCAATTGATTTGAACGTTTGCACCAAATTCAAGTATTAAACAGTGATAGACTTGTAAGTTTTCGTGCAAATCCTAACCTGCAAAACAACTAATAAAAAGTTTAAATATCGGTAAAGATCCATTTTCTGGAATAAAACCGTTGTATGGAGGAAAATAATGAAGAAGCTCCCTAGTTTCTGAAACTCTTTTTGTGACAATGAGTTTTCGTGAATTGCACCAAATGAGTTCTCTTTGCAATCACACGGGCAAAATTTAAGATCTGTTATTTGCTGATGACTTCGTTAGTGTTTTCGTTTCATCTTCAAATTTTCCTCTTGTACAGGGTGTTCCAGCGAGGACTGAACAGGGACCTATTTTCGACCTTCCTTGTATTTTGGAAAAATTCAAAATAGCCAATCGATGTATTTTTTCTTGTAGAATCCAAAAATATCATCGAGCTTCACCTGTTTAAAATATACGATAGGTTGGTATAGGTGATCAAGGTAAAATGACGTTTGAATGCTTTGTCAATAAAAATTGACATTATTTTAATTATTGTCGAAGTCTTCACCTAAAAAATATATATTTGACTCTGATCGAAATGAAATACTCTTTGGACGAGAGACTACAGATTGTTATGCTATTTTACAAGTGCCAAGAGAAGCAAGAAGATTTATTGCAAATTTTCATAGAAATATATCCATCAATACAATTCTAAGGATAAAAAACCTATTTGAGGAAAATAAAACTTTACATGATAGAAAAAGAAATATACAAAGAAGAAGAAATCGAGACCAGGCCATTATAAATTATTTTCAAGTTAATCCAACCAAATCTATTTCGGATGCAGTTCGGGAAGTTCAGTACGGTGGCGGTGTAAGGCGCAGAAGAGTTACCCGAGGGACTGTTCACAGGACTCTGAAAATTCATAAATTTAGGCCTTTTCGTATCCTTCCACTTCAGCACCTAACACCGGCACAAAAAGAACTTCGCTTCCAATTTGTTTCTCAAATGGTAATTCGGCAAGAAAACGAAGACCCTGATTTATTCAAAAATATTGTGTGGACCGACGAAGCTACTTTCACAACATCGGGAGTATTCAACAGACATAATAGTCACCACTGGGCCGTTGAAAATCCAAAAAAGTTCCAGACTATTAAATTTCAAGGGAGGAATTCTATTCATGTTTGGTGTGGGATAAAAAACAATAAAATTTTGGGACCAATATTTTTTAACGGGACTTTAAATGGGCACAGATATTATGAGTTTTTAGAAAACGAAATTGAAAATTGTTTGGAAGACTTACCATTGGCAGAATATCAGAATTTAATTTGGCAACATGATGGGGCGCCTCCTCAAGCCGTGCATGATGTGGTTCAATTTTTAAATCGGCGCCATAACGAATGGATAGGGCGAAATGGAACATATGCTTGGCCGCCCAATAGCCCCGACCTCTCAGTTTTGGATACATTTCTTTGGGGCCATTTGAAGAACGTCGTATACAGACAACGAAACGAAAATATTCAAGAGATCATGGGAAAAATTGTCGATCAAATAAACCGCCTTAACCAGGAAAATCATATTGTAACAGCAAGTTTAGAAAGGCTACAAAGGGGTTATCGATGTTGTTTCGAGAAAAACGGCGGTCACATTGAAAACTTATGTTATTAGTAGTTTTACTTTATTATTTAATAATTATTTTTTATTGAATTTCTTTTTCTATCATGTAAAGTTTTATTTTCCTCAAATAGGTTTTTTATCCTTAGAATTGTATTGATGGATATATTTCTATGAAAATTTGCAATAAATCTTCTTCTTGCTTCTCTTGCATTTTCTTGGCACTTGTAAAATAGCATAACAATCTGTAGTCTCTCGTCCAAAGAGTATTTCATTTCGATCAGAGTCAAATATATATTTTTTAGGTGAAGACTTCGACAATAATTAAAATAATGTCAATTTTTATTGACAAAGCATTCAAACGTCATTTTACCTTGATCACCTATACCAACCTATCGTATATTTAAACCGGTGAAGCTAAAATTTTAGTTTGTAAAACATTAAAATGTAATATAAACAGCTATCGCAAAATCAAATCTTTTAATCAGAACGGACATAAAAAAAATCACTCTTTCCAAAAATCGTATAAAAAACGATAATTCCATTTAAAAAAACACCTGATGCATAGCGTAACTCTTTTGTTTCTGGTTCAAATATTTTTTCAATGACATTTTTGGATTCTACAAGAAAAAATACATCGATTGGCTATTTTGAATTTTTCCAAAATACAAGGAAGATCGAAAATAGGTCCCTGTTCAGTCCTCGCTGGAACACCCTGTACAGATTGACCCCTACCATCCAGCAATTGAAGTGAAGTATAAAATTAAATATGTTTCGCCGTTAAAAAATCAAAATCAAGTAAGTGTTTACCAGTTTCATAAAGCAAATTTCGTCAATTTGGATGTTTTTTATAAGCAGTCCGACTGGTCATTCTTATTGTCTGAGCCTGATATTAACAGAATGGTTGAACAGTTCTATGAGGTTTTATTTCAGGGTATCAATAATTGTATCCCCAAGAAGATCATGGCTGAGTGTAAATATCCCAAATGGTTTGGCCTTTCCTTAAAGAAGCTTATTGGGCAAAAGAATTGCTTATACAAAAGATACGATTAAACTTCGAATGGATATGTGTTATCTTACATATGTCACTCAGACTGAGCTACTTGTCCCGGAAAACATTAAATACTTTTGGTCATTTGTACGAAACTTAAGAAGGGACTCCAATCCAAAGAAATCACTGGATCAAATAACATCGCAAATGCTTTTGCTAATCACTTTCAGTCTTGCTATACTTACCACCATAATTTAGACTTTTGTAAAATTGTTCCAATTAGTTATTCAGGAAAGATACTATCAACATATTGTTTTACAGAGGTAGAAATCTTTAATAAATTAAAGGACCTTGATCCTTTCAAGAAGGCTGGCCCTGATGGAATTCCTACTATTCTATTGCAACGATGCTGTGAGTCATTGTCTCAGCCTCTGTGTATAATTTTTCAGAGATCCATTAATCTGGGTTCCTTTCCTGAATTTTGGAAGTTTTCTACCCTTCTGCCCATTTTCAAATCTGGTGATAAAAGTGATGTGAAGAACTACAGAGCTATTTCTTTACTCTCACATATACCAAAGCTCTTTGAGGCAATTATCACCGATCATATTTTTGAGTTTTTAAAACACTATATTACGAGTATGCAACATGGTTTTTATCGTGGTCGTTCAACAACTACCAATCTTGCAATATTTCAAAACTACTTAGTGACATTGGTTGAGGCTCGCAAGCAGATCGATGTTATTTACACTGACATATCTAAAGCTTTTGACAGTGTTTGCTATCAGCTTCTGTTATGAAAATTACAGCAAATTGGTTTTTGTGGAAAATATCTTGAGTGGATCAAATCGTATTTATTTAATCGTCGCTAGCAACTCAACATATGCGGTTGAGTCTCCAGAGAGATTCTTGTGATATCGGGTGTCCCGCAGGGTTCGCATGTGGGTCCAGTTCTCTTTCTGTTTCGAATTTTCCGAATGTCTTATATGCAGACGACTTAAAATTCTTCTCACCAGTCTCCTCAGACTCCAATCCTCTGCAGTCTGATATGGAAACGCTCGTCAAATGGTGCAGAACTAATTATCTCTCTCTTTTTTTTTACCTTTTTTACAATCAATCCGATTGGTCTTTTTTATCAGTAGAATCTGATATAAACAAAATGGTTGAGCGCTTTTATGAGGTCTTGTTTGAAGGTACCAATAATTGTGTCCCCAAGAAAACGGTAGTCGACTGTAAATATCCGAAATGGTTCGACCTTCCTCTGAGAAAACTTATTGGACAAAAGAATCGTCTATACAAAAAATGTAAAAGGTCCAATAAAGATGTTGACTATTTTGATTACTGCGACATACGACGTGAGGTTAAGCTTCGGACTGATATGTGCTAACTTGCATATGTCACACAAACTGAATTGCTTATCCCAGAGAATATGAGGCATTTTTGGTCTTTTGTACGTAATTTGAGAAGAGACTTACTGGTTCGAATAAAATCGCTAATGCCTTCGCCACTCACTTTAAGTCTTGCTATTCACGTCACCGTAGTTTAGATTTTAGCAAGATTGGCCCTATAAGCTGTTCTGGAAAGTTACTATCAACCTATTGTATTACAAAGGCTGGTCCAGATAGAGTTCCCACTATTTTATTGGAACGTTGCTGCGAGTCGTTGTCTCGGCCCCTTTGTAAAATTTTTCAGAAATCTTTTAATCTGGGTTCCTTTCCCGGAGTTTGGAAGTTGTCCACTCTCATGCCGATCTTTAAATCTGGGGATAAGAGCGATATTAAAAACTACAGAGGTATTTCCTTGCTTTCGCATATACCAAAGCTGTTTGAGGCAATTATCACGGATCATATCTTTGAGTCTCTGAAGCACTACATCACTAGTATGCAACACGGTTTTTATAGTGGTCGCTCAACAACTACAAATCTTGCAATTTTCCAGAATTACTTAACAACATCGGTTGAGGCTGGTCAACAGATCGATGTTATATATACTGACATATCGAAGGCTTTTGACAGGGTTTGCCATCAGCTTCTGTTATTCAAATTGCAGCGAATTGGTTTTTCTGGAACCTATCTGCAATGGATAGAATCGTACTTATTCAATCGTCGTCAGCGAGTTAGCGTATGTGGTTCAATTTCTAAAGAGGTTGTTGTGACATCTGGTGTCCCACAGGGCTCTCATATTGGTCCAATTCTCTTTCTACTATTTATAAATAATATAGTATCATGCTTTAAAGTGTCTAAGTGTCTCTTATACGCAGACGATTGAAAATTCTTTTCACCAGTTTCCTCTGAATCGAATCCACTGCAGTCGGACTTGGAAAAGCTTATCAAATGGTGCAACATTAACCATCTTCTTCTTAATGTTTCTAAATGTAAAGTGCTCCGTTTTCATAAACGCATTAAACCCATACTCTCCTCCTACTTCATAGATAACGTGAGTCTTGAAGTTGTTAGTTCCTTTACAGACCTGGGCGTTTATTTTTTTTTATGACATTAAAATATACTACGTTATAAGTCCAAAATAGATTTGCCAAATACCTTTTGTATAAGTTTAATTTTCCGTACCAGGATTTATCATATAATACCAGAGCTCTTCTGTGTGGCCTTCAAACACTTGAGTTTCGAAAAAAGAAGGCACTTTTAGTTTTTCTTCACAAACTGCTCAGTGGAGATATTGACTGTCCGATTTTGCTTGAGTCGGTCGCATTTCTGGTTCCTATTAGGAGAACAAGGCAATCTCAATTCTTTTTTGAAGGATACCATCGTACAAATTATGAGCTTAGCGCATTTGTCAATCGACTAGAACGCAATTACAATCGTCACTTCCTTGATTATGATTATGAATTGCTTTTATCATTGTTTTATATCTATATATACTTTGTATCTATTTTTATTCACTTGTATTTTAATTATTTATGTATTGTGTTGCTTTTTTGACGAACTATTGTGTGTTCTTTTTTTTTCTTTATTTCTATTCGACATGCCTCTTAGGGCTATTTTACTTTTTACTTTATCTTTTTGACCCTGCATGCGAATTCGTACCATTTGGAATGTTTAGCATTCTGTAGTGTACGTTTCAGAAGGGCCATTTGTCCGATGCGTGCATCGGCTACGTCCTTACAAAAGAAAAAGCTGTAAAACATAACATCTCAAAATATCAAATGCTCCGTTTTCACAAATGTATTAATACCATACACTCCACCTACTTTATAGATAATGTAAACCTTGAAGTTGTTAGTTCTTTCACGGACCTAGGTGTTATTTTTGATGAAAATCTTACTTTTAATCTACATATTGATAACATTGTACTTAAGGGTTTTAGACTTCTGGGTTTTATAAAGCGACATACGAAACACGTAATTGATACCAAAGCAATTGGGTGTCTCTATAACTCATTGGTTCGTAGCGTTCTAGAATATTGTTGTACAATATGGAGCCCATCATACCAGTGTCACATCGACAGAATTGAAAAGGTGCAAAATAGGTTTTCAAAATACCTCTTACATAAATTGCATTTCCCATATCAAGGTCTGTCATCTAATACTAGAGCTCTTCTTTGAGGCTTTCAAACTCTTGAATTTAGAAGAAAGAAGGCACTTCTGGTCTTTTTGCATGAATTGGTGAATGGAGGGATTGACTGTGAAGTGCTGCTTGTTGAAAGGTACCACCGTACAAATTATGGGTTTAGCGCATTTCTTGACCGACTGGTTCACAATTACAATTGTCACTTCTCAGAATATGATATTTTCAGACTAAGCACTTTGCAGCTGAAAAGGCAGTTAACTGGCTTGGTTTTGTAATGTTTTTTGGCCCATATTGATGTTAGTTTTTGTTTATGTATTGTGTAGTTTTATCATTGTTCATGTATTATTTCATTTCAATTGAAAATCTTTCTTATTGGTAATTTTTGTTTGCTCATCTGACGTATTTTTTCTTAGAGTTACTGACTTCATTATTTATTTATTTGACGTTATTTGCGAATGCGTACCATTTGGAATGTTTAGCATTCTGTAGTGTACGTTTCTGAAGGGCCACTTGTCCGATGCGTGCATCGGCTACGTCCTTACATTAATTTAATTTAATTTAAGATAATTTATTTTTTTGTAGACTACATAAATAATGTTACGAAAATAAATAACAATAAATAAATTAAAAACTTAAAAATAAAAAATATTGAAGTAAATTACAGTTTAAGTATAGGATTTGTATAAATTTACTACCAAATAATTATATGCTAGACTATTTTATATCTATTTAAATATTAGATACACTTTGTTTGCTGCGTTTACCATTCCCCGGGATCAAACCATGATATTTTTTGTTAGTTAGGTAGTTAATTTCTTTATTTAGCATAAGTGTTACAATTTACATTTTTCAAGCATAAAATTTTAAATATTATAGGCTACTCTAAACTGGCTTCAGAAATCATACTATTGTGTTTCTTATAAGCTTTTAAAATTTATTCTTAAGTAAATAATCTCTTAAGTTAATTTTAAATTTTTTATAAGATCTCTGACACTTTATAATAAATGGTAGTTTATTATATTGAATCGACCTTTATGAAAAATTGACTTATAAACAACACCTTTAAAAACATAATTTAAATGTAAGTCTTTATTTTGTCTTGTTTGGTAGTTTTGTTCTTCACAGTTTTCATTTATAAATGTTCTTAGATTTTCGAGCAATAAATTATTTTTCATTTTATAAATAAAAATTTGAAAAACTTTTATATAATTTAAGTCAACATAAAGAACCTGTGTTTGTCTGTGGCAATTTTAATTATGATTTTAATTCTCTAAGTAGGGAAGCGACAAATATTTTAAATGTGTTCAGGCTCAATCATTCTTTCACCCCTCTAGAATTCAGGGAAACTCCTGCACCTTAGTCGACAATGTTATCACAAATTGACCTATACCTAGTACCGAGACTGACGATCTGGGTTTTTCTGATCACAGAGCTCAGTTGTGCTTTGAGTCCAGTGAATGTGGAGGTGACCTTACACATCCAATAAATCCCAAAACAAGGTCCTTTTTGTGATGAGAACATGCATTACTTCAACTACCTACTTCCTAAAGAAGACTAGACATATGAGATGCAGAAACTTGACAATTATGAGATATTTTATGACTTTTTTTCTTCTTTTTATGTTATTCGATATGTCAGTTCCATATAGGGTCATAACAAAAAAAACTAACATAGTAAAAAATTGCACTTGGATAACTGAAACCCTGATTAATGAAGGAGCCTATTTGAAAAACCTAAATAGACATATCAAATCCACAAACAATCCTGACCTTCAGATAACTTATAGGAATAAAATAAAAACTCGTATAAGAAAAATATTGCACTTGCCCAAAAGACTTTAATTCTAAGAAATTATTAACATCAAATAATATCACCAAAAGTGCATAGGATATTATTGACTCCCATACAAACTATAGGCTAAAAAACGGGTGTGTTTCTGAAAGGCTTATTTTCAATGGTGTGGAAGTGATTGAGAGGGCTGAAATGGCTAATGCCTTTAACACTTTTTTCATTGAGTCTGTAAGTCAACTGGTTGACAATGCCAGAGTAGACAAGAATATTAGCTTACCTTCTGAATCCTTTTTTCAAACAAATTTTTTGACACCCCTGATTGAAATCGAGGTTGATGAAATTTTGAAGTCGGTATCTAGTATAAGGTCTTGGCAGTTGTGGTACCAATACACAAAAAGGGAGAATTATCGACTGTCAACAGCTACAGACCTGTTGCCCTCCTGTCGGTTTTCTCAAAGGTTTTTGAAAAGGCTTCTCGACAAAGACTAGTGAACTTTTTGGATACCTTTAAAATTCTCACCAATAGACAGTTTGGCTTTACCGCTAAACTCTCAAATGTCGACGCAATTTTATCTGTGTACTTGAAAATACTTAATAACTTCAACAGTAAATTAAAATTAGTAGGAATATTTTATGATTTCACACAGGCGTTCGACACTATTAACCATCATGTACTTTTAGACAAACTCGAACATTTTGGAATAAGAGGACTAGCATACAACTGGATATATATACAGTGTGTCCGAAATTGGTTATGACAGTATTGGGATCTCGGAAACCGTGATAGTTACAAAAACGTTTAAATGGAGAAAGTTTTAGACAATTATGTTTGTAATTTAACGCCGTTTTGCTCGCGATTCTATCTTTTCTAGTTTTTGAGATATTTTGAAAAAACAAAAAACTGCATTTTCGAAAAAGTCCTATAATTTATTTATTTATGAAAATTTTCAAAATCTGTAAGAACATTATTAAGGCAACTTTTTACGTAGAGTGCACCTATTAAGTCAGATTTTACATACGACGTTTCGATTTTCTAGAACCATCATCAATTTTGTTTTTTCTTATGGCCGCTCTATTCGATTTTAACAGTTTTGAAAAGAGTATTTCTTTAGCTTTTCAACGGTGTATCACACTTTGTAATTAGGTTATTACTAAAGGTGCAAAAAGTGCGTAGAGAAAATATTTAAACGTTTTTTGGAATTATCAAAGTAAAAAATTAAAAATTAATAGTGTTAAAAGGCAATATGTAATTCAACATCCAGTTCTACAAAAAATTAGTAAAAACTACTCAATAACATTGCACAATGTTCACAAATGTTCAATGACCAGCCGCAGATAACACTACATCTTTGCTCAAGTAGGCTTTGGTTTTGAAATAATAGAATGCTTTTAATCTGTCAAAAATGCAAAGTTTAAGTTTTATTTAACATTCATCGCTGTTTTAATAAGGATTACAATGGCGTTAAACTTTTCTAATGAAGAAATGTTTGATATGTTAGTGTGTTATATTAAAAATGAAAGAAATGCAAACAGGGCCATGGATGTGTATTTTGACACGTACCCCGGAAGACGGCAGCCTGGCAGAACTTATTTTCAAACGCTGGTTAGAAACTTGCTTGAGTTTGGCAGTTTTAATAAGATTCGCACAAAGAAGTATGCAAAAGACAACGAGCAACGCAATAGGCAAATCCTAGAATATTTTAATGAAAATCCGACTTCATCTACAAGAAGAAGCGAAACAGAACTTCAAATTCCAAAATCTACCGTTCATGGCGTCTTAAAAGTAACTAAATATCGTCCTTACAAGCCAACAATTGTGCAAGGACTCCCGCTTTTTGCAATAAAGTCATTTGGTCAGATGAGACTTATTTTACAAACTGTGGCATTTTTAATAAAAAAAATCACCATTATTGGGCTATTGAAAATCCGCAACTACGCGATCCACGCAGGCTGCAAGAGCGATTTGGTTTTAATGTGTGGTGCGGGATGCTTGGTAAGATAAACATAGTCTAATTGAATTGCTTATAATTCAATATTTTCCATTACTTTTTAGGAAATTGTCTCATTGGTCCCTTTATTTTTGATCAGACACTGACAGGCCCAAGATACCTTGCCATATTACAGAATCAAATAGTTCCTGCCATTCGAGAAGCTGTGCCAGATGATCAGTTTAATAGCTTGTGGTTTCAGCAAGACGGTTGTCCTGCACATAACAGCAGGGATGTACAAACCTTTTTAACAACAACTTTTGGTGAAAACGTAATATCCAACAGTGGTCCTGTCCGCTGGCCAGCTAGATCCCCGGATATCACGCCGTTGGATTTTTATTTATGGGGATGTGCGAAAAATGAAATATACGAATTTGACCCCCCAGAAAATAGGCAAGTTCTTGAGCAGCGAACCCGAAATATTCTAGAAAATATAAATAGAAATACCATTCAACGGGTAATCAGAACAGTTGAAAGGAAATGCGGACACTGCATAGAAAAAAACGGTCAACATTTTTAATCCTAGTATTATGTAGCATTTTTTTATTAATTTTATTGAGTAGGTAGTTCATACTGATTTTCTGTTAATTCTTGTAAGGTTAGTACTTTTAAATCGCCATGAACGGTTGAGTTCAGAATGTGAAGTTCTGTTTCAATTCTTCTTATGGAAAAAACCAGATTTTCATTAAAATATTCTAATATTTGCCTATTCCATTCCTTGTCATACTTGCATACTCTCTGTTGCGATTCTTAAAATTGGCTAACCCTAGCAAGCTTCTAATCAGTGCAGCGCTTGAAAAGAAGTTCTGTCGACAGTCGTTCTTCGGGGTACATTATGTGCAGTGCACATAGTATTAATGTTACTGAGTAGAACTTACTGATTTTATGCAGAATTTAATGTCCAGTTTAAAAATATTGCTATTTGAAACTATTAAATTTTAATTTATATCGATAATTCGAAAAAATGTTTAAACAGTCTTATTTCAAACGCAAAGCCTACTTGGGCAAAGATGTTAGTGTTATATGCGGGTGGTAGTTTGAACATGTGTGAACATTGTGCACGAATCAATTATGTTATTAAGTAGTTTTTACTGATTTTTTGTAGAACTGGATGTTAAATTACAATATATTGCTATTTAACACTATTAATTTTTAACTTTTTACTTTGATAATTCCAAAAAACGTTTAAATATTTCCTCTACGCACTTTTTGCACCTTTAGTAATAACCTAATTACAAAGTCTGATACACCGTTGAAAAGCTAAAGAAATACTCTTTTCAAAACTGTTAAAATCGAACACAGCGGCCATAAGAAAAAACAAAATTGATGATGGTTCTAGAAAATCGAAACGTTGTATGTAAAATCTGACTTAATAGGTGCACTCTACGTAAAAAGTTGCCTTAATAATGTTCTTACAGATTTTGAAAATTTTCATAAATAAATAAATTATAGGACTTTTTCAAAAATGCAGTTTTTAGGTTTTTTCAAAATATCTCAAAAACTAAAAAAGATCGCGAGCAAAACGGCGTTAAATTACAAACATAATTGTCTAAAGCTTTCTCCATTTAAACGTTTTTGTAACTATCAAGGTTTCCGAGATCCCAATACTGTCATAACCAATTCCGGACACACTGTATATATATATACATATATATACATATATATACATATATATATATATATATATATATATATATATATATATATATATATATATATATATATATATATATATATATATATATATATATATATATATATATATATATATATATATATATATATATTATATATATATATATATATATATATATATATATATATATATATATATATATATATATATATATATATATATATATATATATATATATATATATATATATATATATATATATATATATATATATATATACCCGACAATATATAAAACCTAACAGATAGATTTTTTCACGATTACAAATATTTTGGCTGCCATATTAAATTTGTACCACAGTTTTACTAGTTCATCTCTATACCACACTTAGTTATTGCGCAAAATTTGAAATCAATCCCTGAAGCAGTTTTTTCAAGCAGAATTTTTAAATATTTTATTAAGCGTACCAAAATTTTACCAGTTGATTTCTATATAACACTTGATAATTTTTTTAACAATTCTCTAGGCCGTCGTTTTCTTTTGCCATTTTCGATTTTTACCAAAATTTTACCAGGTCATCCCCATATGACCTTTAATTTTTGACCAAAATTTGAAGTCAATCGGGTAAGTAGTTTTTTAGCTATGCCACGAACAGATCGACCGACGGAATTGAGAAGATATGCTTTCTGCATCTAGGGACCTGAAAGATCTGAAATTTTTTCGTGATTACATTACTTTACGAGGGAAGTAAAAACATTAAAAAAACGTGGTATATTATATTAAAAAAACAAAACAAAGTTGGTATTTGCCTTACTTTTTGACACACCCTGTATACATTAAAGTATAAGCATATGAAAAAGCAGATCAAATCAACTAACTTTTGTTTCAAATATTTCTTTTCAATTTCAAAAATAATTATTTCTATTTAAAGAGTTATCTGGATCACCCTGTACAGGGTGTCCGGATTTGGTTACAAAAGCAGGGTATCTCGCTTATTTTTAAAGATAGAACCTTGTGGTTTTCACGAACCTGAGCTAATTTTTTGTGAAACTCATGAAGCCGTAAACAAAATTTTCATAGCCTTCTTCGTTTATGAGATACAGGGCGAAATAGAAAATTTTGCATTTTGGGACCCCCCTCGTATCTCGGTTATCCATTAACTTAACGCAAAGGGAAAAATTGCTGCTTATGCAGTTTTTTACGCTACATCCAGTGGCGTAGTCATATTTTTCATTTGAGTTGTTATTTTTTAGATATGACCCAAAGTTGTGTTTTTTTAAATGGGACACCCTGTATATTTGACCAAAAATTGATTTGTCCTTTTAAAAGCTTCTCAAAAATATATAATAGTATGGGTCTATTTTAGGAAACAACAACAAAAATCCTAATTTTTATAATTATCCCAAATTTTGCAGTAGGCTATGCAAAACAATGCTGCCTTTTATTTAAAGTCGTTAACAATATCTACATCCTAACAATAAATCAAAATAAATATGTAATTAAATCTATTTATCAAAATATGTATTGATAATTTCGCACCAAAAAAGTACCACCTACCTAGATTTATGTAACACAAGAACAAAACAGTAATAAATTATTATGTAACAAGCCTTTCAGGAAAAATCAACTGTCGTATAAGAACTACAGTAACCAAGGAAATCAAAAGAACTGTTCAAACTGATTTCCATTTTGTTCTATGCATGCTTCGCACAATTTTCGTATTCGTTTTAGGGAATTAAGCAAAATAACGGGATGATTTTGTAAATAGCGAAAATTTTCTCTTATTGCATTTCCTAAATATTGGACATTATCATAGTGGTCTTTGTAAATTCTATTTTCCAGATATCCCCATAGAAAGAAATCTAAAATCGACAAATCTGGGGACCTAGGGGGCCATCTTATAGGTCCATTTGTTCCGATCCATTGATTGGTAAAATGTTTGTCTAGAAATAATCTCGTCATTCCAGAATTGTGTGCAGGAGCACCGTCTTGTTGAAAATAAATTTCGTTAATTTGCTAGAGGAACATCGTCAAGTAATTCAGGTATAGCTGCCTCTAAAATTTCTATATAGCGATTGGCTGTTAGATTTCCCTCAAATATATAAAATTTTATATGTGTTCCTAATATGAAGCAGGACACATTTAGACCATACCTGCCCTGCTGTCTTCTGGGAAATATTTGGTGTTGATTTTCCTGGGACCAGAATCTACTATTGTGCCTATTGAGTATACCAGAATTACTGAAATCTGCTTCGTCTGACCATATAACCTTCCTTTCAAAATCTCTAACCATATGGCATCTTTCTCGAAACCAATTGCAGAAGACTACCCGACGCTCTGCATCCCCTGGCTGTAAGTGCTGCACGAGCCTAAATTTGTATGGGT
This sequence comes from Kuschelorhynchus macadamiae, assembly GCA_030620095.1. Taxonomy (NCBI): domain Eukaryota; kingdom Metazoa; phylum Arthropoda; class Insecta; order Coleoptera; family Curculionidae; genus Kuschelorhynchus; species Kuschelorhynchus macadamiae. Next base: position 843,364 of record JAUTXW010000598.1, read on the forward strand.
GGTATTTGTGCTTTTTTAGAATTTCTTGAACTCTAGTTTTTGGAATCCCTATGCTCTTTTCACTGGCCCTACAAGAGTTTGTAGGGTAAGCTTTTGCATTAGCCAAAACGGTAATTTCCTCAGCCTCCCGATTTTCTTTATTATATGTTTTCGTACGAGGTTTGATAAATGATCCGTGATTAAGTAAATTCTTTTTTATCCGATAAAAAGTGGATATATTAGGTTGCCTCCTTTCTGGATATCTAAATAAAAATGAAGTAATAGTATTTCAACATACCTAAAAATTAACTATTTACCTGTTAAAATACATCTCAGAAGCCGCTTCAACATTTTCATTACTTAATATAAAACAAGCTAACATATCGTACTTTTCATAATGTTCGAAAGTTTGGTTTTCTTCCATAATAATACAAATATATTTTTACACAATAAATAAATACAAAAAACTAGCGCTATATTTTACGCACGCGTACAAAATTGGGAAATGGCGTTTGTTTCCAAGAAAACAAAAGAAAACGGCATCGTTTTGCATGGCCTACTGCAAAATTTGGGATGATAATTATAAAAATTAGGATTTTTGTTGTTGTTTATTAAAATAGACCCATACTATTATATATATTTTTGAGAAGCTTTTAAAAGGACAAATCAATTTCTGGACAAATATACAGGGTGTCCCATTTAAAAAAACACAACTTTGGGTCATATCTAAAAAATAACAACTCAAATGAAAAATATGACTACGCCACTGGATCCAGCGTTAAAAACTGCATATGCAGCAATTTTTCCCTTTGCGTTAAGTTAAAGGATAACCGAGATACGAGGGGGGTCCCAAAATGCATGTATCTCATAAACGAAGAAGGCTATAAAAATTTTATTTACGGCTTCATGAGTTCCACAAAAATTAGCTAAGGTTCGTGAAAACCGCAAGGTTCTATCTTTAAAAATAAGCGAGATACCCTGCTGTTGCAACCAAATCCGGACACCCTGTACAGGGTTTTCACGTATATTTTTCCACCCACCTAGAGGGTTTATTTGAATAGAGACGGAAATGTTGACAAAAGTTGTTGGGTTTTTTATGAAGATTTAGAATATTATATCATAAATGCGAAAATATTATTGGAAATGTCAAATTTTGGCAGGTTGTCAGTTTTTTTTAAATGAAACACCCTGTATATTAAGTCATATTCTTGAAGATCTTTTTTTTCTAATTTCAAATATATATTCTGTCAATTAATTTTGGATATATAAGCGTTTAAACATTAAAGAAATGGTAAGGTAATTTGCGCTAAAACATAGTGAGCCATGGTCAAGACAATTGCAAAGAACGACGCCTTTTTGATGTTTACCGGTCAGAAGTATCTATTTACGAGCATTTTTAATATCTAATACGTTGGACGATGGGTTATTCGGAAGAAGAAAAACTCATGATAGAATTATTTTATTTACATGGTAAAAATGCATCGATAGCTCATAACGAATATCATAGACTGTTTCCAGATAGACCAACACCGACTCGTAGCATAATATTAAACATCGTTAAACAATTGAATGAAAGAAAATCACTTAAGCGAAAAGTTAGAATAGTGGAAAGAAACGATACCATAAAAAATCAATAATATAAAGTAGGTAAATAATAATATTAGCTTAAAGAACGAAGTTTTGGTTTTCTATATAGCTTCCTTGGTTTATAACGCATTTCTGAATATTTCTTCAAAATTTTCTGTGTATGGATGCGTAGATAAAATGAGGTGATTGGGTCTTTGAATCGTCGATTGTTTGGACTATATTTTGCTCTAGAGCTTGAATGGTTCTTGGCCTATTGTAGTATATCTTGTTTTTCAGATAACCCCACAAAAATATGTCCCATGAAGAGAGATCGGGACTGTTTGCTGGCCACCTTAATGGTCCATGTCTTCTAATCCAAAATGGATAGCTGTCATTTAAAAAATTGGTCATCTTGTTGCCATATCACATTAAGATATGAATTAATCGGTAGTTGTTCTAAATGCCCCTCGATTTTGTTTTCTAATAACTCCTGATACCTTTGTCCGGTTAAATTCCCATTTAAAAATATAGGTCCGATAACATGATTGTTAAGAAGGCCACACCAAACATGTAGGGATCTTCTTCCCTGAATTTTGACCGCCTGAAGAGCTCGCGGGTTTTCTTTTGACCAAAAATGCTTATTTTTCCGGTTAAACATGCCTCCAGTGGTAAATGTTGCCTCGTCAGTGAAAATTATGTTTGATAGATTTAGCTGGTTCATCATAACACGTCTTTCTGTTTCTTGGCGGAAGTGTAATCGGTCTATTTTATTTTAATCGGTTAATTCTTGAGTAGGTAAAAACTTATATGACTTATATTTATAATGTTTTAGAACAGTGGATTTTATGCCATGATTTGTTAAAAAAAAAGTGGCTGCATCGGGAATTGAGCGCTCAGGATTTTCTAAAACAAGAATAAATAAGATAAATAATTTTAATAAAAAAGTTTCAAAATTACCTTCAAAATATAATAAAATATTTAAATCTTCTTCAGCGTTTCTTTCCACTATTCTAACTTTTCGATTAAGTGTTTTTCTTTCATTCAATTATTTTTTTACAAGTCGGTGTTGGTCTATCTGGAAACCGTCTATGATATTCGTTACGAGCTATCGATGCATTTTTACCATGTAAATAAAATAATTATATCATGTCGAGTTTCTCTTCTTCCGAATAACCCATCGTCCAACGTATTAGAGACCGGTAAACGTCAAAAAGGAGTCGTTCATTGCAATTGTCTTGACCATGGTTCAGTGGTAAACAAAACAAGTAAAATATGTACACCTATCACTAAAATATAGCGGTGATTGCGATAATAAAAACATAATTTAGTTTATTAAAACTTAAAATAAATAGTTGTATGAAATAAGATAAAAAAACTACTTTTTGTACATTAAATCTATACGTCTGTCTTTTAAGGTTGCAAATTTATCTATAATTTGGTCGTAAAAGTTTTGGTCGTAAAAGTTTTGGTCTTCACTAAGTTCTGACAGTAATTCCTGCTCTATTGACATCATTGCTAAACCCGAAAGCCGTGCTTGTGTCATTGTGTTTCTTAGGTAGGTTTTGATCCGTTTAAGACATGAAAAATTTCGTTCGGCCGATACACTTGTTGCGGGAATAGTTAAAACTAAATTAAAAAGCTTATATGCTTCCGCAAAAATTGCTTTAAAATCTTTAAATAACAAAGCTAGACTTTTTTCGACATCTAAATTTGAAAATTGTTCATCCCTATACAATACAGAAAGCTCATTCTTTAATCTATCTCTGTCAAAAATGTTTGGATAATTTTTTAATAAATTATTTAATAAGTCGTCTGGAAAGCATTTAACATATTCCGAATATTTTGTGCAATCCCTAATTGCAGAATTATACAATCTATTATTTCGAAATATAATATTTTATATTTAGTAAAAATATCAAAGTCGCTAGAACATTGCCTTCGACGTGTGTTAGTTGGCAGAATAGTGGCTTTTTTAGCAATATTGAAAAGTTCTTTGAAATGGTCCTCGTTTCTAAATTCAATAATTCGTTGCTTGGCAAGGTTTATTTGCGAAATGCAGTAATTTATATCTAAATGCTTTAACTGTAATATTTGAAACAGTACATCAGTGCAACTAAAAATTTGTTTATAAATATGCGTTAAAAGGCAAAATTCGAAATCATTAAAATGCTTTAGAAATCCTTTGGCACCATTAATAGATTCTGTTCCAGAACTTAAGTCATTAATAATAGTTTCAAATACTATAATTAAATTGTCCCATTCATTAGCCACTAAGTTTAAAATTTTAGACCGCGTATACCATCGCGTTTCTACAGCTCGCGGAATTCTTTTACCTACTATCTGATTAAGCACAAAAGACCGTTTTGGTGATTGGTGGAAATAATTTGGTATTCCTAATAAAGTGGCAAAAAATATACGACTTTGGGTAATCAGTTTTGTTCCCTGTTGTAAAACTAGATTTAATCTGTGGGCGCAACAATGAGTAAACATAGCTAAAGGAGCAATAGATCTAACTTTTGTTTGAAGCCCATTTATTTCACCTGCCATAACACTAGCCCCATCGTAACACTGCGCGACCAATTTATTTTTAAAGTCAAAAGGCTCTAAGCTGTTTTGTATTAAATGAAAAAGGCTCTCTGCTGTTCTATTATCGCTAACGTCAAAAAATCTTAAAAATCTTTCTTTTAAAGATCCGTTGGTCACATACCTAACTGTTATCGAACACTGTGATTTTTCTGTTATATCAGTATCATCCGCAATTACGCCAAAAAAACAACAATCGGTGTCATTGATTTCTTTTTTTATATATTCTTGAATATAGTCATGTATGCAACCAATTAGTTCATTTTGTATAGTCTTAGATTGTCCCGTAAAAATATTACTAAATTTAGCACAATGTTCAGTAAGTTCGGCATTTCTTTTTATTAAGCATGCAAATATTTCCTTAAAATTGCCACGGTTAAAAGAATCTGTTGTTTCATTATGACCTCGAAATGCCAAGTCCTGTTTACCCAAAGTAATAGAAACATCAATTAAATAATTTAATAATAAACGGTTTTTTCGAACATTTTCATTATAAACAATTTTATTAAGACTTGCATTTTCTTGTAGTGCATCCGCAATAGTCGCCCTATTTTACTCCAGTCTTGTAAGTGCTACCGAATTTTTAATATGCTCTTTTGAACTTTCATGCGATTTTACTGCTCGTGAAAAATTTTTTAAATCCGAATATCCGCCCCCTGAACTCCAATTATTTTTGACGCAATCTAATAAAATACAAGGCCAACAATATAAGCTTTCTTTATAAATACTTCCGCATAGCCACCTATAAGTTTCGTACCAAGATATTTGAAAAGTTCTTGAATATTTTTTACCTTGCCTCTTATCGTTAAATATTGCTAAAATTTTCGGCGTCGGACGGCTACCTAATATCTGTTTCTTTTCAGTTTCGCTTCTTCTTAAAAAAGGCGTTTCAATTAATGAAGCAATAATGTCGTGAATAGGATTCATTTCAAAAGCAAAAAGCAAATACAAAAAATGGAACGGTCCAACTTACCAAATCAAAACAAAACAAAAACTTACTCACGCGTATTTATTCACCTTAAAAGACAGAACGCCCTCAATCAGCGATTATCGCAATCTATTTCCTATTTCTTTCTTAGCCGCACGCACCACGTAAAAAGAAGCCGTTGGAATATTTCGCTAGTCATGTGATTTAAATAACCAATAAAAGCATATCCAAGCTACAGATTTATCGCCTCAAGAATGCAATAGAAATCGCGTGCATCGGCAATCGCCATCCCGCTCTGTCGTAATCAGGTGACTCGCCGGCATCGGCACCGGCCGTTGATAAATAGGTCAGAAGTCGAAACTTTCCAAGCTAAAATTATTTCGCCTCATTCGAGAGCACTTTCTTTAGGAATGGGTTTGCACGGATTGCACGGTCGGTTTTTTGATGTGGTCAGAATTTATTTTCTAAAATATTTATTATGGGATTATATTTTGTTTTTTTTTTAATGTTATTATGTTGTAAAACTGTTAAAAAGTATATTTCTAATTGGTAATAGATACAAAGTTATATAAAAAAATTCTCTTTTCCTTTATTTTGGGGGTGAGGCGCGGCCTCAGAAGCCTACCCTGACGAGCCGCCACTGCCATGGTTCACTATGTTTTAGCGCAAATTACCTTACCATTTCTTTGACGTTTAAACGCTTATATATCCAAAACTAATTGACAGAATATATTAAAAGTATATATATTTGAAATTAGAAAAAAAAAGATCTTCAAGAATATGGTTTAATATACAGGGTGTTTCATTAAAAAAAACTGACAACCTGTCAAAATTTGACATTTCCAATAATATTTTCGCCCTTATGCAAAATGTGGCAACGCCATCATGACAACATTAAAACATATCCTTAAAGGAAAAAATTATAAGGGTGACTAATGACATGTCTCAACGCTATTTTTTCTTTCTTTAACAGGTAGCACTTCCCAAGATAATTCACCCACCCACAAAAACCATCACTACCAGAACGAGGACATAGCAAACAATCCGCTCGAGTGCCTGGTGTGTTCTGAAGCGACGGAAGAAAACGTAACGTTGGAGCCTTGCGGGCACAAACCGGCCTGCGAGGACTGCTCGGCCAGAATGAAAAAATGCCTCATCTGCTCCGAATTCGTACAGAAACGGGTCGCGAAAGACGGCAGGACCGTACCTGCGAAGAGTCGACAGCCGAGCGCCGAAAGGATGCGCTACCTCGAGAGTAAAATAGCCGAGATAGAGGAGAGTCACGCGTGCAGCATCTGCATGGAGCGGAAACGGAACATAGTCTTCCTGTGCGGACACGGGACGTGCCAAAAGTGCGCGGACACTCTCAAGACTTGTCACATGTGCCGGAAGACGATCACGAAGAAGATTCCCATATATTGACTGGTGGCCGTTTTTTTACGTGCAGAGGTTTGAGTAGGGATGCTCGATTCTTGGATCGATATTTTAAATTTTAATCCATCTTCTGTTTGTGCTATTAAATCTTTAAATTCGTTTTGTTCAAGGTAAAGAGGTGTAATACCGAGTTGTATTAAGCTTTCAGAGCAACCCTGTCGTTATTAAAGCAACCAAGGTACAAGCAGTACTTTGACCTTCGTCGTCTGCTTATAGATAAAAAAAATAACCGCCTTGACCTCCACAAGTCTACTAGGTTTAGATCAGGCCATCTGGCCGGTCACAGTTTTTTTTTTCCTGTTGTTTGGTTAAACACGTTCGGGTCCAAGACAACTATGAAACCAGCTAGAGTTTGCTAAATATAGATGGCATATGTCTGAGAAGCAGCAGGTTTTTGAATTACGAAATCCTTTATAAATAAATGCCGATTTACTATCGTTTTGGCTTTTCAGAGAAGTAATTCAATTTTAAATTTAAAAGAATAACATGTAACAAAATGTTTGAAGAGGTATTTAAAGTTTGACTGCAGGGGCACACGGGCTGCCTTTTCACCAGTTATATTGGTTTTTGTTACAAACTATAAAAAAACAAATCTATAAAAAAAATTAAAATAAATTTTACTTATGCAATATTAAAATTAAATCTACGATATCTTGAGAACGGCCAAATCGATTCGTTTCAAATTTATACCAAGAGTACCCTAGGTCAGTATCTAGCGGGATTAGATATTGGGTGTCATAGGCGTAGATCTTCGATATTTTTAGGGGTATAAAGTCGTAAAAAAATATATTCTGAGAACGCACAAATCCATAACAGTCAAACTAAAAACAACAAGGCCTAGGTAAATGTACTGATATTGAAACTTTTTAGATGTCAAAAGGCGAGTTCCCTAGAAACGGATAGAATCAAAAAACGGAGAAACAGAAACTTCTTTAATAAAAACGTGTTCATTAAACAGGGTAGCTTTAATAGCATTAAACAGCCCTCTAAAAACGAAAAAAAATCAAGAGCGTTTAGAATTTTTGGCAAACGATAAAGCAGGGTAGTTGTCTTCTATTCTTAAATACTTTTTCTTTTGTTATAGAGAGTAGCCCTAGAAATATGATGCAGCACGCAAAATCGTTTTTATTTGTTTTAAAGTATTTAGTTAAAAAAAAAAACCGATTCAGATTCTACTGACTCTTTTGTTTCCATCCTGCCTGATAGAGGCGGGATATCTATATCACTTGTTGTTAGAGGGTTGGGGATTTTATTCTTTCGATTCAGGGATATATGATTTTAAATATAGATCATGCTTGGCGGAATTTGTCTGATCTTGTACAGGGTTGTTATTTTAGTTTGTCCACATTTTAAACGCTTGTAACTTTCTGGTTTTTTAACTTATCGAGTTGAACAGAAAAACAAGTTATAGGTCTACTTGTCTAGTTTTTGATGGCGTCCAGTGTCATAGCGAATACACTCATAAAAAAAATATGGCCTCCACTTATTTTTCACTCATCGGATAGCTCATTTTTTTCTGATTTCACTGATGTAATACTTTACATTTTAATTTATTATTTTTTAAAATATGTACAAAAATTACAACATTATATTAAACCTTTTACCTATCAACTTGTACAGGAAAACAATTAAATAAGCATAACGTCAAAGTGATGGAATGTAGAGGAAATGTCAAATTGACATCAATTTTCTTCAAATTGTGAACCATGGTATTTCGCAAGTTTAGTGTTGAGGAAAGAAGTGTTATGCTTCAAACATAGTTATTATTAAATAATAAAAGTGCAGCCGCAGCAAGGAGAGAATATATTAGACGCTTCCCAAATCGTCGACCTCCGTCAGCAAAAATATTTGGAAGACTTCAAGTCAAACTAATTGAAAATGGAAGTTTTCACAACAATTTATTTATCAACTGTACGTTACAGGATAAAATTTCCAAATAGTACACAAACAAACTACAATTCTACAAACTAAACAATTTAAAATACATGTGTTTTATTTGATTTATTCATATATTAAAAATGCCAATATAGTCAAAAGCAGTGTTATCGTGGGGGTCATACGATTTATCAACGACAAACTTTTTAAGTTTGTTTTTCTTTTATTACGTGTAATCATATCCTCCGCATAAAATCCGGAAGATGAATTAGATAGACCTATGATATTTTCATATGAAAAAACAGGATAAACATATAAATACCAGCCGTTGCAAAAATCTTTGTGCGATGTCACTTCAAAGTCAGATTGACAAGTCAGTGACAAAATGAGTAACAGAAAAAAATTTTCGGGTTTTTTTGCATTCACAAGCGAAAAAAATGGTATTAAATCTAATAAAATATTACAAAAATTAAAATTCACCGGCCAGTATCCAGGAGACAGTAGCAAAAGCTCTGGGAATCGGTATATGGACTGTGCAGAAAATTGTGCATGAAAAAAAGCATAATTTACTACCGAAGAAGATTAAGAAATGTACACGAAAAAAGCCAAAGACAGAAGACTTAAGTGACAATGTAAAAATGGATGTTCGTAATGCAATTTACTATTTATACACATCAAAAACTAATATAACCCTTCAAGTTTGAAAAGAAGCTTTAAAAAATCGAGGCATATTGGAAATTGGACTAAAATCGTTGTCAAAATTAATAAAAATGTAGGGTTTTCGATATAAAAAGGATTGTAATCGAAGATTTTTATGCAAGTTGCCACATATGGCGCGTATCCAGTTATTAAATAAATACACGGAAAATGTTAATTCAAAATTTGGAAAAGTGGTATTTTTAGACGAGACTTGGATATATTCTAATGGAAGTGGTTAGAAATCTTGGCAGGACGAGTCTGTAAAAAGTGTCAAGAGAAAAAAGGGATGTGGGACGGGAAAACGGTTCTTCATTTTGCATGCAGGTTCTTCAACAGGATTTCTCCCAGGTGTAAGTTTACTGTTTTCTTCAACATCCAAAAGTATGGACTACCATGATAATATGAACTGTGAACTGTTTGAAAAGTGGTTAAAAGAACAACTGATTCCAAATTTAAATGCTCCATCTTTAATCATTCTAGACAATACATCAATTGCAATCATTCAAGAATCTTAAATAAACAACCTACTTCATCCTGGAAGAAGAAGTAATATTTATGACTGGCTAATAAAAAAAAAACAAAATCCTTTTCCCAATATGCTGAAACTAGAACTTCTTTTAATGGCAAAATCTATCAAAAAAACCAACAATATATGCCGTAGATGAAATATTACTGGAAAATGGACATGAGGATTTAGGACTGTCGCCATTGCCAGTTTAACGCAATACAATGAATATGGGCTAAAACACGTGAACGATCGTCTTACATCAGATGAAGTGCAAATTGTTTGGCAAGATTCAATTAAATTATATTACTCCGGAGTACTGGAAGAAATCTGTGGAACATACGGAGAAATTAATATGGGATTGGTGGAATCGAGAACGAGTTCTAGATGTCGAAATAGCACCAACGATCATTGCTCCATTTGAGGACGACTTAGAAGATGAGGACTTTTTAAGTGATGATGATATTTTTTAGTCTATAATATTAAAAAGCTTCTGAAGGATTATATTAGTCTTTGACGTGTATAAATCATAAATTGTATTATGAATATCCATTTTTGCATTGTAACTTAAATCTTTTGCCTTTGGATTTTTTCGTGTACATTTCTTAATCTTCTTCGGTAGTAAATTATGTTTTTTTTCATGCTCAAGTTTCTGTACATTCGTTATACCGATTCTCAGAGCTTTTGCCACTGACTCCTAGATATTAGCCAGTCAATTTTAATTTAAATTTTTTTTTATTAGATTTGACATAATTTTTTTGCTTACTTTTTTAGTACATTTGTAACAATTAATAGAATAATATTTATAGAATACTTGTTCCAGTTTTAAATCGTGTATAAAATAAGTCAATTTTTTTATTAATTATAAGACAAAGTTTGATATAGAAAAATCGGTATTATATATATATATATATATATATATATATATATATATATATATATATATATATATATATATATATATATATATATATATATATATATATATATATATATATATATATATATATATATATATATATATATATATATATATATATATATATATATATATATATATATATATATATATATATATATATATATATATATATATATATATATATATATATATATATATATATATATATATATATATATATATATATATATATATATATATATATTATATATATATATATATATATATATATATATATATATATATATATATATATATATATATATATATATATATATATATATATATATATATATATATATATATATATATATATATATATATATATATATATATATATATATATTATATATATATATATATATATATATATATATATATATATATATATATATATATATATATATATATATATATATATATATATATATATATATATATATATATATATATATATATACATATATATATATATATATATATATATATATATATATATATATATATATATATATATATATATATATATATATATATATATATATATATATATATATATATATATATATATATATATATATATATATATATATATATATATATATATATATATATATATATATATATATATATATATATATATATATATATATATATATATATATATATATATATATATATATATATATATATATATATATATATATATATATATATATATATATATATATATATATATATATATATATATATATATATATATATATATATATATATATATATATATATATATATATATATATATATATATATATATATATATATATATATATATATATATATATATATATATATATATATATATATATATATATATACAGTGGCGAACAAAAGTATGGAAACATTTTTTAATTTTTACTAACAATGTATTTATTTCAATATCACTAAACTTCTGCCGTATAGGAGGTAGTTTTCTGAAATCTCTACCTTTACTGCAACATATTTTATAGAAGAAAAACAAACCTTGTAAGATCTTGTTTTATTTACAAAGAAAAAAAAACTTAAATTTGCACCAATTGGGGAAACAAAAGTATGGAAACATTCTTTTAATAAATACATTCTATTTAGATAGTCACATAAAACTTACTGAAAACATTAGTATTTAGTTGGATAACCCCTAGCATCAATAACTGTTTGACATCTTCGGCCCATAGAGTCAATCAGCTTAGCACAAAAATCACCTTCAATTTTCCTCCATTCATCTTGCAGTACAGCCCAAAGTTCATCTCGGTTCTTAATATTCCTTTTCCTTATCTGCTTATCTAGATGATACCAGAGATTTTCTCAATAGGATTGAGATCGGGCGATTGTGAAGGCCACTTCATCATACTAATCTTGTTTGCCGAAAACCAATTTTTGACTAAGCGGGAAGTGTGTTTAGGATCATTGTCCTGCTGAAAAATCCAGGCCAAAGGTAGATCCTCTTCATATCTTATGAGATGCCTCTGTAGTATATCACAATACATTTGTGCATCCATTTTGCCATCTATCCTCACTAATGGTTCAGTACCAGATCGCTGAAAACAGCCCCAAACCATTATGTTTCCTCCGCCATGTTTGACATTAAGTATTTTGGGTTGTATCTTTGTCCTGGTGGCCTACTAATATATCCCGTAGAATCACTTCCAAACAGATTAAATTTACTTTCGTCACTAAAAACTACCATTGACCATTGATTTTCTGTCCAATCTTTATGTGTCCTAGCAAATTCCAACCTTGCTTGTCTGTGACGCTTTGTGAGAAGTGGTTTCTTGACTGCACGTCTAGCATAAAGATTGTGAGTTAAAAGGCGGCGTCTGATTGTCATATCTGACACCCCCACATTTGGAAACTCCTCTTTTAACTCCTTATTTATTGCCACTGCTGATTTTTTCGGATCACTTTTTGATTTTCTGACGATAATGGTGTCCATTCTACGAGTTGTTTTCCGAGGTCTTCCACATTTTATTGCTGGATCTACTGTCCCCCTCTGCAAATACCGCTTAATTGTTTTGTTTACAGTTCCCCGTCGAATGTTTAGTGTTTCCGCTATACGAATTTGCTTATTTATTTCGGTACATGACCACAATTCTCTGCTTAAACTCAGAACTGTAATATTTACACTTAGGCATTTTAAACACAATTAGACAACCAAGAAATATCTAATAAATATTTGAATAGGTTCACCTCAGTCCAACAGAAGAATTTAGACTGATATAAGTTAATGTTTCCATACTTTTGTTCGCGCAAAAATCAACGAGATAAAGAATTCCAGGAATACCAGCGATAAATATTCCGATACATACAGCAAACAAATTCCAATCTGTAAGCGAATGTAAGCAACTACATGTTTGTTTATATCTATAAATAATATTTTGATTATGTTAGAATAAAAAATTTTTCCATACTTTTGTATATATATATATATATATATATATATATATATATATATATATATATGTATATATGTATATATATATATATATATATATATATATATATATATATATATATATATATATATATATATATATATATATATATATATATATATATATATATATATATATATATATATATATATATATATATATATATATATATATATATATATATATATATATATATATATATATATATATATATATATATATATATATATATATATATATATATATATATATATATATATATATATATATATATATATATATATATATATATTATATATATATATATATATATATATATATATATATATATATATATATATATATGTAAACTATTCTAAATTCTTTTATTCACAAAAACACCAAATAATGTCTGCAATATTATTTTAAATCGAAAAAAGGCGAGTAATCGATAAATCTATTACATCACGTAACCGTAAGCATCAAAGCTAAACCTTAACTAACTCAACGTTCCCTACATCAATCTTATCATGAGTTCTTAGCCATATATCCAATAAAAAGTCTTGTCAAATACGCATATTCCCTCAGCATTAATCATCTTTATGATGGTGGCGTAACCTCGGCCGGATAAAGACGGAATATCGGGTTACAGTCGGCCTACCTGACAGCCTTTCACGACCCCGTGAAACATGCCTTAACTGAAACATACAAAAAAAAAACAACTAAATTAGTAAACAGTAATGACACCATTAGAGGGCGAGAATACGTTATTATTCAACGTCCTCTTCGTCACTAGTCTCGCTAAGCGAAACCATCGTATAAACTTTCAACTTGTCTGAAGGACAGATGCCCGTATAAGCATTCCTACATCGTTTGGACCCCGGTAGTTCGTTAACAACGTACCGGTCGTTATCCAGCACTTTGGTAACTACAAAGGGTCCCTTGTATCGCAGTTCAAGCTTTCTGCTCCTCCCGTCATTAGAGGTTTTATTTGCCTGAACCAACACGTGTTGGCCAACCGTAACCTTCGTACATCATGGACGTCCTTTGGAGTTGGAAAGTCGGCAACAGCTCTGATTTTATCTTTACCGGGACGGATACCTAGACTTGAAATCTCATGTCCTAAGTATTCTATATGTTCTTGGAGGAAATGACACTTAGTCAACTTTAGAGTCATCCCCGCTGTTCTAAATAAGTTCAGAACAACTTTCAACTTATCTATTCCCTCCTCAGTGCCTATTGACGGAATAAGCACATCGTCTAAATATGCGAGAGCCGTTTCATACCTCAACGGTCCCAATATGTGATTAATTGTGCGCTGAAAGACAGCAGGGGCATTTACGAGCCCAAACGGCATTCTCAGAAACTCAAAGTGACCATCGGGGGTCACAAATGCCGTTTTTGGAATAGATTCTTCATCTACCGGAATTTGGTAATAACCTGAAGCCAAATCCAGACTCGTAAAATAGTTACTACCCTTCAGAGAATCTAGGAGGTCGTCTATCCTCGGTAATGGATGTTTATCTTTAACCACTTTCGGTTCAGAGCGCGATAATCGATGCACATGCGCGGTTCCCCATTCTTCTTCTCAACCAAAAGTACAGGACTTGAAAATGGAGAATTTGATTCACGGATTATCTCGTTTTCCAACAAATCATTAATTATATCTCTAACTACCTTACGTTCCGACAACGCCATACGGTATGGACGATATGTAACAGGCACGTCATCTGTCAGAGTAATGGTCATTTTAGTTGTATCTGTCTTACCGACTTCCATTAAATTAGTGGCAAAACAGTCACGATATTCATTTAGTAATTTTAAAAGGATGTCTAATACAGAACTATCTAAATCAGTGTTTATTTGGCTTTTAATATCGTCTAACGTAAAGGGTTTGAATTTCGTAACTTCAGTTCTCAGAACAGACACTAAAGGAGCATTCACTTCTTCGTAACAAGTATATCCCCTAGCAATTATTTTAGATTTCTCGTAACATAGGTCCTGACTTGACAAATTTAAAACAGGTACGTAACTAACCTGACTTAGATTTATAATGCAACGCGGGATTATATGGAATTTTCCTGGTACCTCCCTATGTGATAATTCTACGTAAATATCCCCTACATCTTCATGACTACTAACTGCAATGTGACGTACATGATGTGAAGGAATGACAGTTGTCTCAGCTGCAAATAAACTAACCTTTCTCGACGGTAGATTGTTTATGGTTGAAAAATAATTTTTATTTTTATTGAAGAGGCGTACTTGATCGCCGTGAATTACGACCATGACGTTATCATTATTAACAAAAGGTTGCCCTACAATTACAGATATATTTTGTACGCAATCTGGAACGATTAATGCCTCTACCTCGGCAGATGCTAAATCGACAATCAAATTTATCGTAACTTTGGTGTTCACGTAGACAGTACCCCCTGCAAAACCACGTAACCAAGCGGCTGCAGGCTGGTAACGTAAATCCAGCTTATCAGCATCAGATTTTCTAATAGTGACTGCTCCACAGCCCGAATCGACGTAACCTCGCATTGGTTCCCCGTTTATTACACAATCAATGAAATAACACATATTTAAATCATCATTCTTTGGAATTTTAGGTATTTGTAAAATGTTCAAAGACTTACCCATCGATGGCACATCTGGGCGCTTACGTGACGCGGATTGGTATCCAACAGTGCACTTATTGGCTTCGTGACCCAATAAATGACACTTGGAACACTCTATGCGTTGTTTTGGACATTTGGATTGGTAATGCCCTTTGGACTTACAGTTGTAGCACTGCACATCTCTTAATCCTTCCCGTTTCTTGTAATGAGGTGGTTGACTCTCGGAATATAATGCTGATTTTGATTCCGGCTTAGGATAGCGTCTTGAAACTGATGAATGTCCCATTTGAGTTTCGGAAAACTTGTCATCACGTAACGTTGACAAGTACTCTTCATAGAGGGCCTCTGGCGTTTCGTAACGGCCAGCTCTGGCTCCATTTTGCAAGGTGACATTTGTAATACCATCAATTAAACAAGACACCGCGTGCCGACCAGTTATTTGACATGTCCGGAGTAGTTCCATTTTACTAAAATAATAATTAGTCATAGTTTCGCCCCTGTGTTTCGTCCTGTTTAGCATTTTTCCTAGGACCGTCGCGTAGTCCACATGGTCTGGAAAACTTTTGGCCACTAAATTCTTCCACTCGGTCCATGTACTTGGGTAACTTGACAAGCTGTGGTACCAGTTCTTCGCCATTCCGGAAAAACGACTCTGCATTTGATACACGGTGGTAATATCATCCCAGTTATTTAAAATTTTAATCTGGTCAATTTTGTCAAGCCACTTAGCGGCTGACAAGTTTTCATTTTCCGGATCAAACTCTGGAATACACTCGCTTCTTAAATTTATTGGTCGGTGGTCTTGACGCGAGGACCCTTGTTTAATAAGAACTTCCAATAAGTTTTCTAAACGCTCTACCCTCGATTCCACAGACGACCCGGGCGTAGACAGTTGGGACGGACCAATATTTTTTTTCGACAGAGTGGTTATGGTTAACTACTTCTTCAGAAGCACGTATATTTATGGGGGGTGTCAAGGAGCGCCTACATTGCGTAACTGTAGTACTTTTGTGACTATTGTTTTTCTTTGACTTACCCCTGTTTGAAGATTTATTTTTGCTACTAATCGTCGATGTTCTACTCCTGTATCTACCTTCTGAAATACTTTCTTCTTCAGAACTGTCTGACGATGACTCACTTGAATAATGCTTTCGTTTGCCCATTTTACGTGACAATAAGCTTACCAATACAACAATACACTAACCGACCTTCTTTTCGTAACACACTGTACATAAAATCCTTAAACACTAATTTTGTTCACCCCACACCTGAACTGTAAACTATTCTAAATTCTTTTATTCACAAAAACACCATATAATGTCTGCAATATTATATTAAATCGAAAAAAGGCGAGTAATCGATAAATCTATTACATCACGTAACCGTAAGCATCAAAGCTAAACCTTAACTAACTCAACGTTCCCTACATCAATCTTATCATGAGTTCTTAGCCATATATCCAATAAAAAGTCTTGTCAAATACGCATATTCCGTCAGCATTAATCATCTTTATGATGGTGGCGTAACCTCGGCCGGATAAAGACGGAATATCGGGTTATATATATATATATATATATATATATATATATATATATATATATATATATATATATATATATATAGAGCATGGAATGGAAATGGAGGAACTGCTACATTTTGGCCCGCAAATAGTCCGGATCTTACCATAATGGATTTCTTTTTTTGGAGATACATAAAAGATCTAGTGCACAAAACTCCATGTTATAATATAGAAGAATTAAAAGTTAGAATAATAAATGCTATCAACGATGTACGGCAATCGCCCGAAATTTTGCTGCCACGCTTAACAGAAAATTTTCAGCGTTCAGATCTCGTGGAGTAAAAATCCCTGAAGATGCTTAGTGCAATCGAAGGTGAAACGTCGGATAGTAATTTCAATTTGACCAAAGCCGTGAAAGCTTCCGTTTTACATAAATATATATATATATATATATATATATATATATATATATATATATATATATATATATATATATATATATATATATATATATATATATATATATATATATATATATATATATATATATATATATATATATATATATATATATATATATATATATATATATATATATATATATATATATTATATATATTTATATATAAACTGATCGAAAAAAGTTAAGGATATTGTAAATAATCATAGAAAAAAATTTTTTTCGGAAAAAATTGTATTACGTACATTTAGTCCCATCTCTTTTAGAAATGAAACACATATGTTTAACTGAAAAAATGTTTTTATTAGAATTTACAGGCAACTTTTTTCTAACAATGTAACAAAGCAGATAATTAACAAACAGAAAAACTGTATTAATAACGTGTAATTCCACCTTTATTGGCTATTACTGCTTCAACACGGCGAGGCATACTTAAAATTAAATTATCCAAATCATTTTGATCCAGGTTATCCCATAAATCTGGAAGAACTTCCCTTAGTGACCTGACACCCTGAACAGGAGGTTGATGGGCAATTAGTGCCCTTCCGAGCATGTCCCAAGCATGCTCGATGCAGTTTAAATCTGGAGACAGCGGGGGTAATGGCAGATGATTAATTTCATTGAATGCTAGCCGTTCTTGTACTACCCTGGCCCTGTGCGGGCGAGCGTTATCATCCAGAAATCTGAAATTGGGCTCCAAATTCCAACGATAATCATTGACCATGTTATCAATGATGTCGTGAGCATAAATTTCACCTGTCATTGTACCTTCACAAACATACAACTCCGTTCGACCTCCGTAGAAAATTCCACCCCAGACCATTACACCTCCACCTCCAAATGGATGTACTTCTTGAACAAATCGGTCATTAACTCTTAAATTTCTTGGTCTCCAGACACGAACTGAACGTCTATCAGCACGAAGACAAAAGCGGCTTTCATCGGTGAACATCACAGTACGCCACTCATCATTCCAGTTGAATCTTTCATTACACCAAAGTAAACGTTGAGCTCTGTGGTTTCCGGTCAATGGCGGGCGTCTTATAGGCCTGTAGCAATGTAAACCTGCTTCATTTAATCGATTTAAAACCGTCCGTGGAGTAATACGAATTCTGGTGGCAGCAAAAAGGTCCTGGCTAAGTACCGTGCAGTTTGTTGTAGGATCCATCCTAGCTCCTCTAACTAATCTTCGGTCCTCCCTAGCATCTGTCGATCTTGGTCTACCCTCTCCATGCCTATTGATGACAGATCCAGTCTCATTATACCGGTTATTAAGTCGGGGAATTACACTTTGAGAGACATTAAACTGAGCAGCCACATCGATCTGTCGTGAACCTCCAAGAAGCAACCCAATGGCTTGATTTGCTTGCTCTACTGTTAAATGACGTCTATTCATATTGTCGATGACTGAAAACTCACAATATCGTGACCGGCACTTAGCAACATACAAACAAAACTAAACTGTACAAAAATCAAATCATCATTTTTGGTGATAATGTTTTTTTATCTGTTTGGGTACAATTTCATATGTTTACAAACAACATTTTTTTCTAACGCAAACGACATAGGTATTAATAGCTATACCACATTTTTTCTAAAAATAGTTTTTCATAGTGAAAACACAATATCCTTAACTTTTTTCGATCAGTTTATATATATATATATAAATATATATATATATATATATATATATATATATATATATATAAATATATATATATATATATATATTATATATATATATATATATATATATATATATATATATATATATATATATATATATATATATATATATATATATATATATATATATAGCATGGAATGGAAATGGAGGAACTGCTACATTTTGGCCCGCAAATAGTCCGGATCTTACCATAATGGATTTCTTTTTTTGAAGATACATAAAAGATCTAGTGCACAAAACTCCATGTTATAATATAGAAGAATTAAAGGTTAGAATAATAAATGCTATCAACGATCTACGGCAATCGCCCGAAATTTTGCTGCCACGCTCAACAGAAAATTTTCAGCGTTCAGATCTCGTGGAGTAAAAATCCCTGAAGATGCTTCGTGCAATCGAAGGTGAAACGTCGGATAGTAATTTCAATTTGACCAAAGCCGTGAAAGCTTCCGTTCTGCATTCAACAGTAATTTTAAAACTTTTAATTTTGTATTTGTTTTGCGTTCTTTACTTGTTTGAAGCATGACTTTGACATTACACCTATTCAATTGTTTTACCCCACAAGTTGATATGTAAAAGGTTTAATATAATATTGTAATTTTTGGACATATTTCAAAAAGAAATGAATTAAAATGTAAAGTGAAATCAGAAAAAATGAGCTATCCGATGAGTGAAAAATATACCCAGGATTCCATTTAAAAAAAATGTAAGTTGAGGCCATAATATAATTTTTTTTCAATGACTGTATTCGCTATGAAACTGGACACCACAAAAAACTTGTCAAGTAGACCTATAACTTGTTTTTTTTTTGTTCACCTCGATAAGTTAAAAAATATAAAAGTTACAAGCGTTTAAAATGTGGACAAGTTAAAATAATAACCCTCTACACAACGTCTAGCTTGTTTTTTATTAAGATTTTTTTTTTGTAATATAAACCATTTTTGGAAAGCAGGCATATTTATCCAAGTTTTTATTACACAGTTTTATGATGTAAGTTAGAAAGATCGATCTTTTTTGGAAGATCGTGCATCCCTAGTTTAAGATTTATTTCGTTCGACCTAATTATTGTACCTGAGAAAATGTAGAGTATACGTTTGGTTGTAAAAAGTATTTTGAATTTGGTACTCGAGAAGTATTTGATATAAATCAATATAAAACTGCATTTTTATTGAGTTTTTGACTGTTTTTTCAAATTATTTCGAAATTGGTTAGCCATAACGAAGGTAGCAATCATTTTTGCGCCATCTTATATCCCTGCTTCAAGACGGCATATCTCAACCAATGAAGTAATTTAAAAAAATCACTTCTTGTTAACTGGAGCATTTAATTGTAATCAGAATGCTCTACACAGTGTTCGAAAACTTTGTAGTAAAACTGTTCTTTGAATTAACGTTGAGAACATTGTTTATTTTTTCTGAACACTCTGTAGAACATTCTGATCACAATTGAATGCCCTATTTAGCAGTGGTAGCCCTGTTTTTGTGGATATTATGCTTTTTTAATCACTTTGATGGATGAGTTATTAGTGAAAATATGCGCGTTGAAGGAGGTTATATTTATGTTGTATCTTATGAAGGGGGCCAACATTTTTGATGTTTTGTGTACAGGGTGTCCTAGAAGTCAATGATCAAACTTAATAAAAAATAACGACATTCCACTATTCAATTGTTGATAGTTTCAGAGGTATTTCAATTTTTTTTTAACAAAAAATTGTATTTGTTTGTAACGAATATCTTTAGGATAGCATTATTGTTAGATGCGTCTTTTCTAAGAATGCATTTTCTTAATCGGTGTTAACCTCCATGAATTGAAATAACTGTAATAAATAACAGTTTCCTTTAACAAAAATTAATTCGTTTTTTCATGACGTTTACAGAAAAATACATTGAACCATAATAATTTGGCCCACTATTAGAAAAAGTTGTCCAAATGGTGATTGTAAAATGATATTACACATTGGGTTATTAATTAATTTGCCTTTACTACAATGTCTTACAAAAATTTAATTCTAAAATCGCAGGTAGCTGTTATAGCAATAAAGCAACATTTCAAAAAGCGCGTTTACCTTTTAATATTTGTCACATATCTTATTTTTTGTTGCAGTTGAGACTCGGTCTGAATTTGCTCCCGGTATATATCAGTTCTTTAAAATATCCCCATAAAAATAAGTCCATAAGGTCAGGTGATCGCGGTGGCCACTGAATGGTCCCTCCCTTTACAATCCACCGTTTGGGGAAGTGTCTTGAGATACTGTTTTACCACTAGCACATAGTGAGGACCCCTATCGAGCTGCAGCCACATGTTTCAACTATTGCAGATAATATGTTGACTCCAAACTGGTGCTGAAAGGGGTTGTCCCTCACAACTGTAGGATTTACATAGTCCCAAGAATGCAAATTGTGGATATTAAATATCAATTGATCAGAAGAAATTTTATCCCGCGATACGATTACACAGGGTAACAAAATGAAAACAGAAATTTGGTGCCGGAAATCTAACATCTGATTTTAGATACCAGATTTTTTCTATAAGCTGTAGTTTTTGAGATACAGGTTACAGGTTAATTGACATTTTTTCTGATAAAGGACAACAAATAAAAAGATAAATATGTACTTAATCGTCAAAATAGAAATTTCCCAGAATCTAATTAACCAAATGGATACCTGGAATTGTCCCTGACCCAATGTTCCTTTACTAGGAACTACTCAATACACTGCTCTTAATTACTTTTATACCTGTAATTGCCTATGATCCGATCCTTCTATATCTGCTTGGCTGTACTCGATTTAATATATTACTGAGTTTTCCCAACTAAAGTTGGTCTATCATTTTGTGTAAATTTTGGTCGTTTTATAGTATCAAGACACTTAACTGAAACAATAGCATCCACAAGCACACGTACCTGTGTAAATCATCCCGATGTTTTTTGTTATGTGTGTGGTGAATACACTTTGAAAGAAAAAAACGATTTCTGACTTTGTGAAAAGAGCTTATCTTGCCTATTTTGGCGTTCATTTAGGAGAACAAGATAAATCTTGGGCCCCACATTTCATATGTAAAACACGTGCTGAACATTTGCGACAGTGGACAACTGGAAAGAGGAAGTGCCTAAACTTTGGTGTACCAATGGTTTGGAGAGAACCGCGAAACCATCATGACGACTGCTATTTTTGTCTCGTTAATATTAAAGGCGTAAATAGAAACAATAGACACAAATAGACATATCCTGATCTAGATTCTGCAAGAAGGCCTGTAGCGCATTCGGAAGAAATACCCGTTCCATCATTCAGCAGTCTACCCGAACTGACAGAAGATGATACAGAAACATCAACGTCTGACGAAGTTCAAAGAGTTCAATCAGAAAACGACAGCGAATTTGAAGCAGATTTAGCAACTCCGCAGTGTTTCAGTCAAGAAGAACTAAACGATCTTATAAGAGACCTGAATCTCTCAAAGGAATCCGCTGAATTACTTGCATCCA
Source organism: Kuschelorhynchus macadamiae (assembly GCA_030620095.1). Lineage (NCBI taxonomy): Eukaryota > Metazoa > Arthropoda > Insecta > Coleoptera > Curculionidae > Kuschelorhynchus > Kuschelorhynchus macadamiae. The sequence continues at coordinate 866,112 of JAUTXW010000598.1, forward strand.
GATTAAAAGATAAAAATCTACTTTGTCCAGGTACTAATATTACATTTTATCGCAAAAGAGATAAGGATCTGCTGCCTTTTTTCGCTCAGGAAAATGACTTGGTATTCTGTAACAATATAAAAGGGCTCTTAGAAAAAATGGGTTTGCTTGAATACACTCCAGATGATTGGCGCCTTTTTATTGACAGTTCTAAACGTAGTTTAAAATGTGTTCTTTTACATAACGGTAACAAATATGGCTCAATTTCTATGCTCTGGTCATTCTACTACCATGAAGGAAGAATATGAAACAATTGCATTAGTTTTGATAAAAATTAAATACGAAGAACATCATTGGGCAATTTGTGTTGATTTAAAAATGGTTAACTTTATCCTTGGATAGCAGAGTGGTTATACAAAATATCCTTGTTTTTTGTGCCTTTGGGACAGCAGAGCTAAAAATGAGCACTGGGTTAACAAAAATTGGCCTTCAAGAGATGTCATGATTCAAGGAAAACAAAACGTGATCAACGAACCTTTGGTTTCGAGAGAAAAAATCTTACTTCCGCCCTTGCATATCATGCTAGGCCTAATGAAACAATTTGTGAAGGCTTTAAATCGAGATGGAAATTGTTTTGGGTATTTGTCACGTAAATTTCCTGGCATTAGCACTGAAAAACTAAAAGCCGGTATATTTGATGGTCCTCAAATAAGGCAACTTGTTAAAGATCCACATTTCACCACATCAATGAACGAGACTGAATCTAACGCTTGGTGTTCATTTGTTCAAGTAGTACAAAATTTTCTTCGCAATCATAAAGCAGAGAATTACATAGAATTAGTGAAAACTATGCTTTCAAATTTTAATATTCTCTGCTGTAACATGAGTATAAAAGTTCACTACCTCTACAGCCACCTAGATCGTTTTCCAGAAAACTTAGGTGATTGTAGTGAAGAACAGGGGGAAAGATTGCATCAGGATATTAAAACTATGGAAGATCGTTATCAAGGATCAAGCCACATGATGGCGGACTACTGCTGGAGCCTTCAGCGAGACTGCCCTAGTAAACTCCATTCTAGAAAGTCATATAAAAGAAAATTTGTATGTGATTAGTGACTAATGTAATTATGTAAATTAAGTTTTTGCAATAAATACTTAAATCCATGTGTCTTTTTAACTGGCAATAGTAATATTATATAACAGTTATAACGTAAAATATATACACAATTTTTTTTTTGTTTAAGACTAGATCTGATAGACAAAATCTGAGAACTTTTTTACATTCTGCATCCAAAAATTGCCCAGGAACAGTTAAAAAATCGCAGGCATCAAAATGTGTGTTGGCCTGTGTTATGAATTAGAACAATGTCCGAAAATAACGCAAAAATCGAAATATCTCGGAAACTATTAACAATTGAATAGGGGCATATGTCAATATTTTAATTCTACCTTGCCCTCCTCTATCAGCCCGCTAAATTTGATCTTTGACTTTGACACTGTTGGTGTACAAGAGTTACGATAAATAAATATACTTATAATATTATAAAGAGTTCAAAAATGTAAACATAGATAGTGTATTTTATTTCAAAGTACGTAATTCAAGGATAAAAATATATTTTTTAAATGTGTCCCGATTTTGTTGCGGTTAGAATTGTTACCAGGTTTTTTTGCAACTCAACAAAACTTCAGAATTGAAACTTATATGTCAGAAAATTAGTATCTCAACATGGGAACCAGCCTGTCTATGGTAGTTCCCAATGCGTAATATAAAAAATATGTTTTAAGCAAAAATAAGAAAGTGGCACCACACATATATAGCTTTTAAGATCTAGTCGCTCTTTCGATTACAACCAATTGAAAAAGGAGTCTTTCGATTCGCTTATATGGTCTTTAGAAAAAGATAGAATGATCTAGAATATTCTAGAAGAATTTATACACTACAAAGTCCTAATAGAACACTCAGGAAGTACTAACAACATATTTATGGTCTCCTAATTTAATATATTTATAAATATTAAATAAATTAATATAAAACTTTACAAATCTATCTCAATCTAACTCAAACTGAATCCGTGACAGTGGAGCTACTTGCGACGATTTGCTTAAGGTATCAGAGTATCAAATTTTTATTATCAGCTGTCCTAACTCAACAGTAGGAGATAGGAATTGCAACGAAAAGGTTTCATTTCCGATGAGCGACGTTTTTTCTTTTATATCGAAATTTGGGTTAATGTAAAAAAGTGTATCTAGAATAAAATAATGATAATATATTTAAGCAATAATTTTTGGTATGTAACTGTGTTTTTAATATCGAAAGCGTTTTTGGTTGGACCTGGTTCGGTCTTTTCTTTTGAGTTGATATAAAAAAGTGTGTATAATAAAACAATTAAAATACACTGTCCCAAAAAATTAACGCACCACTAAAAATAACCAAGTTTAAAGTGAATTTTTGTTAAAACCACTTGTTTGATTTTTTTAAATTCTAGGTTGTCTCTTCCGGAACCTTGGTATGTTAACTGTATTCGCATAGATTTTTTTTATAAATATCCCGATAATCCCGATTTTATTTATACAACAATGACAGGCGAATGCGTGTATATCGACACTCTAACGAACGTTCAGTGTAGTTTCTCACATACAATGTTCTGATAGTCTGGAGAAACATTTCTTTGACTGGTCGCACGCATTGTAATCAAAAATGAAAGCCTTACAGCTAAAAGGTACAGGGTGTTCCAGCGAGGACTGAACAGGGACCTATTTTCGACCTTCCTTGTATTTTGGAAAAATTGAAAATAGCCAATCGATGTATTTTTTCTTGTAGAATCCAAAAATGTCATCGAAAAAATATTTGAACCAGAAACAAAAGAGTTACGCTATGCATCAGGTGTTTTTTAAATGGAATGTATCGTTTTTTATACGATTTTTGGAAAGAGTGATTTTTTTTATGTCCGTTCTGATTAAAAGATTTAATTTTGCGATAGCTGTTTATATTACATTTTAATGTTTTACAAACTAAAATTTTAGCTTCACCTGTTTAAAATATACGATAGGTTGGTATAGGTGATCAAGGTAAAATGACGTTTGAATGCTTTGTCAATAAAAATTGACATTATTTTAATTATTGTCGAAGTCTTCACCTAAAAAACATATATTTGACTCTGATCGAAATGAAATACTCTTTGGACGAGAGACTACAGATTGTTATGCTATTTTACAAGTGCCAAGAAAATGCATGAGAAGCAAGAAGAAGATTAATTGCAAACTTTCATAGAAATATATCCATCAATACAATTCTAAGGATAAAAAACCTATTTGAGGAAAATAAAACTTTACATGATAGAAAAAGAAATTCAATAAAAAATAATTATTAAATAATAAAATAAAACTACTAATAACATAAGTTTTCAATGTGACCGCCGTTTTTCTCGAAACAATATCGATAACCCCTTTGTAGCCTTTCTAAACTTGCTGTTACAATATGATTTTCCTGGTTAAGGCGGTTTATTTCATCGACAATTTTTCCCATGATCTCTTGAATATTTTCGTTTCGTTGTCTGTATACGACGTTCTTCAAGTGGCCCCAAAGAAATGTATCCAAAACTGAGAGGTCGGGGCTATTGGGCGGCCAAGCATATGTTCCATTTCGTCCTATCCATTCGTTATGGCGCCGATTTAAAAATTGAACCACATCATGCACGGCATGAGGAGGCGCCCCATCATGTTGCCAAATTAAATTCTGATATTCTGCCAATGGTAAGTCTTCCAAAAAATTTTCAATTTCGTTTTCAAAAAACTCATAATATCTGTGCCCATTTAAAGACCCGTTAAAAATATTGGTCCCAAAATTTTATTCTTTTTTATACCACACCTAACATGAATAGAATTCCTCCCTTGAAATTTAAGAGTCTGGAACTTTTTTGGATTTTCAACGGCCCAGTGGTGACTATTATGTCTGTTGAATACTCCCGATGTTGTGAAAGTAGCTTCGTCGGTCCACACAATATTTTTGAATAAATCAGGGTCTTCGTTTTCTTGCCGAATTACCATTTGAGAAACAAATTGGAAGCGAAGTTCTTTTTGTGCCGGTGTTAGGTGCTGAAGTGGAAGGATACGAAAAGGCCTAAATTTATGAATTTTCAGAGTCCTGTGATTTGCTTGGATTAACTTGAAAATAATTTATAATGGCCTGGTCTCGATTTCTTCTTCTTTGTATATTTCTTTTTCTATCATGTAAAGTTTTATTTTCCTCAAATAGGTTTTTTATCCTTTTGTTTGATGAATATATTTCTATGAAAATTTGCAATAAATCTTCTTGCTTCTCTTGCATTTTCTTGGCACTTGTAAAATAGCATAACAATCTGTAGTCTCTCGTCCAAAGAGTATTTCATTTCGATCAGAGTCAAATATATATTTTTTAGGTGAAGACTTCGACAATAATTAAAATAATGTCAATTTTTATTGACAAAGCATTCAAACGTCATTTTACCTTGATCACCTATACCAACCTATCATATATTTTAAACAGGTGAAGCTAAAATTTTAGTTTGTAAAACATTAAAATGTTATATAAACAGCTATCGCAAAATCAAATCTTTTAATCAGAACGGACATAAAAAAAATCACTCTTTCCAAAAATCGTATAAAAACGATACATTCCATTTAAAAAACACCTGATGCATAGCGTAACTCTTTTGTTTCTGAAGAAAAAAGAAGAAAAAATACATCGATGGGCTATTTTGAATTTTTCCAAAATACAAGGAAGGTCGAAAATAGGTCCCTGTTCAGTCCTCGCTGGAACACCCTGTACATATTGCAGATTATAGACCAACATGTAATGTCATTTGGGTCATATATAGGGCAAGGATTTTTGTTGATGCAACGTAATCTCTGGCCTCATGTTACTCGAAATTATCTAGAGCAAGTCGGTATTAGAGAGAATTAATCTCTGGAACACCGTTGAGAGGAGACTACAAGAGGAGCATAACTTGAACACTTTGAAAGACGTACGACGGAGATTTATTCAAATATAGGAAGAACGAACGAGCTAAATGATGCAAGATCTCTTATTTTAAGTATAGGCCATCATTGCCAAGAAATTATTCGTACCAGAGGGGGAAATACTAGCCACTGATACTTTCGTTTAACTTGTTTCTTTTCATTTTGTTTCATTCTTTCGTTTTCGCAAATTTGGATATTAATTTTCAATGAAATGATGTTTCTCGTGTCATAAAAAAGATAATAGAGTAAATAAAAACAAAATGCTAGAAAAAGATCAGGTACTTTGTAATTTTTATACCCCGTATTTATAAAAAAAAAGATTTCTATGCGAATGCAGTTAGTATACCAACCTTCTGAAAGAAAAAAAACTCGTCCAAATCGGACAAGTGGTTTTAACAAGAAACATTGATCCCTACCATCCAGCAATTGAGATAAATTTTAAAATTAAATATGTTTCTCCAATGAAAAATTCTAATGAAGTTAGCGTTTATCAGTTTCATCAAGCGAATTTCCACAATCTAAACCTTTTTTACAATCAATCCGACTGGTCTTTTTTATCAGTAGAATCTAATATAAACAAAATGGTTGAACTCTTTTATGAGGTCTTGTTTGAAGGTATCAATAATTGTGTCCCCAAGAAAACGGTAGTCGACTGTAAATATCCGAAATGGTTCGACCTTCCTTTGAGAAAACTTATTGGACAAAAGAATCGTCTATACAAAAAACATAAAAGGTCCAATAAAGATGTTGACTATTTTGATTACTGCGACATACGACGTGAGGTTAAGCTTCGGACTGATATGTGCTATCTTGCATATGTCACACAAACTCAATTGCTTATCCCAGAGAATATCAGGCATTTTTGGTCTTTCGTACGTAATTTGAGAAGAGATTCTGGGCTGCCCAGTGTCATGAATTATAACGGAGAGGAAATTACCGGTTCGAATAACATCGCTAATGCCTTCGCCACTCACTTTGAGTCTTGCTATTCACGTCACCGTAGTTTAGATTTTAGCAAGATTGGCCCTATAAGCTGTTCGGGAAAATTACTATCAACCTATTGTATTACAGAGGCGGAAATCTGCAATAAAATAAAAACCCTTGATCTTTCTAAAAAGGCTGGTCCAGATGGAGTTCCCACTATTTTATTGGAACGTTGCTGCGAGTCGTTGTCTCGGCCCCTTTGTAAAATTTTTCAGAAATCTTTTAATCTGGGTTCCTTTCCCGAAATTTGGAAGTTTTCCACTCTCATGCCGATCTTTAAATCTGGGGATAAGAGCGATATTAAAAACTACAGAGGTATTTCCTTGCTTTCGCATATACCAAAGCTGTTTGAGGCAATTATCACGGATCATATCTTTGAGTCTCTGAAGCACTACATCACTAGTATGCAACACGGTTTTTTTTAGTGGTCGCTCAACAACTACAAATCTTGCAATTTTCCAGAATTACTTAACAACATCGGTTGAGGCTGGTCAACAGATCGATGTTATATATACTGACATATCGAAGGCTTTTGACAGGGTTTGCCATCAGCTTCTGTTATTCAAATTGCAGCGAATTGGTTTTTCTGGAACCTACCTGCAATGGATAGAATCGTACTTATTCAATCGTCGTCAGCGAGTTAGCGTATGGGGTTCAATTTCTAGAGAGGTTGTTGTGACATCTGGTGTCCCACAGGGCTCTCATATTGGTCCAATTCTCTTTCTACTATTTATAAATGATATAGTTTCATGCTTTAAAGTGTAAGTGTCTCTTATACGCAGACGATTTAAAATTCTTTTCACCAGTTTCCTCTGAATCTAATCCACTGCAATCGGACTTGGAAAAGCTTATCAAATGGTGCAACATTAACCATCTTCTTCTTAATGTCTCTAAATGTAAAGTGCTCCGTTTTCATAAACGCATTAAACCCATACTCTCCTCCTACTTCATAGATAACGTGAGTCTTGAAGTTGTTAGTTCCTTTACAGACCTGGGCGTTATTTTTGATGAGAATTTAACTTTTGGTCTGCACATTGATAGTATTGTGCTGAAGGGTTTCAGGCTGTTGGGCTTTATAAAGCGGCAAACAAAACATGTCACAGATACTAAAGCAATTGGATGTCTTTATAACTCACTTGTTCGCAGCGTTCTGGAGTATTGTTCTACAGTTTGGAGTCCATCGTATCAGTGCCATATCGATAAAATCGAAAAAGTCCAAAATAGATTTGCCAAATACCTTTTGTATAAGTTTAATTTTCCGTACCAGGGTTTATCATATAATACTAGGGCTCTTCTGTGTGGCCTTCAAACACTTGAGTTTCGAAGAAAGAAGGCACTTCTAGTTTTTCTTCACAAACTGCTCAGTGGAGATATTGACTGTCCGATGTTGCTTGAGTCGGTCGCAATTAGGAGAACAAGGCAATCTCAACTCTTTTTTGAAGGATACCATCGTACAAATTATGGGCTTAGCGCATTTGTCGATCGACTGGTACGCAATTACAATCGTCACTTCCCTGATTACGACATTTTCAGTTTAAGCACTTTACAGCTTAAAAGGCGGTTAAACGAATTGCTTTTATGATTGTTTTATATCTATGTATACTTTGTATGTATTTTTATTCACTTGTATTTTAATTATTTATGTATTGTGTTGCTTTTTTGACGAACTATTGTGTGTTCTTTTTTTTTTCATTATTTCTATTCGACATGCCTCTTAGGGCTATTTTACTTTTTACTTTATCTATTTGACCTTGCATGCGAATTCGTACCATTTGGAATGTTTAGCATTCTGTAGTGTACGTTTCAGAAGGGCCACTTGTCCGATGCGTGCATCGGCTACGTCCTTACGTCCTTACAAGAAGAATTTACTTTTGGTTATTTTTTAGTGGTACGTTAAATTCGTTGGGAAGTGTATATTTAAGCAAATAGCAAGTGGCTAGCAGTAAAAATTCGAAGTTCCTATCTTAAAAAAATCAAAAATCGGTACCAGTCGATCCCACATTTTACTGAGGGTTAACTACACTTGATTTAAATTCGTGGAATATGTGCATGATTTTTGTAAAATTTTACAACAAAAACTCCTGACAATAATAAGATTTTTACGTCCATTAGTAGCCCTAGAACGACCGGAACATTGTTTATATCCTTTCACCAAATATTCTACATTTTCTACTTATTAATTTTAGTGTTTTTTGTACACGTCCTACCAGTCCGCAAAACTTGTAGTATTAATACTCTAAAATAGGATTTAGACGAATATTTATTTAGATGTCTTGTAAAGTAACTGTGATTTAAATGTATAATCTTTTTATCCTTTACCACTCCTATAGAAATTATTTTATTGGAATAAAATTTTAAATAGATAATTTGGGTTTTTATTTAAAGTGTTACCCTCAGATTCTAGATGGCGCGCTTTTGTCAGTAACGCACTAAAAAGTACAAAATACTTTATTCAAAAGGGCAATTTCTCTATTATCAATGGACTGAGAAGAAAGGTTTTCTACAACAATAAATAAACTGGCCCACTAAAAAAGTGGCGAGCCTAAAAGTTGTATCAATTTCAACCCTTAATAATTTTTGAATGGATTCCTAGATTCTGTTAATTTTTTTTGCAATTTATTTCGATACCTTTTCACAATGATTTTGTAATATAAATTTAAACTTCGGAATAATACTGGATAATATACAGGGTCAAACGCAAACTTGTGTTTTTTCACCAATTTTTGAGACGCTCTATAGAATGACCTGGTTTAAATATCACTATCGTCTATGAGTCATTTTGTTGCCTGTTTCTTTAGAATCATTTTGTTTTTTAAATGCTCGTTTTATCTTTTTTTTTTTAGAGAAAGTGCAGCCCTATATGTAAAGTACTGTTTTTACTAAATAAAAACATAAAACGACTGCGTATCTATAGACAACATTTAATTTAAGCAATAATCAAACTTTTAATTTAAATTTTCTAAACAAGAACTTAAATTAATACCGTTTTATAAACAAGAGCTTTATGCAAATTAATAACGAGTGTAAAGTGTAAACGCCTTAGCAAGCTTTCAATCAGTCGTGCAATTGAATGTTGGGAGATGTGATCCCATTCTTGAACCAGTGCTTCTCCAAGTTCCTCTAAATTGGCGGCTGCATGTGGACGACTACGAACACGCTTACCAAGCTGATCCCAAACATACTCAATCGGGTTTAAATCCGGGCTCCTAGCTGGCCATGGCAAAAGATGTATGCCCACTTCGTCCAAATATTGCCTCACAATACGACCAGTGTGAGGTCGGGCATTATCATGCATAAAAAGGAACTCCTCTCCTATGAAATGAGCAAACGGTACGTGTTCAGCCAGTACATCAATATAACGCTCGCCATTGAGCGAATTTCTTGTTAATATGCAAAGTTCTGTGCGCGCTGCGTGGGAAATCCCAGCCCATACCATCACAGAACCACCTCCAAAAGGTTGCTTTTCTACAAACATACCCTCAGCGTACCTTTGGCCTTCCTGCCTCCAAACTCGTTGACGTTCATCGGAAGAATGAATGTAAGCAAAACCGTGACTCGTCGGAAAATAATACTTGGGACCACTGTCGTACGTTCCACTGATTTTTTTCACGTGCAAAATTAAGTCGAGACAAAGGATGTTCTGCTAGCAATCTTGGACCATTTGCCGGTACTCTTGACTTTAATGCTCTCTCTTTAAGCCGACGACGACGCACTGTCTCATCATATACATTTTTATTATGAACCTCAAGTAAATGTCTCTTTACAATCACGGCATTCTGAAGGTTTGCAGGGTAACAAACCTGTCGTCTAAGTTTGATGTAACTCTGATCCTATTCTTGTCGCAAACTGCCCCTATGCGACCTTAAACTCTATGTTATTATAGTTATACAAATAATTGTGATGTTAAACAGAAGGTATAATGAACTAGTGTAGAATGTAGTATACAAAAAAGAATTAAATTTTGTTTTTAATCCAATACCTAACAAAAATAATTAAGTTTTAAGTGAATGTTCGACAGTTCTTTTCTCTATATGATGATTTTCAAAATTCTGAGTTAGGACATGACTCACAAAAGATTTAAGTAAACAAGCGAATTTAGTGACAATTTAAAGAGGCTTACTCGCTGTAAAAATCATTAACGCTGTAAAATGGTCTCTCAATGAGGTATGCTTTGGTGTTTTTTCGAAATTGTGCAAGCATAGGGATAGATTTTAAATGTACTGACAGATTGTTGTAAAGTTTTATGGCGTTGTAAATAATTGATTTTTTCATAATCATGCCTAGAGTTTCTGGTAGGGTATACATTTTGTGGCCTTTCTGGGAGGGTGTTTATATGTTTTCTCAGCAAACATACCGTTTCCAAAATAAATAATGCAGGAAGTGTTAATATTTCATGTTTTTTGAAATAGTATTGGCAGTGAGCTCTATTATTTAGACCAAACAAATAACGAATGGCTCTCTTTTGAAGCATAAAAATACTACGAAATTGCTCGGTGGTACAGCAGCCCCAAAAGGGAAGGCCATAGCGGAGGTGGGATTCAAATAAAGAGAAATAAGTAAGTCTGGCAGACGGAACGTCTAGTTCTTTTGAAACTGATCGAATGGCGAAGCAAGCGGTAGAAAGTTTTTTAGTTAAGGTGTAAATTTGATTAGACAATTTTAGGTTTTTATTTATATTTAAACCCAGGAATTTAACCGACTCTACGTATTCAATATTGCTGTTCCTAAGTTTAAATTTATATCACAAAATCATTGTGAAACGGTATCGAAATAAATTCCAAAAAAAAACAGAATCTAATAATCCATTCAAAAATTATTAAGGGTTGAAATTGATACAAATTTTAGGCTCGCCACTTTTTTTGTGGGCCGGTGTATTATAAACAACTTGAGGGAACTGCGATGGGCAATTGCTTATCTCCGTTCCTTGCAAATTTTTTTATGGATAGATTAGAAACCCAATTCAAAAAAGAACTCAAGTATTTCCCAAGAGTGTGGTATAGAAACGTAGACGATATATTTGCTATTTTTGATACTAAAACAGAAAATTTGGACACTTTCTTAGAAACATTAAACTAAAAATATCCTTCCATTAATTTTTCGTATGAAAAGGAGAACAACGGGCAATTACCTTTTCTCGACACGTTAGTTATTAGAAATAACGATAAATTAGAATTTGATATTTATAGGAAATTTACTAATACTGATAGGTATATAGTATCCGACTCATTTCATTGCCGTCAACACAAAATGGCAGCATTTCATTTCTTAACTCACAGGTCTATTTTCCATTAAGTACATAAATATAGCTAAAAGTAATGGATATAATGATAATTTTGTACATAAATTAGTAAATAGACATAAGCATAAGAAAATGTTAAAGGATGCCACTACTCTTCAAGCACCTGAGAGTCCCAATAAGTTCATAGTAATCCCATATGATCCCAAATATACGAGAGGTCTAGAAAAAGTATTTAAAAACGTAGGTTTTAGAGTAAGTCAAGCGTTGCCCAATATGCTTTGGAAAACAATCACCAAATAGGAATAAATAATCTGAAGTAGATTAAAAACGTATCTAATAATTGATTATTGGATGCATTTGAGAGTATAGAAATAGTTAAAAGTGGTTAGAGATGGGAAATCCGGATCTTTTTTAAGACCCGGGTCAATGGCTCTGGGTCAGCATAAAAATCCAGACCAGTAATCCGGATCTCAGATCTCTGCAGTAAAATAAGCCAAAGAGAGTCATATTCGTCATTCGGGTTATGCATAACGCATGGTTCCATCTGTTAGACGGTAGCCTAAGCACGCAACACACAACACATTTTTACAGGAATCAATTAATTTTTTTATTATAAACTTGTATATGTAGTTCACAGCGAAACGTTTTACACTATTAAGCATGTCTTTAATGCAGCGTTTAAGCATATAAGTAGAGTTTATTTTATAATTTGAGAATTAATTTTAAAAAAATGTCGAAAAAAACCAGTGAAATTTAGAACCATTTTGAAGAAAGACAAAATAAAGCCAAATGCAGTTATTGTTTCCAATTAATTAGAATATCAGGTGGATCCACTGGAAATGTATCTAGACATTTGCGCGTAAAGCATCCAGGTAACATAATTATAGGTATTATGGCATATAAATTAATATAGACCGACCAGATCGAACACGTTATTTTGCGAATGCGGGCGATCCTCTTGTATTCAATTACACAAATTTGAATTACATATTAAAAAGACTATCTCTTTATAGATGAACTATTTTCTTTCAATTTGCAACCAAAAAGTTAACGCCCTTGATAATATTGTGTCTATTTTTCGCTTATTCAAAATTATTTACGTTACTTAGTATGATGCTATATTTCTACCTTTAAATTGTAATGATAACGTCCAACCGTTCAAGCGCTGGTGCCAAATTTTGACTCAATGAAATATCTGGAAAAGAATATTATCGGAGTACATTATTTTTGGTTAGCCCAAGTTTAACTTTTCCGTTGTTTTGATGAAACGTGAATGTAACTAAATTTTCGGATTTAATAAACGATGTAAGCAGCCAGCTCTGAAGACAAAAGTGAATGTTTTATTTAAAATAAGATAGGGTTAATCTCTACAGAGAGAAGACGCAGATTAAAAACATCAAAGCTAAGCCAAATTATTTTTTTAAATGTTAATTTGTAATATATTACTTTTAAGCTATTTTAGGCACATATTTTTTACATTTGCTATGTATTTTTTCTATGTTTTTACATTTTCTATGTTCTGCCATACATATAAGTGACAGTGGCGGCTCGTGAGTATATTGAAGGGTGAGGCTACATGAGGTTAATTTTGTTTAAATGTGAATAAATTTCCACGTCACCCATGAGGTATTATTCTGCGACGCGTTGACCTTTTTTTTAATGGAGGTCATCGCCAATAGCCCTACTAAACCATTAAAAACTAAAAAAATAAACTCTAAAAAAAGTAAATAAAAAGTAAACAAAACAAGTAAAATATGTACACCTATCACTAAAATATAGCGGTGATTGCGATAATAAAAACATAATTTAGTTTATTAAAACTTAAAATAAATAGTTGTATGAAATAAGATAAAAAAAACTACTTTTTGTACATTAAATCTATACGTCTGTCTTTTAAGGTTGCAAATTTATCTATAATTTGGTCGTAATAGTTTTGGTCTTCACTAAGTTCTGACAGTAATTTCTGCTCTATTGACATCATTGCTAAACCCGAAAGCCGTTCTTGTGTCATTGTGTTTCTTAGGTAGGTTTTGATCCGTTTAAGACATGAAAAATTTCGTTCGGCCGATACACTTGTTGCGGGAATAGTTAAAACTAAATTAAAAAACTTATATGTTTCCGCAAAAATTGCTTTAAAATCTTTAAATAACAAAGCTAGACTTTTTTCGACATCTAAATTTGAAAATTGTTCATCCCTATACAATACAGAAAGCTCATTCTTTAATCTATCTCTGTCAAAAATGTTTGGATAATTTTTTAATAAATTATTTAATAAGTCGTCTGGAAAGCATTTAACATATTCCGAATATTTTGTGCAATCGACTAAAGCAAAGAAATTTAAATTATTTAAATTTTCAAACCGCGTCCCTAATTGAAGAATTATACAATCTATTATTTCGAAATACAATATTTTATATTTAGTAAAAATATCAAAGTCGCTAGAACATTGCCCTCGACGTGTGTTAGTTGGCAGAATAGTGGCTTTTTTAGCAATATTGAAAAGTTCTTTGAAATGGTCCTCGTTTCTAAATTCAATAATTCGTTGCTTGGCAAGGTTTATTTGCGAAATGCAGTAATTTATATCTAAATGCTTTAACTGTAATATTTGAAACAGTACATCAGTGCAACTAAAAATTTGTTTATAAATATGCGTTAAAGGCAAAATTCGAAATCATTAAAATGCTTTAAAAATCCTTTTGCACCATTAATAGATTCTGTTCCAGAACTTAAGTCATTAATAATAGTTTCAAATACTATAATTAAATTGTCCCATTCATTAGCCACTAAGTTTAAAATTTTAGATCGTGTATACCATCGCGTTTCTAGAGCTCGCGGAATTCTTTTACCTACTATCTGATTAAGCATAAAAGACCGTTTTGGTGATTGGTGGAAATAATTTAGTATTCCTAATAAAGTGGCAAACGACTTTGGGTAATCAGTTTTATTCCCTGTTGTAAAACTAGATTTAATCTGTGGGCGCAACAATGAGTAAACATAGCTAAAGGAGCAATAGATCTAACTTTTGTTTGAAGCCCATTTATTTCACCTGCCATAACACTAGCCCCATCGTAACACTGCGCGACCAATTTATTTTTAAAGTCATAAGGCTCTGAGCTGTTTTGTATTAAATGAAAAAGGCTCTCTGCTGTTCTATTATCGCTAACGTCAAAAAATCCTAAAAATCTTTCTTTTAAAGATCCGTTGGTCACATACCTAACTGTTATCGAACACTGTGATTTTTCTGTTATATCAGTACTATCATCCGCAATTGCGCCAAAAAAACAACAATCGGTGTCATTGATTTCTTTTCAAAAGCAAAAAGCAAATACAAAAAATGGAACGGTCCAACTTACCAAATCAAAACAAAACAAAAACTTACTCACGCGTATTTATTCACCTTAAAAGACAGAACGCCCTCAATCAGCGATTATCGCAATCTATTTCCTATTTCTTTCTCAGCCGCACGCACCACGTAAAAAGAAGCCGTTGGAATATTTCGCTAGTCATGTGATTTAAATAACCAATAAAAGCATATCCAAGCTACAGATTTATCGCCTCAAGAATGCAATAGAAAACGCGTGCATCGGCAATCGCCATCCCGCTCTGTCGTAATCAGGTGACTCGCCGGCATCGGCACCGGCCGTTGATAAATAGGTCAGAAGTCGAAACTTTCCAAGCTAAAATTATTTCGCCTCATTCGAGAGCACATTCTTTAGGAATGGGAAGACGTATAGATTTAATGTACAAAAAGTAGTTTTTTTATCTTATTTCATACAACTATTTATTTTAAGTTTTAATAAACTAAATTATGTTTTTATTATCGCAATCACCGCTATATTTTAGTGATAGGTGTACATATTTTACTTGTTTTGTTTACTTTTTTTAGAGTTTATTTTTTTAGTTTTTAATGGTTTAGTAGGGCTATTGGCGATGACCTCCATTAAAAAAAGGTCAACGCGTCGCAGAATAATGGGTGACGTGGAAATTTATTCACATTTAAACAAAATTAACCTCATGTAGCCTCACCCTTCAATATACTCACGAGCCGCCACTGGTGGCGACCTTACCAGTCTACTTTTTGTTTACAAACTTGTATGCGATTTACAGGGATGCGTTTTAAGTGAAATAATAATTTTTAAAGATATTGTACTTTTAACTTACAAGGCTTAAGAGTCTTGCTATAGTGGTTTTGAAGTTGAAGTTTTTTATGTTTCCGACTATGTTTTGACTTGTTTTTTTTTATTATGAAATATAGATTTTTATATTTCTTTTTAATAACTCATCCTATTATCATCAATAATTATAAGGCCATCTGAACTTCAATATACACATCACACAAAAAAAGTAGAAATTTAAATTTATTATTTAATCCACACTACATATATCTAAGTTTTAAGTCTGATGTAATATGATGTGTTTACGATGATTTACGAAGTCAACAAGCTAATCAACCCCAAATTAAATTTTTACACGAGATTCTGAGTTACCCCGGGTAATGTCAATTTAAGTAAAATCTTATTGACCGTTTTAATATTTTTAGTCAAAACGAGTGAATCAGAAAGAAGCATTCCTTCAAATATTAAGCAGGAAGCGCCCAGGGCAATTAACGGGTTGCTTCCCGAAACATCCAGGCCAAAATATGAGTATATTTTCAATAGGTTTCAAAAATGGTGCAAAGAGAAGAATATGCAGAACTATGTGAATGAAAAGGTACTTATTGTATACTTCGGGGAGTTATCTACTAACTATAGGCCTTCATCTCTCTGGGCGTTTTATTCTGTGATAAGAACAATGATACCTATTAAACTCAATATTGATATCAGCAAATTTATAAATTTAGTCGCCCTCCTCAAAACAAAATCTGAGGGATGTCAATCAAAAAAGTCAAGGGTATTAACTAAAACCAATTCCTTCTAGAAGCGGATGACAAAAATACTTATTTATGAAAGTAGCATTGATTTTGAGGCTTGCAGGAGCTTGGAGGCGAGAGGAGTTAACAAATTTGTTGTTGAAAGACGTCAAGGATGAAGGGCGATGGTTTTCTTTTTTTTACCGACAACTAAAACGAAGATAGTCGAATCTATGTATCATCTGAAAATATTTAAGAGATAGACATAGTTCGAAAATACATTAATCTTCGCCCATGTAACATCGAGCATGGTAGGTTTTTCTTTCGATTTCGAAATGGTGTGTGTATAAAGCAACTGGTTGGCATTAATTCTTTTGGATCTTTGCCAAAACAAATTACTTTGTATCTCAAACTTAAACATCCAGAAGAATATACAGGGCATTGCTTCCGAAGATCATCTACGTCCCTATTGGTAGATTCAGAAGCTTACATTCTAACAATAAAGCGTCATGATGGCTGGCCATCCAACCTGGTTGCGGAAGGCTACATTGAAAATTCTGCAGAAAATAAAAAAATAGCATCCAAAATTCTGGGTGAAAACAATGTATTGACTACAAATTTAGCAAACATGGCTGCTTCGTGATGAATTTATTTGAAAGATTACAACGATTGTACTATTAATATTTATAATAAATAGTTTTTCACGTTTTATAGTTTTTAATAAAATAATTTAGTTGAGTGAAAATACGTTAGGTAATGAAACTCTTGCAAAATGCGTGAGCTGGTTAGGAGCTTCTTAACTCAGGGTTGTAGATACAAATAGAAACGGTATAAATAGGCCAAAACCTACCAACGTTGCCAAATTGATATTAAATTCTTTTCTGTTATGAATTATCGAAAATAAGCTAATAGTACGTATTGATAGTATACAATCAAATTTCTGGAGCGCTGTCTTGTGTAAAATGTGATGTGGAGAGAGCACTGAGACGAAAACAAATAAAAAAAATACATATTTTAGTATAACAAAACGAATTTTATTAACTCTATTCACAAAATGCATCTTAAACTAGTTCTAACTTAAATCTATCCCTCAGCCAACTCGATATTTTTCATATTTCTAGCTTTTTTTTCACAATACTATTTAACTGAAAGTTAAAGGCAGGCATGTAACTAGAAATTCAGTTCGAAGGAAGGTGGGGGAGTGTCCAAGTCCGAGTGACAATACTGTCTAATAATGCAACACCCTCAAAAAAAAGATAACATCGAGACAAAAAACTAAATGAGTTTTACTATAAAAGTGTAAAACAATCGAATTTTTTAAAATTACCATCTAAAATATACAAAAAAACACCAATATTTAGACTAAATGGACTACCCCCCCCCCCCCCCGTTCAATGTGCCTGGCCTAAGTAATGAACATATATGGGGTGGAATATTTAACTGAAATAAATTCAATGACCTCAAAACTGTTCATAATTTTCATTGCCGGATTTTTTACATAAAATGTAATAATAAAACTGTAAAAAATGTTTCGAGAAAATGGCGAAAAAACTTCAAAAAAGTCATTGATTAATTCCATAAACAAAATTAAGATAAATATAAATAAATACTATAAATGTCATCTGTTATAGAATTCATTTGATTCAATGTGACAGATCATTTCCGGTTTACCCGAAAATGTAGGGAAAAATCACTTTCAAACAATATTTTCCAATTTTATTTTAATGGGACTACCTAGAGAACTAATCAAAATCTAAATCTCCAAACAATTTTAAATATTTTTAATATATACCTTTAAAATACAAAAAAAAATAAAAACATGAACAGAAAGCCCGCTTGATACTACAGCAGCCACCTTTAAAAAAGAAAAGGTCCCGAGTTTTCGGAAAAATTGCTATTTCTATTCAGTGGCGTATTCATTTTCATTCATTCATTAAGGGGAAGGGATATATCAAAAAGATAATTTTTTGTCACAATAAAAATTATATGACCTCGGACCCTCCCCGAAACAAAATACTAAATATGCCACTGTTTTTGTTAAATGAAAAAATTTTTTTGGAATAGGTATTATTTAGAGGCTCGGCGTCTAGAGATTTCCAAAACCGTAGACTCCAGAACAAACCCGAAGAGGTGGCAGCCCTGCCTGCTACAATAGATCAATATAGCTAGGCAGTAGATCGAACAAGACACGGCAACTTTCAGGCCCCGCTAAATGGATGCAGAAAATTAACCCGCAATGTTGCCAAGTGTGTTGAGGAAGCCGACAGACGAGAGTAGCAACCGCAGACTTTTGCCAAAGATAATTTGCGGCCATCCCCCGATGTAAATATTTTTCTATGGCGGCTATACTAACCTCTGTTGCTTTGGTGCAACAAAAACGAACGGAAACCTGATTTACATTTGCCATTTTGCTTTGAAAGTTGACACACGTCGTGTTTCAAAGTTAATTATTACGGCTAGTCCAAGTAGGAAAGATGGTATTTGTCTAACTAAAAGTTACGGAAAAACTTGAATATCGTGCAAAATTAATAAAGAAATGCAGGGACTAGTCGATAAGTTGAAAAATCACTGAGAACTCATTTTTAAGCGAACTACAATGTAACACTTCTGTGACAGCTTGCAAATTAATTTCTGTTTTTCTCATTTCCATGACAACGGAAGGGATACTGATAACTGATGTCACCATACGAATTTAATATTTTACATTAGTTCATATTTCATTTTGTTGTAGTATTAATATCAGTACCTATTGATGATTTCAAAGTGTACAGGATGTCTGGAGGTAATTTAGACAGTACCCTAGAAAGTCTCTAGGGTACCGTCTAAATTATCTCCAGACATCCTGTACACTTTGAAATCATAACTATTATCTGAGATATCAAAAAATGTTTAATACAAAAATTGTTTGGTTTTATCAGAATCGTTAGAATTTGTAAGGAAAAGAAACAAAAGACGATCGGAAACTTGACAAATGAGCATCAACTTTGTTATTTTATATGGGACACCCGGTATATTTTGCCTTATCTTTAAAGATCCTTTCTTTCTGATTCCAAAAATATATACTTTGCCTACATTTTGATAAGTAGTTTTTATAATATATAATTATAAATTGGTAAATGCACTATACATCAACTTTGTTATTTTATATTGGACACCCGGTATATTTTGCCTTATCTTTAAAGATCCTTTCTTTCTGATTCCAAAAATACATACTTTGCCTACATTTTGATAAGTAGTTTTTACAATATATAAATTATAAATTGGTAAATGCACTATACTCTTGAATTCATGCAATATGCAAATAGTGGGCTTTGATTGCAAGTGTTTTTTTTATTATGGCCGCTAATGTCAAATTTCGTGCAAGAAAAAGTTGATATAATAGTGTTTTCCAATGTGGAAAAAGTATTTTTTATAAAAATTTGGAGCTATTGCTAGTAAAATCAAACCAGAAGTTTAAAAAGCAGTACGACTTGTTCAGGAAATAGTCCAAAGGAAAAGGTATGAAAACGGTTAAAGAAGAGGTACTATTAGCTTATTCTCTTCAATTAAGCAAAGTCCAAATACTTTGTTGGCTAAATACTCAATGCTTAAGAGCGTTTTAAAAGTTTAAGAAAATATAGATATAAGCAAATTGTACAAATTAACTGCTTTTATCAAAAAAACAAAATTTTGCAATATTTTTACAAAAGAAAACAGATCGTAGTCATAGATATTTAGCAGAATTTCCAAATAATATTGCTCCATGTAAGACAACAATATTGAATATAGTAAAAAAATTCGAAGAAAGAAAAACTATTCAGAGAAAAAAAAAGAAGTGTAGTAAGAGACGAAGAAGATGATTTTAAGGTACTATTATTTTTCCAAGGTTACGGACAATAATTAATGGATTAATGGTTCTAAACGTAAATCTTACCTAAACTAATAAGCTATTTATACAGGGTGGTAATCAAAGTTTTTGCAAGAGACGTCTAAAAACAGCATCTTATTATCTTTTCTCGTTTTAGAAATATTCCACTTTAAATGCTAAACGCACATATTTGTTGTGGTGATATACTTATTATATTATGTTTTTGTTTCAATAAGGTAGGCGACTTGCGACAAAACGATGTTGCCATGTTGCAGCTATACGCGACTATTATTTCATTAGCATAAACCAGTTTTTTGTTACAGAAAACCCAGAAAGATCTATTCGTGATGCGGTTCGTGTCTTTGAAATGTCTAAATAGAAAATAAACAGTATATTAAAATGACATAATTTTAAGTCATTTAAGTTCATCCCTGTCCAAAACTTGTCAGAAGAAAATAAGAGACAAAAATTATATATACCGATGACTGTGCATTTACGACGGTAGGTCAAAATAAACATTTTTGGGCTACTGAAAATCCAAAGAAAAGACAAGTAGTTAAAATTCAGGGCCGCCAGTCTTTCAATGTGTGGTACGGAGTTTTAAATATTAAACTTTTGGGCCCCATTATAATTGATGGCCAAAAATATACGGATTTGTTGACGAATGAAATAGAGGACTACTTAGAAAACCTTCCTGTTGGGGCATACAACCAGTTAATTTGGCAGCAAGACGGAGCTCCAATCGACAACAGTGCTCCAATAACAGATTACCTTAATGTTCAGTTAAATTAATTATAACCCCATTATATCAACCTCTTCTGGCACGAAATCTGACATTAGTGGCCATAGTAACAATTGAAATCAAAGCCCACTATTCGCAAATATTGCATGAATTCCAGAGTACAGGATGTCCGGATTTGGTTGCAAAAGCAGGGTATCTCGCTTATTTTTAAAGATAGAACCGTGCGGTTTTCACGAACCTGAGCTAATTTTTTGTGAAACTCATGATGCCGTAAACAAAATTTTCATAGCCTTCTTCGTTTATGAGATACATAGGGCAAAATAGAAAATTTTGCATTTTGGGACCCCCCTCGTATCTCGGTTATCCTTTAACTTAACGCAAAGGGAAAAATTGCTGCTTATGCAGTTTTTTACGCTGGATCCAGTGGCGTAGTCATATTTTTCATTTGAGTTGTTATTTTTTAGATATGACTTAAAGATGTGTTTTTTTAGATGGGACATACAGGGTATATTTGTCCAGAAATTGATTTGTCCTTTTAAAAGCTTCTCAAAAATATATAATAGTATGGGTCTATTTTAATAAACAACAACAAAAAATCCTAATTTTTATAATTATCATCCCAAATTTTGTAGTAGGCCATGCAAAACGATGCCGTTTTCTTTTATTTTCTTGGAAGCAAATGACATTTTCCAATTTTGTACGCGTATATAAAATATAGCGCTAGTTTTTTGTATTTATTTATTGTGTAAAAATATATTTGTATTATTATGGAAGAAAACCAAACTTTCGAACATTACGAAAAGTACGATATGTTAGCTTGTTTTATATTAAGTAATGAAATTGTTGAAGCGGCTTCTGAGATGTATTTTAACAGATAAATAGTTAATTTTTAGGTATGTTGAAATACTATTGCTTAATTTTTATTTAGATATCCAGAAAGGAGGCAACCTACTATATATCCACTTTTTATCGGATAAAAAAGAATTTACTTAATCACGGATCATTTATCAAACCTCGTACGAAAACATATAATAAAGAAAATCGGGAGGCTGAGGAAATTACGGTTTTGGCTAATGCAGAAGCTTACCCTACAAACTCTTGTAGGGCCAGTGAAAAGAGCATAGGGATTTCAAAAACTAGAGTTCAAGAAATTCTAAAAAAGCCCAAATACCACCCATACAAATTTAGGCTCGTGCAGCACTTACAGCCAGGGGATGCAGAGCGTCGGGTAGTCTTCTGCAATTGGCTTCGAGAAAGATGCGATATGGTTAGAAATTTTGAAAGGAAGGTTATAAG
Organism: Kuschelorhynchus macadamiae; assembly: GCA_030620095.1. Taxonomy (NCBI): domain Eukaryota; kingdom Metazoa; phylum Arthropoda; class Insecta; order Coleoptera; family Curculionidae; genus Kuschelorhynchus; species Kuschelorhynchus macadamiae. The sequence continues at coordinate 888,046 of JAUTXW010000598.1, forward strand.
GTCAGACGAAGCACATTTCAGTAATTCTGGTATACTCAATAGGCACAATAGTAGATTCTGGTCCCAGGAAAATCAACACCAAATATTTCCCAGAAAACAGCAGGACAGGTTTGGTCTAAATGTGTCCTGCTTCATATTAGGAACCCATATAAAATTTTATATATTTGAGGGAAATCTAACAGCCAATCGCTATATAAAAATTTTAGATGCAGCTATACCTGAATTACTTGACGATGTTCCTCTAGCGCAAATTAATGAAATTTATTTTCAACAGGACGGTGCTCCTGCACACAATTCTGGAATGACGAGATTATTTCTGGACAATAATTTTACCAATCAATGGATCGGAACAAATGGACCTATAAGATGGCCCCCTAGGTCCCCAGATTTGTCGATTTTAGATTTCTTTCTATGGGGATATCTGGAAAATAGAATTTACAAAGACCACTATGATAATGTCCAATAATTAGGAAATGCATAGAACAAAGTGGAAATCAGTTTGAACAGTTCTTTTGATTTCCTTGGTTACTGTAGTTCTTATACGACAGTTGATTTTTGCTGAAAGGCTTGTTACATAATAATTTATTACTGTTTTGTTCTTGTGTTACATAAATCTAGGTAGGTGGTACTTTTTTGGTGCGAAATTATCAATACATATTTTGATAAATAGATTTAATTACATATTTATTTTGATTTATTGTTAGGATGTAGATATTGTTAACGACTTTAAATAAAAGGCAGCATTGTTTTGCATGACCTACTGCAAAATTTGGGATAATAATTATAAAAATTAGGATTTTTGTTGTCGATTATTATAATAAAACCATACTATTATATATTTTTGAGAAGCTTTTAAAAGGACAAATCAATATCTGGACAAATATACAGGGTGTCCCATTTAAAAAAATACAACTTTGGGTCATATCTAAAAAATAACAACTCAAATGAAAAATATGACTACGCCACTGGATCCAGCGTAAAAAACTGCATAAGCAGCAATTTTTCCCTTTGCGTTAAGTTAAAGGATAACCGAGATATGTGGGGGGGTCCCAAAATGCAAAATTTTCTATTTCGCCCTGTATCTCATAAACGAAGAAGGCTATGAAAATTTTGTTTACGGCTTCATGATTTTCACAAAAAATTAGCTCAGGTTCGTGAAAACCGCAAGGTTCTATTTTTAAAAATAAGCTTTTGCAACCAAATCCGGACACCCTGTACAGTGCGTTTACCAATTTATAATTAAATATTGTAAAAACTACGTATCAAAATATAGACAAAGTATATATTTTTGAAATCAGAAAGAAATGATCTTTAAAGTTAACGCAAAATATACCGGGTGTCTCATTTAAAATAACGAAGCTAATGCTCATTTGTTAACTTTCCGATCGTCTTTTGTTTGTTTTTCTTATAAAATCTAACGATTCCGATAAAATAAAACGATTGTATTTAAAGTTTTTTGACATCTCATACAATAAAATCTCTAGGGTACCGTTTAAATTATAACCAGACACCCTGTATCAATTAAAAAAAATAGCGTTAATATTCACTTATACTTTAACATACTATACCAGTGGCGTACCACTTTTTTTTTAAATGTATCCCTTCGCATGTCACTGAGTAAACTACAAACTCAATTTTTTTTACCGTTACTAGGGTACTAAAAATTAAGTTCGGCTAAAATTTCGTTTCATTGTCTTCTAGCCTTCGAAAGTTATTAGACTAAAACGAATTTTGTATTAATTTTTTTAAGACCTTATTACTTAGAAACGAGTGGCCTATTAGAAGTACCTGGAGAACCAATGGACAGATTATTTTGTAAATTTGGATTTGTCTATAAATGAACATAAACTCTTTTTAAAATATTTTAAATTATGGGGTGTTTCCGCTTCTACCTTAAACCGGTGGTAATATCCGTTTCCTAAATGAAATACCCTGTATATTTTTTTATTTTTTTTTATTATGCTAAATATTGAACAACCTAACTTGCAAAAAAAGGACACTTTCTTTAGTTATCTAGCTGCTAACATCGCTCCTGTCGAAGTAGAAATTGATGTTAGCAGACAGGTAACTAAAAATTAAGATAGGAAAGTGCAATCCTTTCACTCATTTAGGAGTTACAAACCTTCAAAAGCCAGCTTAATTTAGGTATAGGAAAACGTAACACAAAAAGGGTTTAGCACAATAAAAAATGCAATAATATACAGGATATTTCATTTAGAATAAGGGATGTCAGTGAAACCACTTTTGCATTAGATTAGTTTGTGGTCTTTCCCAAGGCAATAGATCCAGTAGATGTAGTTCAAAATTGACTTGAAATATTGGTCAAGGTCATAGATAAGCTCAGTCAAATTAAATAAAAGCTTGTAAAAAGTAACATAAATAAGGTTAAATGTGAATGACAGACAGATTAAAAATCTGTCATTGCTTTTTAATGAAACTATATTTGCCTCAGATCTAATAAAGATACTTACGAGTCTTAGTTCTAAATTAACTTTTAAAACTAAAAACATTAATGACTTTTGTTCTAAACAAATATAAAATACATGTTAAAAAAGACCCGCAGTAATACATAAAATTTAAACCTTATTAAAATAAAGATAAATCCAATTACATAATTTTTTCCAAACTTATACAATTACTTTAATACATATTTATATTTATTACAACTAAATAGAAAAAATCAGTGAAAAATTGCCTTCACTAGCTCAATAACTTTTTTAAAAAGGAAAACAGCTTAATGTAAAATTGAAGTAATTTTTCAATAACCCATGTGCACTGCAATGGTACATTTACTTGGGCTTGCTATGTCATATATATTGCTTTAAATCATAAACGTTCAAAAATAACGGTTTGGAATTTATTTGTCAGTTTTATTATTTAAAAACAATAACAGTGTCTTTTATTAACAATTATATATCGCCCGATTTAAAACAAAGTATCAAAAAAAAACATACAACAGATGGTTTCGCCATAAAAATAATTTATTGGATTGAACCATTGCATTGTCAATAATGAAATACAAGCATTCACAGTATTAGACTCCCATATAATATTTTTCCATGAAGTAAACTAAAAACTAGACTTAAAAGTTGCAAAGAAAGCCTATGCTATATCTACTGGTATAATAAATAAACAAACTATATTTGTTTAGTAATTTCCCCTAATTTATTTCCGTTTGACAGCTGTTTCGACACACTGTGATTTTTTTTAAAACCAACTCAAGACTGATACTAAAACAAGATTTTTCTAGTCTACCTACCTAACCCTAGCAGGTTCTACCTATAAAGATTTAATAGTGGGGAACCGTTTAGATCTATTTGATCGTTCAATAAAATATTATGATTTTTCCTCTTATTAATTTCTAAACTTTCCAAGTAATTTAACTTGTAACTTTTATTGGCTGAATGCAACGTTTTAAATTCATTATTAAAATTATGATTTATTTCTAATAAATGTTTTGCGTAATTAGAATCAGTTTTTTGTTTAATATATGATGTTTTGTGTTCTTTGATACATTTATAAAAAGATCTACCCGTTTGACCAATATATATATATATATATATATATATATATATATATATATATATATATATATATATATATATATATATATATATATATATATATATATATATATATATATATATATATATATATATATATATATATATATATGATAGTATGTTTTCATTCCACGTACACCAACGTCATAACAAGAAAATGATCCTTGTTTGGAACATGTTCTGCATCACAGCAGACACAATGATCCATTATATATATATATATATATATATATATATATATATATATATATATATATAATATATATATATATATATATATATATATATATATATATATATATATATATATATATATATATATATATATATATATATACAAAACCAGTAACGGTAAGGATTACTCCTTCACCATTTTGTCGAGAATCGACCAAAACATGACGCTATGTTTGTTTCCAGGGCCAAGGTGCCAATCTGCTACCGTGGTATCTGCCCCGGCAAGGCTCATCAGGCAGTTTCCTTGGGGGGTATCGGTATTAAAACCGAAATACCCCGAAATACCGATACCCCCCAAGGAAACTGCCTGATGAGCCTTGCCGGGGCAGATACCACGGTAGCAGATTGGCACCTTGGCCCTGGAAACAAACATAGCGTCATGTTTTGGTCGATTCTCGACAAAATGGTGAAGGAGTAATCCTTACCGTTACTGGTTTCGTATAACTTTTACGACCAAGAACCGCACCGAAATTGAAATTTCTGTTTCTCATTTATATATATATATATATATATATATATATATATATATATATATATATATATATATATATATAAAAATATCATACAATACAACCTGTATTTTAAGATATATATTGGATATTTTTGGATTCTACGGAGAATTTTAATATTATTTTATGTAGCATGTCCTATACCTAGGTTCAAGCGTTCTTAAGATATTTGACCTTGAACCGAAAATGAGCCTTCGGGGTACCAAATTTTAAAATCTCATATTTTTGTAAGTTTTGAAGATATAATCTTCATATTTTGCACACGATCGGTAAATAATCTTAGGTTTCTATTTTTTTATTGAATTTGTCTATTTTTATACAGGGTGTCCTAAATTCAGCGGCAAACATTCTCATTTTCAAAGCCGCTAAAGTCCGTTTTTTTAAATATGACACCCTATAACTTTATGCACTATCAAATGTAGAATTTCATTTTCTATCGAACTGCATTAAGGTTCCCTATACCTATTCGTAACCATTTTCGAAATAATTGGGTTATATAAAAATATCGTATGTATTTGCTTAAATGTTTACATGTTCCAATGGTGAGCCATGGAAAAACAATTGAGATCTAATATCTAATATGACTAGTATGCGTTATTTATCGAAAGCTGTCAGTGATAAACTAAATCTTCTGAATCGAAATGGAAGAATACTCAAACGCTGATATTCTCAATCTATTTTATATTCATGGAGAATGTTATAAAATTTTGGAGAGAACGTGTCGTGTGTTTAATGAACGGCACTCTGATTTGCCGCCAATGAACAAGTCAAAATTCCAGAGGATTGAAACGAACTTTTTGCGTTTTGGCAAGGTTAAAGTTACAAAAAATGTTCCGAAACCAGTGACAAATGCCGAGGATAACGTAATAAACACATTAGCTTATTTCCACGCAAACCCGCAAAGTTCAATACATACCGTCTGCAGAAAACGATTTGGGAATTTCTTCTTCATCTGTCCAAAGAATCTTGAGCGAACATCATATGCACCCTTATTCCTTCCAAAACGTGCAAGCCTTGAGACCTGGTGATGACGTCCGACGAGTAGAATTTTGCGAATTCATGTTTTTGAAAATTCAAGAGGACCCTCAATTCCTTTCAAAAATATTTTGGACCGATGAAGCGAAATTTTCTAGAGAAGGAATAACAAATAGAAGAAACGAACATTTCTGGGCAGCAGAAAATCCGCACGCTTTACGGTATAGTATTAAATGATCAGGTGCGGTACTGTATTTATGAAGACAATTTAAACAGTGATAAGTATTTGGAAATTCTACGAGGGACGGTTTCTGAATTTATAGAAGAAATTCCTATTGGTGAGCTGCAAAATTATTGGTATCAATTAGATGGGGCACCAGCACATAATTCCGCTGCAGTTTATCTCCAATTATCTCGAATTTTTGAAGATCGCTGGATTGGTCCCAATGGCCCTTGGAGATGGCCCCTGCGATCGCCTGATTTAACACCCCTAGACTTTTATTTATGGGGATTTATCAAAGGTAAAGTCTATGCTTCCCCAGTAAATAACCAACAAGATTAACTGGACAGGATACGAATAGCTTTTGTCGAATTAGAAAACGGACAAATTCAACGGGCCACAGCAACTGTACAAAGAAAAATTGAAACGTGTCTTCAAATGAACGGACAGCATATACAACATTTGTTATAATTCAATTTTATTATTTTATTTATTTATTGTTGATTGTTAGATTGCTATAATTTTTAAGTTCACTAAAACAAGTTTAGAACAGTCTCGAACTTAGTAGATATAGTTAAAAATAATGTAAACAATTTATTACATTTTTTATAACTTTAACTTTTCCGAAACGAAAAAATTTCGTTTCAATCCTCTTCAATTTTCTCTTGTTCATTGGCGATAAATGAGGATGTTTTTCATTAAAAACATGACACGTTCTCTCCAATATTTTGTAACATTCTCCGCGAATATAAAATAAATTGAGAATATCAGCTTTTGAGTGTTATTTTATTTTAATTCAAAAGTTTCAATTCAGCTGTCATGTTGAATAGAAAAGCACAACAATTGTTTTTCCATGGCTTACTACGGGAAGGTGTAAGCATTTAGCAAATACATATGATAGTTTAATAAAAACATGATTATTTCGAAAATGGTAGCATTAAAATTCTCCGTAGAATCCAAAAATATCATAAAATACAGGGTGTTCCATTTAAAATAAGCAAGTTGATACCAACTTCCGGTTAAACTGGAAGTGACAAGTTGAAAATATTTCAAAAAAGAAGTACCCCTTGACCTTACCTTAATCCCAAAATTTGAAATTTTTATCTAAATGGCATCATCAAAAGCTTTTAATGAACGGGTTGCGTGAATAACCCTGTATATACTCCTTATTTGTATTAGACTTATTATTCTTAATATATCTACCTAAAGTATTATTGCTACCAAAAGCTACTTTATGATTTGTTTTTTAAGGATATTTCTCTATTTTAGTGCTAATTTTGTTAATGTGTTAAACTTAATATTTGTCTTTTGTATTGAAATTAGGATAAACGCAGTTGAGATTGTTTTTTATTTACGATTTTGTCTACTATGGTTGCGTCATAACCATTATTAACTGCAATCTGTTTTATAATATTAAGTTCCTTGTTAAAATTTTCTGTTGACAGAGGTACATTAATTAAACGATGTACAAAACTATGAAAAGCTGCCATCTTATGTGTGAATGGGTGGTTACATGTATTATGTATTGTTATATCCGTATAGGATGATTTATGAAAAATTTCAAAATCCTGTTTATTATTAATGTTCCTGATTTTTAAATCTAAAGAGTTTATAGACTTGTTTTGTTCTAATTCTAAAGTAAATCTTATATTTTTATGTAATTTATTAATGGAATTTAAAAAGAGGTTAAGTTGTCTCTCTGTGCCTGTGAAACAAGCCACAATATCATCAACGTATCTGTACCAATAACTTGTCTCATACAGGGTGATTATCTATTATTTGTTCTAAGTTATCAAGAAATATTTCAGCTAAAATAGAACTTAATGGGCTATTATTAAACCTTCTTTACTTAAATAGATCAAACCATTAAATTCAAGGCACACTAACAACTAATTTAATTATATGTCATTCTTAATAGGGTTGACTTTGTATTTTAGCAAATTATCCACTACGTTCATAGCTTCAATAGGGGGGATACTGATAAGACTTTTTTATACCCTCGCCTATCGCAACTAAATCTAGAGGAGTGTTGAAAACAAAACAGGTTGAAAAAAATAGTTATATAAAATATATTCTCTATCATATTAATGTACAGTGTTTAACAAACAAATTAGATGAAGTTCAGCGTTCAACGTCATGTGTTTGACAGAGCATTGGATTGAAAATTGAACGCATTGTATCCATCGAGAATGTTTCTGTTGAGAATCATAGCGAAATATGCGCAATCGCACTTGGTAAATTAGTCATAGTCTGTTGTTACCGTCCGCCTCATCAGGGAGATAAAGATCTGTTTTTAAATTCAATAAGTAGTGCTTTGGTTATTGCTTGTGGGCGATCTAAAAATGTGGTTTTGTTTGGAGACCTAAATATAGACAGTTTAAAAGAAACGTATACTATTACCCAGGCGATCAAAGGTCCAACAAGAATTTTTACTAACTCTCTTGGAAGTACTAGCATTAGCGAGATTGATTATTTTTTTACTAACATTTCCTCTGATTATCATAAATGTCATATTGAAGATGCCCATATTAGTGACCACTTTGGCCACAAATTTATATATACATTTAACTTTGGTATTCAAGCCCTTAAGGAGGAGAACATGACAGTTTCAGCGCGACTTATGTCTCGCAACAATATTGATATTTTCTCTGGTATGATTAGAGATTCGCACTTACTGTGTACGTCCAACTATTATAATGTAGATGTAGCATGGAATAATTTTATTGAATCTGTTGTTTTTTGTCTGGATGTATGTTGTCCTTATCAGTCTTTTCCAGTTCCTAGAAATGGATGGTACAATTGTGAACTGGCTGATATAAAGAATCAACTTGATAATCTTGGTGTCCTTAAGAGAATTGCACCGACTGAACAAATAGTAGTTATGTACAAAAGTATTAAAAAGTTTTATAAACAAAAAATTAAATCTTTTTTGGTAAAAAAATACAAAATTCAAAAAAATAAACCTAAGGAAATTTGGAGGATCATTAACACCAATTTAAATAAAAACAGTATAAGTAACAAAAACATAAAACTAGCTATTGAAAACAATATTATTACTGAACCATCTTATGTTGCCAACGAGTTTGCAAATTATTTTAGTACGATGGCTTCAAAAAAGCTAGAAAATAAACATCATGGAGTGGATGCACCTGGTACAGTTCCTGAATTACTACCTAACTCGATGGTATTATTAGGTGTGACAGAACGTGAAGTTTTAAATACCATTGATACCATCATAAACAAAAACTCGCGTGGTAGTGTTGACCTTAACATTGGTTTGATCAAGGCAGCTAAACAATATATTTGTAACCCACTGGCAATATTAATTAATCTTAGTCTTGACCATGGCATTTTTCCGAGGATATTAAAGACAGCAATTGTAACTCCAATACTAAAAAGACGCTGTAGTGAAAACATTGAAAATTACAGGCAAATTTGGATACTTTTATACGAGATCTTTTTCAAAAATTTTCGAAAAAATAATATATTTCAGAATTACTGGCTTTTTATCGAAATACAGGGTGTCCCATTTTCGTAGGTTTTACGGGGTTTCCAGCTTATGAGTAGAGATAGAGAGATGCGGTTTTCGCGACACCGTGCTACTTTTCGATGAAACTAAAGAAGCCGCAAACAGATTTGCCCTAACCATTTTAGTTTCCGTGATACAGGGTGATTTTGAAAATTTGTCATTTTCGGACACCCCCTGTAACTCAGCTATCGTAAAATATATTTAAAATGTTTCAACTGGTATTTATAAATTTTTTCACGTAGAATTCAGTGGCGTACTCAGATTTATGCTGAGAGTCATAGTTTTTGACATATTGGCATAACCTACTATTTTTTAAATGGGACACCCTATATATTATTTTTTCATCTTATTCTTCGTGTCGAGAGCTTTTCAAAAACATAACATAAGTCATATTTATTTTCATAAATAACATGAAAAAATGCATTTTTCTTTAAACGGATTTATGGCATAGCAGATCAATCGAAATAAGAGAAGGTGGCTGTGGAGCCATGGAAAAAGTTAACAAATATTTATTAACGAAATAACAAAGTAACAGCATCAGAAAAAATTAGGAAGTAGGTAAAAGGTAATAATTATAATTTCATTAAAACTACAAATATTGTTCAAATTGTAGACCATTATGTGTCCTACAAGTGTGACAAACTTTAAAAATTCTTTTTAATACATTTTCTATTGTAAATGACTGTCTTTGTAACTCTGCAAAAGCGTTTTCGGTGGCCATTCTTAGTTAATCTAAGTTTTCGTATCGCCTTACATAAACCTTGTTTTCTAAATAACCCCACAAAAAGAAATCTAAAACTGAGAGGTCTTGCTGGAAATAAATCCTATTTAGTTGAGCCAAGGGAACATCATCCATAATTCCTAATGCGTCTTCTAGGATTCGCACGTAACCAATCGAATTCAGATTTCCTTCATATATTTGGTAAACTATTTTTCGGTTGAAAATAAAACAGGAGACATTGAATCCAAATCTGCCCTGACGCTCCCTAGGAAAAATAACATGGTTGTTTTCTTGACTCCAAAATCGCGTGTTGTGTCTATTTAAAATCCCTGAACTAGTAAAATGTGCCTCGTCTGACCAAATAATCTTTTTTTCAAAATCGATATCTTCTGCCTTCATATTTATAAACCAATTGCAGAACTCCAATCTGCGCTCTGCATCACCAGGATGCAGATGATGCACAAGTTTGTATTTATAGGGTTTGAATTTGTGCTTTTTCAAAATTTTCTGCACTTTGGTTTTCGGTACACCCGCCTCTTCGTCTATTTTCCTGCAAGTTGTTTCAGGAGCTGTCTGAACGAGGGCTAAAACGTTGACCTCAGATTCTTCGTTGTCTTTATTGTAAGTTCGCGATCGAGGCTTGTTAAAATTGGCAAAGATTATTTTTAATTTTTTGAAAAATTCTTTTTTCTGGTTGTCTTCTCTCGGGATATCTAAGATAAAATAAAGCGAACCAATAAAGTCAAAATGCAGGAAGATAAAAAAGAACTAACCTGTTCAGATAAAGCTCTGCCGCCTGATCTGCATCTTCATTAGACAATATAAAACACGCGTTCATATCATATTTCTCAAAATATTCAAATTTTTGATTCTGAGCCATATTAAAAACAATAATTATAATAGACATCAAGAAAAATTTAAACGCAATAATGCCAAAAATGACAGCAGTAATGGCTGCCTGATCATATTTTTGTTGGCGTTGCCATGGCTACCACAGCCACCTTCTCTTATTTCGATTGATCTGCTATGCCATAAATCCGTTTAAAGAAAAATGCATTTTTTCATGTTATTTATGAAAATAAATATGACTTATGGTATGTTTTTGAAAAGCTCTCGACACGAAGAATAAGATGAAAAAATAATATATAGGGTCTCCCATTTAAAAAATAGTAGGTTATGCCAATATGTCAAAAACTATGACTCTCAGCAAAAATCTGAGTATGCCATTGAATTCTTCGTGAAAAAATCTATAAATACCAGTTGAAACATTTTAAATATATTTTACGATAGCTGAGTTACAGGGGGTGTCCGAAAATGACAAATTTTCAAAATCACCCTGTAGCACGGAAACTAAAATGGTTAGGGCAAATCTGTTTGCGGCCTCTTTAGTTTCATCGAAAAGTAGCACGGTGTCGCGAAAACCGCATCTCTCTATCTCTACTCATAAGCTGGAAACCCCGTAAAACCTACGAAAATGGGACACCCTGTACATTGTTAGCAGATGTCAGCATGGATTTTTGTCCAGCAAATCAACTGAGTCTGCATCTAGGAGTTTCTTAAATTTTGTATATTCGAAACTGGATCAGCACGAATATGTTGTGGCTATATTCTTTGATTTGTCCATAGCTTTCGATACAATTAACAAACCTATGCTTATATCAAAACATTTCAATATGGGCATTCCTGGTAATCTATTGCTATGGATTGAATCGTACCTATCGGATAGGGATATGAAAGTAAAGTGTGGTAATACATTGTCGATACCTAAGGAAATAAAACTTGGAGTACCACAGGGTTCAGTGTTGGGTCCGTTGCTATTCCTGTTGTACGTTGATGATCTTCCGGACGCTCTTGGTGCTGATCACGTTACTATGTACGCCGATGACACGACGGTGGTAGTTTCTTCTTGCGACCCGGAAATCCTCGCTCATAAAGTAAGGCGAATATGTGTTAATATGGAGGCTTGGCGTCGGAAGAATCAGTTAATCGTAAACCCAGACAAGACCGTATTTGTTAATATATTTATTCGGAAGCCTCTCTCCTTAATATTTCAAAGACGCGAAAATAAAATTCTCTGAAGGTACAAAGTTTCTAGGCACATATATTGACTCAACCTTATCTTTTGAAAAACACATTGACCATATCGGCTCCAAATTAAATTCGGCTTATTTTGCTATCTTAAATCTTAAAAATTCACTTGACGAAGCGGGTATGTTAACAGCATATTACGCAATGGTTTTCAGCCATATATCTAATAATATAGTATGCTGGGGTCACAAGGGTTGTGATTGCATATTCGTGTCTAAAAAGATGATATTAAGATTAATATTTAATATTAAACCGCTGGAGAGCTGTAGAACACTGTTCAGAGAAAAGAAAATATTAACTGTCCCGTGTTTATATATATTGAGATGCCTGTTGTGTGTTCAAGATAATGCTTCTGAATACGAAAGGCTAGGCGAAGCTAATTCGCATTTTACTAGAAATACTGATATACTTAAGATGCCTAAACATGAAAAAACTTTTTTCAGAGGATGCCCTTTATACAACTGCGTGTATTTATACGATAAACTGTCACAAAGATTCAAACGGTATCAAGGTAAAATTTTTAAAAATGTTGTAAAAGAATTTCTCCTGGACAAGGCTTTTTATTCTACAGCGGAGTTTATAAATTACAAGGAGTGAAAACGAAGGAGTATTTGGCAAGTTTATATTTATTTTATTAAGATTTTTGTTGTCTTTTGGTGATTGTCCCTAATGACTGTCAGGCTTATTTTATTGTATTTATTCATTGACTATAATTTATTATATAGTAAATTTTTTGACGATCCTATGTACGAAATGTATGATTTTCTGGTAATATATCCTATTCTATTCTATTCTACTGGGAAATTTAAAAAGGTTTTACACATACAAAAAAATTAAAATAGCGTTATTTGGAATTGTTATATAGCTTCGGTGCTTTTGGGTTCATTAACGTTAAACTGTATTTTATTTTGTCCCTAAATGAGTTACTTTCTTTGATTGCATTGCCCTAGTGTCGTATGTAACAGCTCCAGCACACTGGGTATCTAACAAATTAATAGAAATTATTAGTAAATTTTGTTACTTCACGCCTAAATATATTGAAGGTATGAACTTAATGGATAATTTGCTATTAAAAAACAAAGTCAACCCTATTATTAAGAGTGACATATTAGATTTGTTGACAGTGTCCATTGATCAAAAATAAATTTTTGGAGAAATTGAAAATACAGTATCCTATACAAGTCCTTTATTTTATTCGTCTGTTTAAACAGAGTTTTTAGTGGTTTTATCTTTGTGTTAATATAAGTGTTTTGTATGTGTGCATCGCAAAATTTTAGAAGTGTATAATAATCGTATTTTCGTCGAATTTTAATTAAAGAACAGCCTGCAATTCAGTAATAACTACTTTTGAACAAAAGAATATTCACAGGCCGAAACATAAAAGAAAAAGAACAAAAAATTTCATGGAATTTAAGATTTTATCGCCCTGACTTATTATCGCTCCTTACTTTTGCCTGTGGAGTTTTCGCATGGTCATACACTAAAATAGCGTCTTCTCGTCGGTCAATTTATTAACTTGCAATATTATCTGAATTTTTATAAAAATGCAACGTCAATTCAAATGTTGTAAAAATAAAGAATTCTTGAATTATTTTTGCATACAATGCCATTCTGTATTTCACCCCAGTTGCATGGAAAGAATGCCGGAAATGGTAAAAATGGGTGGCTATAAGCTTTTATGTTCAACTAGTTGTCAGACGACATTCAACGCTAACCATGAACAAGGGCAGCTACACGACAGGGAAGTTAATCAATTGAATATAGAATTGAAGGAAAAGGAAAGACACATTGATAGACTGAGAAGAAATAGCCAGGTATTTGAAGACCTGGTGTCAGAAGCAGAAAAAAAACTCTCATCAGATTTGGATGTCTTGAGCAAACGTAATGCTTCTTTGGAGAAAGATCTTAAAATAATGAAAGACAGAGAGATAGAACTAGTTTCTGAATTGGAATCTTGGCAGGAAACTAGAACCGAGCTGGATGGCAAAATAAAATATTTAAGCGAACTTAATAGGAGCATGATTACATCAATCGGTACCTTAGAACAAGACAATGTGTCATATTGTAAAGAGGTTGAGGAATTAAAAATGGAAATATGCAAAATAAAGTCTGGTCAACGGTTACTTAATACCACTCATGAGTTGGCTGATTGTCGCGATGAATTGCAACCAAATAAGACTAATTCTGTTCAAATTCGGAAGAACCAGTTACTCATTATGGGTGGCGAATGTGCCAGAGGAACTGCGATACTTTTTAAAAAACTAACTAACAGCAGCTTTGATATAAATTGCCAATATTCAGGAAACCGTCTATTTCATGAGCAAATTGAAGACTGTCGACAGCTATGTAAAAACTTTACCAAGAGCGACTGCGTGGTGTTTTTCATGTCCGAATATAACGCAATAAAGGGTCGGCCAATATCCAGTAGTGAAATTGACAATCTAGTATCAGTCAATGCTAACACAAATTTAATTTTAGTTGGCTGTGGATACCATAGTCATAGACCTGTACTCAACGATTTTGTGCATGGTCAGAACTCACTGATTAGCAGGCATCTCCATGGGAAAAATGCCAAATTCATACCAATAGCTTGCACAACATTGGACGGCAAAATGGATTTTGCTACAAAAAGAGAATTTGTTACATTTTTAATCAACAGTTTTTTTCCAAATCAGAAAGGGGATCAACATTTTTTAATCCGCCGGAGTTCGACAACTGTAACGTCATAAGTTCTTCTAATCAAATTAACGACGGGCTTCAGACCTCAATGCCAAAAACCGATTTTTCTTCTGCTCTACCTGACATCAGAACTTATTACCAAAATGTCCGAGGCCTCAGGACCAAGACTGTGAATTTCTACAATGAAGTTTTGACTATTGACTATGATGTGGTTATTCTTACCGAAACGTGGTTGTGCGACGGTATTCTGAGTAGTGAGGTTTTTCCAGACAATTATATTGTTTACAGAAAAGACAGAGATAAAGACACCAGTATATATTCAAGAGGCGGAGGTGTGTTGATTGCTGTGAAAGCAGACTTAGAATCAATAGTGATTACCATTCCTAAGAAAAACATTGAAGTTCTTATCGTCGGCGTACGTCACAGTGGCCATTATTATATCTTTGGAACAGTATACATTCCACCATCTTCCCCATTGTGTATATATGAAGCATTTGTAGAATCCATTAGTGCAGTTATGGACAACATGCCTAATTGTCAGTTAGTATTGGCAGGTGATTTTAATCTTCCTAAATTTAGTCTATGTAGTGAAGTTATGGTTTCTGGTGATAAGGCATTGTTTTGTGATCCCTCTCAGCAGTATATCTCTTTGTGTAATGATAATAGTAACTCTGTCTTTATTTCAAACAATGAATGTGAAAAAACTATATTTGATTGCGCTTGTTTTTACGACCTTTCACAGCTGAATACCTGTCCTAATGACAATGGTGTTATTTTAGATTTAGTTTTCTCTAATCGCCCGGAGGTATCTGTCGCAAAATGTGACTTTGCAATTTCAAAAGTTGATTTTCCCCACCCTCCCTTAGAAATTTTAATTCCATTCGCCGAAGTGGAACTTACCACACTAAATTCAGACTTAAAGTCTTTAAACTTTTATAAGGCAAATTACGACCTATTAAATGATTATTTTTCCAGCATTAATTGGGACTTTATTAATTGCACTACAAGTATCGATACTGTGATAGATGCCTTTTATGCGATAATTTATGCTGCAGTCGACATGTTTGTTCCACTTAAATATCGTTGCTCTTTAAAATATCCCTCGTATTTTTCCGTTACAACGATCAATATGCTAAAAAGAAAGAATGAAGCTTATAATAAATTTATAAAATGTAGATCACCGGAAAGCGAACAGGCCTACAAGATTTTAAGATCAGAGTCTAAACTTGCTATTAAGAGGGATCATGATGCTTTTCTGACTACAACCCAACACAACATATTAAAAAATGTAAAAAACTTTTGGAACTTTGTAAAGTCAAGGCGAAATACGGGTGGATTCCCAAAAGAAATGTTTTTTAATGATACAAAATCAAATGAAGCTCAGAAGATTGCAAACCTCTTTGCGGACTTGTTTCAATCTGTTTACTGTGAACCCCAACCATCGAATACTCACGCCACATGTAATTCTTGCTTAATGTCAAATATATTTCTTAATTATATACCTGTATCTTCTGATACTGTGTTTCATAAACTTATAAATCTTGATGTCAGTAAGGGCCCGGGCCTGGATGGCATTCCTCCGGTTTTCCTGAAAAATTGTAGCCCATCACTGTCTTACCCCTTGAGCTGTCTTTATTCTTTATCACTGGATTCTGGCACATTTCCAGAATTGTGGAAACAAGCCATTGTTACTCCTCTTTTCAAATGTGGTAACCGGTCCGATATAACTAACTATAGGCCAATCTCAGGTTTGTCATGCGCGGGTAAAGTACTGGAGTCAATTGTAACGGATAACTTTATTTCAGCATTTCGTGGAATTATCTCACCACAACAACATGGCTTTCTTACTGGCCGCTCTTGCCAAACAAACTTAATGGTGTATTCTGACTTTATCAGCTCTGCTATTGAGCAAGGTTGTCAAGTGGATGCCGTTTATTTTGATTTTAGAAAAGCCTTCGATCGGGTTGATCAGAACTTGCTTATATCCAAGTTAAAGTCATATGGAATATCTGATCCCTTACTTTCATGGGTTCATAGCTACTTGCATGATCGGACTCAAGTTGTTAAAATAGATAATTCCATTTCTGAAATCATCAAAGTTTCATCTGGCGTTCCTCAAGGGTCCCACTTGGGACCAATATTATTTTTGATTTTTGTCAATGACCTATCATTGAAGCTTGCTGATTGTCACCACCTAATGTTTGCTGATGATCTAAAAATCTTCAGTCTTATCAACCATGAACCTGACTCTACTTTACAACTGAATATAGACAAAATCTATTCATGGTGTCAAGAAAATCATATGGACCTGAACATCACAAAATGTAAAATTATCTCTTTTTGCAGGAAAAAGCATCCAATCCAACACACATATATGATTAATGGCATAGAAATGGAACGGGTTAGCATGGTAAATGATTTAGGGGTTGTCTTCGATTCTGAGTTTCGGTTTATCATTCATATTGATAATGTGGTCGCTAAAGCTTTTAAATTATTAGGTTTTATAAAGAGGCCGTGTTGGAACTTTAAGAACACTGAGGCTTTGAAATCTCTTTATTTCGCTTTGGTTAGAAGTAATTTGGAATATTGTTGTATGATCTGGGCCCCATATTACCAGGTTCACATTGAAAAGCTTGAGCGCGTACAGCATAAATTCGTAAATTTCTTATTGTATAAGTTGAGTATTGACAAGTCAGACTTTGTATATGGTGATCGATTGAAATTGTTGGGTTTAAATGATTTAGCAACACGAAGAATGATTCTTGCATTGTGTTTTGGTCATAAATTGCTAAGTGACAAAATTGACTGCAACGACTTACTAACAGCTATTAATTTTCCATCGCGTATTATGAGAAATAGTGACCGATTTGCTCTTAATTATGCGCGTACAGACGTCGGCAAAAATTCTCCAATTAATAATCTGATGAGGCTTTTCAATTCCCTGCCCACAGATTTTAACTTTGACTCTAGTCCATGTAACTTTAAGAAGAAGGTTCTAAACTTGCTGCGACCTTGAAATGTTTTATGCTTTACTATGTTTGTAATTACCATTGACAATGTTCTAGTATTTTTATATATTTCCACATGACTATTTTACTTTCAAAATTGTTTAACCTTAATCATAGTTTAGTATTAGATAGAATTAAATTTAACAAGTGTGATCCTGTACCCTTTGTGATATTTGTCCTATTTTTAAAGAATTAGAAGAATTAGGTTATGTTGTAAGTGTTGCAAAATCAAAAAGATTCAGTAAATATGTATGTAAATTTTTCGAGGTGTACTTTTTTTTAAATTTTCAATGTTTTAATTTGTAGTAAAAAAATAAATATTTATTATAAAGTATGAATCAGTGTATTATATGCATAGAACAATGACAGTTAAAAGTCATAACACAAAAATGTGTATAAAAAAGTAAAAGAAATTATTACAAAAAAAAAACCAAATAAGATATACATAAATAATATCCCTGAGAGATTCTGTTGTAACTTAATGGCGATTAGAAATATTTCTTAATCGAAACGTTGTAATGAGCAACATAAGACAAAGCAAGTCCAAGAAAAAATCTAAAACATACTGTCAAAATTGTATGCACTGACATAACGTAGCAGCTTAATATAAAAATGTTTTTATCCTTATAAAGATGCAAAAATAGTACATTTAAACTAGTGTTGCAATGTTATTATTCTATGTTGAGATACTGACCAACTGAAGCATAGTCTAAAAATTCATCTGTACCCAGCAAATCATCACTTATCATACCTAGATCAGTTTCGTCAATTTTTTCACTCGACGCAGCTCGTTCAGGTTCCTGAACAATATCGGGTGGTATTTCATCAGCAATGGGTTCGGAAATATCCTGCTGCTCCTGAAATATGTCGATTAAAACGGAGTCAGGCACCGAAATCGTCTGATAAATACTGTCTTTGTTTATGACATTATTTGAAGGACTTGGAACTTCTTCCGCTATTTGTATTTCACATCCCTGAGACTTTTCCAAAGGCGTCGCCATCTTGACTAACGACATTAGCTCCTTCTCAGAGTCTACGGACAGGTCGTCCTCTTGGATTTTATAGTTTTCGTTGACCAATTTATAAAAGTCCGAAATACCTTCGGGAGTTAAGTTCTTAAATAACTCCTTTATGGTGTTAATTTCGACTCTGGAGTTGTCGATGAGGTATCCGACTTTGTCTTTGCTCCCTCCGGCGCGTTGCAGGGCGGAGCTTGGGGCTTTGCTTGAAGACGGCAGGCTGGTGGTGTAATCGAACTGTGGAATGGACTGTTCTGCAGAGGAACCACCGCCTCCTACCTGAGTGAATCCGTTAGAACCAGGCAGGATTTCTTCGATCGCTGAAGACAGTTGTATGCTTGGTGAACTGGGTGGTTGAATATCTGGAACAAAGAACATTTTAAATGCAGATAAAGGCAGTCTATTCGAGATCGAGACAGATAAAAAAAAATCGGTAAATTCACCTTTCCCCACAACTTACCTCACATAGAGCTGGGCAGTATTTGTTTTATTTTTAAGTATTGTAATCATGAATAAATCATCCTCGGATATTGTTTCAGATCTTTTAGTTTCAGGGTCTCTAGACGCCATATGTACACAACTCTAAAGTTGCTACAATCTAAATATTTGGGCATTACTCTTAACGACCATCAAGCTGAGTTAAGCCGTTTACAAATACTCAAAACTGGCCCAACCCAGTCAAGATTTTTAATCTACAAAAAGGCAAAGGAATTTTGCACTTTTGCTAGTTCAACACTCTGAGCCCCGATATCTATGGCCCCTGGTAAGTCCCTATTTTTACACTTACTTCCAAAGCACAGGACGTTTGTCTTGGGGAAGTTCACAAAGGAAGTTCCAGGTTAAAGAAATTTACCGATTTTTTGGAAAAGTATTTAGGAATTAGTACTTAGAAATATATTTCAATACATTTTATGTATTTAAATACAAAAAGGATCTAATTATAATTGTATTTAAATCTTTTTATTGGCTGTTAAATACTTTGTTGTTAAGCTTTAGTACAGCCAATCAGAATTTAGTCCTAACAAATTAGTTCAGGTTCATTACAGCTTTGAGCTTTTATCATTTAATGCCACTCATAGAGCAACAAGAACATCTTCATCCTGCTATTAGGACAAGCATGTGATGTGCTGTTTACTGTTTAGTATTATTTTGTTGTACAATTTGATTGAAAAATCGGTATATAGGTGAATTTTATGTTTAAAATTAAGAATATTTGGGCAAAATTAAAATATAATAATGAGAAGAGATTCTGGGCTGCCCAGTGTCATGAATTATGATGGAGAGGAAATTACTGGTTCGAATAAAATCGCTAATGCCTTCACCACTCATCTTGAATCTTGCTATTCACGTCATCGTAGTTTAGATTTTAGCAAGATTGGCCCTATAAGCTGTTCGGGAAAGTTACTATCAACCTATTGTATTACAGAGGCGGAAATCTGCATAAAATAAAAACCCTTGATCTTTCTAAAAAGGCTGGTCCAGATGGAGTTCCCACTATTTTATTGGAACGTTGCTGCGAGTCGTTGTCTTGGCCCCTTTGTAAAATTTTTCAGAAATCTTTTAATCTGGGTTCCTTTCCCGAAATTTGGAAGTTTTCCACTCTCATGCCGATCTTTAAATCTGGGGATAAGAGCGATATTAAAAACTACAGAGGTATTTCCTTGCTTTCGCATATACCAAAGCTGTTTGAGGCAATTATCACGGATCATATCTTTGAGTCTCTGAAGCACTACATCACTAGTATGCAACACGGTTTTTATAGTGGTCACTCAACAACTACAAATCTTGCAATTTTCCAGAATTACTTAACAACATTGGTTGAGGCTGGTCAACAGATCGATGTTACATATACTGACATATCGAAGGCTTTTGACAGGGTTTGCCATCAGCTTCTGTTATTCAAATTGCAGCGAATTGGTTTTTCTGGAACCAATCTGCAATGGATAAAATCGTACTTATTCAATCATAGTCAGCGAGTTAGCGTATGTGGTTCAATTTCTAGAGAGGTTGTTGTGACATCTGGTGTCCCACAGGGCTCTCATATTGGTCCAATTCTCTTTCTACTATTTATAAATGATATAGTATCATGCTTTAAAGTGTCTAAGTGTCTCTTATACGCAGACAATTTAAAATTCTTTTCAACAGTTTCCTCTGAATCTAATCCACTGCAATCGGACTTGGAAAAGCTTATCAAATGGTGCAACATTAACCATCTTCTTCTTAATGTTTCCAAATTTAAAGTGCTCCGTTTTCATAAACGCATTAAACCCATACTCCCCTCCTACTTCATAGATAACGTGAGACTTGAAGTTGTTAGTTCCTTTACAGACCTGGGCGTTATTTTTGATGAGAATTTAACTTTTGGTCTGCACATTGATAGTATTGTGCTGAAGGGTTTCAGGCTGTTGGGCTTTATAAAGCGGCAAACAAAACATGTCACACATACTAAAGCAATTGGATGTCTTTATAACTCACTTGTTCGCAGCGTTCTGGAGTATTGTTCTACAGTTTGGAGTCCATCGTATCAGTGCCATATCGATAAAATCGAAAAAGTCCAAAATTTATTTTAAAAAAATTATTTAAAATTTATAAATTTATTATTTTATTATATTTATATTAAAAGGCGGTTAAACGAATTGCTTTTATGATTGTTTTATATCTATATATACTTTGTATCTATTTTTATTCACTTGTATTTTAATTATTTATGTATTGTGTTGCTTTTTTGACGAACTATTGTGTTCTTTTTTTTTCTTTATTTCTATTCGACATGCCTCTTGGGGCTATTTTACTTTTTACTTTATCTATTTGACCTTGCATGCGAATTTGTACCATTTGGCATGTTTAGCATTCTGTAGTGTACCTTTCAGAAGGGTCACTTGTCCGATGCGTGCATGGGCTACGTACTTTTAATAAAAAAATAATAATAATAATAATAATAATATAATAAAAAAGACCTACAGCTTTTAAGGAGAAATTTTAGCCACAACCCAAAATACTGAGTAAAAAAAAAACAAAATATGAGTCTTCCGGTTCGTTTCGTCAAAGGCAGATCTCTGTGTTATTAACATAAGTGGCTCCATGTGTTCAGTTTTGCTGCTTTATTTCGGAGGGAAGCGCGAGACTCAAACCGCTCAGAGTGGAAACTAACGACCCCGTTAGAAAGGGAGCAGACACTGTGAACGTGTGAGGCCTAGTTGTTCCTGCATTCTATCCCTTTCATCTTGTGAGACCAGTAGTACTCTCAAGGGGCATCTAGTGGAAGCCAAGAAGCCATAAAAAGACATTGACAGATACTACCAAAGAAAACAAACAAAATTGAAAATTAAAAATTCAAAAAATATAGCAACCACATCGGCCGTATAGCCCAGGCAGCTCAAGGCCGTTAAACTGAAGAATAAGAAAGAAAAACAAAATATATAGTATGCTCAAAAACTATCACGTGAAATTCTTGCAAGTTATATTATGCTTTTGCCTCCAAGCTACATTTTACTTTTTTCTTAAATAATTTAAAAGATTCTATATTTCTAAATATTTGTGGGAGGTGGTCGTACATTTTTTACTTTCATCTAAAATCGAATGTTCTACTCAGGTTGTTCTGGGGATAGGAATTGGGAGGTTCAAATTATGTCTAGTAGTAGAGGCTTTCAGTTGTTAAATTTCTATGTTTTTTGTGTATGAGAGATACAGACTCAGATAAAATTTTATATCTCACATAAGGTGGTTTAAAATGGTCTCTGGCCTCAGCTTTGCACATGTAACGAACAGCCCGTTTTTGCAAAACAAAAGTTGTTGGCTACAGTAACCTCAAAAGGCTACATCATAAGTTAGGTATGAATTTACAAATGCAAAATAAACTATTCTTGCTAAAGTAATGACGAGCTCATTTGAAACAATACGAACGGCATAATTGCCTCTTGCAACCCTTTCATTTAGAATATTTTATGTAGTTAATAAATTTTAAGTTATTAACAATATTCCCAAAAATTCCATATATCATTTGTTTTCATTCTTAGTATCAGACAGATAAAGATTATCAAAGTTAAACTTAAATGTTAAAATATAAATTTTTGATGATACATTAAAACTAAGTTGATTTCCATCACATCATTTCTTAATTAAGGACAAATCTCTTGAGATATTTCCTTTCAATAAGTCTTCATTTTTATTTCGCCATACAATGGTAGTGTCATCTGCGAACAACGTAAAAGTTCCATTTATGTTAAGATTAGTTAAGTTGTATAATAAAAATAAAATGGGACCCAAGAAAGATCCTTGTGACACCCCACAAGAAATTGTAGTTGAACTAGATATCTTATCACTGTACCTAACTAACTGATATGACTTAAACCAGTTTTAACAGTTACCCTGGAATCCATAACGCTTTAACTTTTTGAGGAGAACTTCATTACATAGGCAAAAGTGCAAATTCTTGTCAATAAATACACCCAAAAACCTTATCACATGGCTGTAATCCAATTGCAAGTTCTGCATGTCACCCTTAAAACCAACAGTATTAGTTTTTGTTAAATTAAAAGAAAGTCTGTTAAAATCACACTACAAGTCATGGGTACAATGCTTTATCCCAAAAGCTCAAAACCACATTGGAAGCAACTGGATTGACTGAATATATGCTCGAATCATAGTACTTCCTGTACTCCGACCATACCATTTCTATATTTAAATTGCAATGGTAAAGTAAAAGCCTTAGTACTTGATGATCATATTGTAACACTAGTTCATCAAACCTAAAGGGAAAAAATAACCTTTATTTCATAAATAATATGTTATATGCAAAGAAGAAGCCATCCAGAATTAAATTAAATGTTTAATCTTTTTTGGAATTGTTTTTTGAGAGGTTTTAATATCTAAAATGTTATAGCTATATATTTTACTACTTTTCTAAAATAGGCTGACACTTATAGTAGCTTAAGATTATAATTGGACATTGCACATGAGTAAATAAATAAATAACATTTTAAAAATGTAATTGAATAAAAATACAACGTACCGCTCACATATATTTTTTCTGGCAGAGGCTTTTTAACTATATAAACCTATTTTCATTGCTGTATTTCAAGATTTCAAACTTGAGTTTGAAATCCTCTCTAATAACCTGAAATGATATCGATCACTATGAGGGAAGGTTCTTCTAAATTTAAGTTTACCATTCAAAGCGTCAGGTTTTGCGTTAGCCACAAAACCTGTCTCTGATCCAGCATGCAAAATAATGTATCTGACACCTTCTGAACTTTTCTTTCTGACAGTTTAAATTGAACCATCTTGCCAAATATATTCATATAGAATTTTGTCTATTTTCAATAAAAGCTTTCCACAAACTTGTATATCCACGCTTCATCAAAAAAAAAAGCTTTAGAAACAGCTTTTAAAGCAAAGCTAGAGGTAAAATTATCTGCATATGACTTTAAAACCTTAATTGACAAACAATTTTTTGGACAAATTCGATAAATGACTTAGTCCAGAATGCTGTTAAATTTCACATCTATGTCAACGAATTTACGCAATTCTATGAATGAATCTGGCTTCGTAGATAATAACAAAAACTTGATAAAACTATGCGATAAATAATTTACACAAAAATAATGGTTCCCTTTCATCAGTTAGGTTTTTAAATTAGTCAGATTTTTTACTATCATCACAAATTAACAAAATTTTTTTATTATATTTCACCACAATTTTTATTTTTGCAACATTTCAACACAAATTTGAAAGGTTCATTATCGTTCTGCAGCGGCATATTTTATCTCTATAACCAGTATTATATGTATATATATATATATATATATATATATATATATATATATATATATATATATATATATATATTATAATATATATATATATTATAATATATATATATATTATAATATATATACATATATATATATATATATACAGGGTTCGCCAAACTCAGTGGCGTATTAGAAGTATATGGAGAACGAGTAAAGCTATTTACTTGAGATTTGGGTAAGGTTCATACTAAGAAGTGAACTATATTTTAAAAATATTTTCGAAGTTGCGGCGTTGCCAGCTCTATTGCAGACAGACAGGAAGTTTCTTTTTTTAAATACAATACCCTGTATATTATTGCATTGTCAAATTCTACGAACTATTCTGAGCATTTTTTATGTAGTATGTTCTATACCTATTTTGAGCAGTTTTGGAAATAAAAATTATTTTCTAATTTTTAAGGGTCAAATCGGCTTCAATGTAAAACACGATATATTTTTAGAATATTGTCCCAGAATTCTGAAATTTTTATACGAGTTTCCGAACATAGGGGTTAATTGACGGCTGAAGGTATTTTTTAATAAAAGGTTATACAGGGTGTATAAAAATATAGTTTATTCGCGAGGAACAGAATGTCCATAACTCGATTTTTTTTAAATGGAACACCCTGTATATTTTAATTGCATCAAATAGAGAGAGACATTGCCTTTCAAATGACATTAGGTGTTCCTATACCTATCTCTGATGGGTAATGAATTAAATGGCATTTAAAAGAAAAAATCGACCATTTTATTATTTTCTGGAAAAAAAATCTATCTACACGTAAACATTTTTGTCAATAATATATCTATCTTAATGATAACTAAATGAAAATACGTTTGTTGAGAAAAATCTATAGTTTAATATTTACAATATGTATTCACAAACGCTTTAGATAAAAAATTAACGATACAACCGAATAAAACAATATTACAAAAATATTTTTGACAACTATGCATATTAAAAACAAATGTTCTCTGTTTGGTTTCCTGGGAGATGACAGGCGTGCCCAACCTACTAGTTAAATAATCTTTCGTTTTACGAGATATTATTCGTGCTTCTATTAAATGGCATCTAATTAATTAATCAACAGCGATGCTAATACTATTGAAAGGTAATTTTTTCTCTGTTGGATGCAACAAAAATATACAGGGTGTTCCATCGTGAGTATTGTTTTATTCGGTAGTATCGTTAATTTTTTATCAAAAGCGTTTGTGAATACATATTGTTACTATTAAATTATCGATTTTTCTCAAGAAAAGTATTTCCATTTAGGTATCATTAAGACAGATATACGTAGAAATAACTTGCCAGTATTTGACAAAAATGTTTACTTCTCTATTCAGTGCGCTTAAAATAGATTTTTTTTACAGAAAATACTAAAATGGTCGATTTTTTTTTAAAATGCCACTTAGTTCATTACCCATCAGAGATAGGTATAGGAATACCTAATGTCATTTGAAAGGCAATGTCTCTCTCTATTTGATGCAATTAAAATATACAGGGTGTTCCATTTAAAAAAATCGAGTTATGAACATTTCTGTTCATCGCGAATAAGTTTCATTGTTATCTGCTATTCCAAAACATTTCGAATCTATTCTAACAGATGAGATATTTCAAACTTATAGGAGAAATATTATTCCGGAACAACACGGCTTTTTTAGAGAACGCTCTACAGCAACCAACCTTGCACTTTTTCAAAACTTTGTAATCACATCAGTGGAGGATGGAAAGCAGGTGGACGTCATTTACACTGATTTATCGAAAGCTTTCGATAGTGTCTGCCATCGTCTTCTGCTTAAGAAGCTGCAGGAAATGGGAATTTCTGGTTATTATCTGAAGTGTATCTCTTCCTATCTCACCGAGCGTCTTCAGCAGGTTACTGTTGGCGGTGCAGTCTCCCATTCTTTTATTGTGACTTCAGGAGTGCCTCAAGGCTCACACTTGGGACCGATTCTGTTCCTGCTTTTTATTAATGATGTTTCTAGCTGCTTCAAGTCTTCCAAGTTTTTATTGTATGCTGATGACTTGAAGTTTTTCACAGCTGATGATGACAAGAGTGAATTACAGGCCGATCTAGACCGGTTGGTGGCCTGGTGTGACAAAAATTACCTTAACTTAAACATCAATAAATGTAAGGTACTAAGATTCTACACTTGCCATAATCCAAACTCAACCTCATACACGATAGAGGACATTGGTCTTGAGGTGGTACCATCAATGAATGACTTGGGAGTTATTTTCCAGAGTGACCTGTCTTTCAACTTGCACATTGATAACATTGTGCTCAAGGCATTTCGAATGCTTGGCTTCATTAGAAGAAACACCCGTTATATCATGGACACAAAGGCAATAATGTGTGTATATACATCCTTGGTACGCAATCTACTGGAGTATTGTTCAGGAATCTGGTCTCCCACTCATTTGTGCAACATTGGCAGGATCGAGCGGGTGCAGAATAAGTTAGCCAAATACCTTCTTTACAAATTCCATTTTCCTTATAAGGATATCTCCTATGAGACAAGAAGGTTGTTGTGTGGGTTAAAGAGCCTGGAGCAAAGGAGGAAAGAGCAGCAGCTTATATTCTTATACAAAATAATAAACAATTTGGTGGACTGTGAGTCACTTGTTGAAGCAATAACATATAGAATTCCGGCTAGGAATACCAGACATTCTCAGTTGTTTTTTCGAAGTGCGGCACCGAACCAACTATGGAGCCACGGCTTTCGTTGATAGACTTGTTAAAAACTATAACAGGAATTTTGAGCATTATGATATTTTTAACTGTTCATTATCTTGTTTAAAGTGTTCTTTGTCATCGGTTATTGTATAAGTAATGCTTGTTTTTTTTTTGTATTTGGTTTATTGTAGTTTGTAGTTTTATCTTATTTTTGTCTTTTAATTTGTATACAGTATTTAACATTGACGTACCATTTAGGTTTTTTTAAATCTGTAGTGTACTTGACACAATAAATAAATAAATAAATAAATAAATAAAATATATCGTGTTTTACATTGAACTCGATTTGACCCTTAAAAATTAGAAAATAATTTTTATTTCAGAAACCTCTCAAATTAGGTATAGGACATACTACATAAAAAATGTTCAGAATAATACATAGAATTTGACAATGCAATAATATACAGGGTATTGTATTTAAAAAAAGAAACTTTCTGTCTGTCTGCAATAGAGCTGGCAACGCCACAACTTCGAAATTATTTATAAAATAAAGTTCACTTCTTAGTATGAAACTTACCCAAATCTCAAGTAAATATCTTTACTCGTTCTCCATATACTTCTAATACGACCCTGAGTTTGGCGTACCCTGTATATATATATATATATATATATATATATATATATATATATATATATATATATATATATATATATATATATATATATATATATATTTCTTCTCATCCTTATTACTTCTATTGCTAAACAAAAAAAACAACACTCCTATTCTAAAACAAACAAAAAATACTAACCATTTTCAGCATTAGTTTCAACAGGTTCAGAAACAGTATACGCTTCTTGCTCACTATAATCAGCATTCACATGTTGATTATCAAAATCAGACCAAAATTCGTGGGGATTATTCTTGTATCTATAATCCAACTCCATAATTTTAGGCCCGGTCTTGAGATACTTATTGGAATTAGTAGCACTAACAGTTCTGCCTGGTTTTCTGGCATTGTGATGCTTCTGCATGTAAGCTATAAGGAAATGAATAAGTTTATTGATTATTTTGGTTTGTTTCGAGTGTTTTAGTCTGAGTGAATTCATCTCTCTCCAAATGGCGGCATTTTCTTGCCTTAATTTTGACATTTCAGTTGAAATTGTATCACTTTTGGTCTTAATGTCTTTAATGGTCGTCATTAATTTTTGTACTTCAGGAGACTGCTGGGTACTCTCTTCAGGACCTGTTGCGGATGTTCTTTGCCGGCCTGAAATATTGAAGACATAAAGTACTAAGAAACAGAAAACTAATTCTAATTTACTGTTACAAGGAGAACCTGAAAATATTGTGAATGACTATAACAATTTTTTATCAGAAATTATAACTAAAGTAGTATCACTAAACTCGTTCTGTCAAACTTGCATTGTCTTATTGGTGGCTTATTGAAACCTTAAAAAAATTAGTGTTACATAAAAATGAATTGGTAACATTTTGGTGTGAGTTCAAGATAGCAAAACAAAATGACAGTGTAATGAAATATTAAAAAATCAGCCTGAAAAAATGATTTATCAGATTAATTTCAAATTTTGTACAAGCCTTAAGTGTGATATAGAGATAAACTCATAAAGTTATGATAGTATGAATTCAAATTGGCAAAACAGAATCATAGTAACATAAGATGTTTTCAAATCCAGGAAATTACAAAGTTTCATATGGATTTATTCTATTTACAGTGTTACACTAAAGTGTAAAATCACAGTATAGTACCAATATGTACATATACGTCAAAACCTAGTCAAACTAGGAGAAGCTACACGCTACATGAACAATAACTTAAAATTTACATTACATTACATTAACATAAAGAAAAGAAGATAGATGGCGCTATCCTGATCAAGATGGAACATACATACACTATTTACTGTTATATATTGTAAAGATAATAAACAACTATACATTATCTAAAAAATAAAGGATTTCAGATTCAGTAAAGATTTCATGGAGGAGGGTATGCTGTTATAAACAGAAGTACCCTTATATTGAACAATATTTGTTCCTACCATGGAAGATACTCTGGGCAGTTCTATATCGTTCTGTTGCCAAGTGTTATGGCAGTGAATATTATCACGATATAAAATATTCATATTCAAATGATGAATTCCAAGTTTCACTTGATGAATATAAAATGATGCTTAATATTTATACATATTTTCAAGAGACATTATATTAAACTGTTTATACAATAGCTCTGTACTGTACCTATAAGGAAGATTATATATATTTTTTATTGCCCTGTTTTGAAATATTTTTCGCCAGAGAACTCCTATAGGTGCCAAAAGTCTCTCCCTTAAAATTTTTAAATGTACATTCCACTGAAGTGTTTCATCTATATACAAACCTAAATACTTTATACAAGAACTATATTTGAGTTTTAGCTTATTATTAATATCAATGAAATCTTGAGTAACCGGTTTTTTTCTTACAAATTAACATATATGCTGATTTGTCAATGTTTAAGGTCAGTTTGTGCATGGTTAAATGGTTAACCATTTTTCTATTAAATTTAAGTCATTTTTTTATATCTTTGTTTCAACAGTATTTCAGATTTATTCGTATACTGATAGCAGTATCATCCGCATAAAGTTGTATATTACCTTCTAAATTTAAATTTGAAATTGAGTTGATATATATATATGGAATAATATCGGACCAAGGATTGACCTCTGAGGTACACCACATTTAATGTTTTGTTCTTTACTTGATGATGAGTCAATAGAAACCTTTTGTTTTCTATCAGAATAATCGCTATGAAACCAGTTATAGCAAATTCCATGACACCCCAGACGGTTCATCTTTCATCAAGCGAGACCATAGCAGCTTTTTTCCTTTGTTGATTTCGCTTTGTATGGTGGAAATTAGATCTACGGTTGCTGATACAGTGTCCCTAGATTCACGGAGGCTGTACTGTTGCATATAGAAAAAATTTTTACTATTTAAAAAACTGAGAAGTCGCTTGTTTACTATTTTTTACACTCCTTCACAGATCTCACATCAACATCGTCTAAACCTGTTGCCTTGTTTGGGTCCAGATGGTCAATGAAACTTCTGACCTCATTTTCATCTGTTGGATACATAAACATGGAACCTCCACACAGACCTACATGATTTTCATTATATGGAACATTCGGAAGGAAACGGGCAAGGTCATCACCGAAATTGACAAAGTACCCATTGAAATGTTCACATATGTCCCTTCTTTCCTTCAGCAGCACACATCTTTCATTATAGAGTCAATAGAATCACCTTTTTTTGGTTGTGTGTTTGTTAAGACACTGGTTATCATTTTCCATGTGTGTTTTGGATTACCACTGGCTTCACCAAACTTTTGCTCATAATAGGATTAATAGGAAATTAATCTATTAATGCTTGTGAGTACAATTTAATTCATATGGGCTGTATAACAAGCATATTTAGATTAAACCAACCAAGGTATTGAGTTTCTTGTGCATCAGACAAATCATTAAAATCATCAAAAACAATCCATTTCACACTAACCTGAAGCAGTGCTAGCAGCAATTCAAGAGATTGAAGGAAATCTGTAATATTATTATTGGGTGGATGATAAATACATACAATGTAACAATTATTATGATGTAGGTTTTGTGTGACTCAAACATCTTCAAATACATGTTTCTGGGTATCAAACATATAGAAATGCCTTTTTGCATGTTGATTTTGATAAAACATTTTTAACATATATCCTGTATAGTTCGGTAAATTGAATGACAGCAAACGTTAATAAAATTTGTCTGAACATTTCTGGTACACCACAATAGAGTTTTAAAAACCTAACACAAAAAAAAACCATGTAGACCATTTTAAAATTACTTCATCACCAAGTCATTTGGAGGCAGCCTTAACCTATTTTATATCAGTTTACAACATTTTCAAAAAGGTTGATGTTATGATCTTATTGGCACTAAACATCACCACTATGGGTCAAATGGTAAACACTTCCAGACTAAGCAAAAAAATGACATTACAAATTCTAAAAAATACAATATAAACACAATTAGAACCTGACAATGTAGTAGCAAAAATGACATTAATTTTTCTGCCCCTTAGAGAAATGTGCCAAAGTCAAGTGACCTAAAATGGTCAATTAAATTAATTTAGGTTAATATTGTTTATATATAACCTATAAATGTCGATAAGTAAATAAATAATCTAAACCTTTTGTTGTGGCGTTTAGATTATCGGGTATAATACATTTTGGAGGATAACAGACAATGTGACGAATATATAACAGAAGAGTTATGTTCACGCTTTACCAGTTCCTTATTATACCATAAATTATCATCACTCTGATACTAAAATCGGTATTAATGTTTAAAATATGTTAATAATCAAATACCTGCTTGTGTTTTCCTTTTAATCAATGGTAAAAGTTGAGGCAGACCTCTAAGAAAGAAAGGATGACAAAACTGGAACTCCTCTTTCTCAATATTTTGTATTTTATGGAAATCGTACAAGTTCAACTGCCTGACGAAACTAGACAACTGGTTGTGCTTAAAATACCTTGGAAGTGTCTGGGATATAAACTGTAGTTGATCATGTATAATAAAACCATCACCATTTTCATTCCAGCGAATAATTTTCTCATTACTCTCATCGTTAACTATCTTCCATAGCTTTTTTATAAATAAAGGCACATTTCTGGAGAAGTTGTTTGGACTATTTGCATTTTGCAGGTCGTTAAGATTAAGACTTATATTGATAACAGGCAATTCTTCAGAGTTATCTATATGTATTTCAGGAAATGTACCATCTTCTGCAATTTCAGTAGCAGAACTCGTATCCATCTGATTTGACGAC
Source organism: Kuschelorhynchus macadamiae (assembly GCA_030620095.1). Lineage (NCBI taxonomy): Eukaryota > Metazoa > Arthropoda > Insecta > Coleoptera > Curculionidae > Kuschelorhynchus > Kuschelorhynchus macadamiae. Next base: position 919,940 of record JAUTXW010000598.1, read on the forward strand.
ATTACATTTGAGACTTTATAGAGAACGTTAAACGAAAATTTTATTAAATTAAAATCTTGGCAATTGCCTTAATAACAATAATAGTATTTATTACTTTTTTTTTTACTATTATCTATATCATCTATCACTTTTTTGGTACGGTAGGTCATTTACGTCAATAGTAATGAGGGGCATATCGATATATCCATTGACTGGAATGCAGACTTTCTTTGTGAGATAAAAGATATTGGGAAGACAGTTCCCTTGATTTTGTATTTTTTTGAACTAATCATATAGTGTAAAACATTAACATTCTAAACAACGGATTGAATTTTATATCCCAAAGAGCTCAAATATATTGAGTTGGCAGCACTGAAATAAAAATCAAAGATTAATAAACGCCGGTGGGTGTGCACATTAAGTATGTTAGTTTTGAGTTTAACTGATGTCCCTGACCCAGACGGTTCTTTAACTATAAATTTCTCTAAAGAAAAACATGTATTTATTTTAAGAATGTATGCTCTGTTCCTTTACTATATCGGTATAAATCTAGGGGTGGAAACCAGTGAGCTATACTTACTAGAACTGAATAAATGCTTTTTTTTTCTTTTTTATTTTGATTTATAGATTTGCTGGAGCACAGCGGCGCGGCACTGGGCTTTTTTGTAATTTTGTATAAAAACCGTTTTATAGAATATATTGCTAAAGGGTTTCAAAAAGATAAAAGGTCTGTTGGTATAAATGCATGTTTTCCCTTTCTTAAGCGTGGAACACAATGAAAGTTAGGACATTCGTTTCCAACCATTTACGTCAAACTTCATTTCTCGGTGTTTTGTCAGATACTTTCTTGAAATATAGGTTATAAAGGGTTGTATTAAGTTTGCAACATTCAAATTATCACCCATTTTTTCACCACAAATGTGTTGTTGTTGTTAGTTTTTCCTGTTATATAGCAGGACTTTGGCTTTTCTGCAAGGCAATTGCCAGATTGCTCTCCGTCCGGGGCTCAGAGTCGTTAAATCGGCGACCCTCGAAGTCGTCGAAGTCGACCCTGCACCTTAATCCAGTTTGGAGACGTTATCGGTAGGATCTCCGGATGGCGAGCTCTAGACGGATTTCCTGATTTTTTCCAATACTTCTTAGTTTTTCCTCTTTTAATTTCTGAAATGCATCTTGGCTTCCACTAGGTGCCCCTTGAGAGTACTACTGATATCACGAGATGACCCTTTCTTTCAAGCTATCCCCTTACCCCTCCCACTCCCGCCACGTAGCGGCCGTTACACTAATATTCTATGTAGAACTGCGGCAGACGAACGGGATAGAATGCAGGAACAACTAGGCCTCACACGTTCACAGCGTATGCTCCCTTTCTAGCGGGGTCGTTAGTTTCCACACTGAGCGGTTGAGTCTCCCGTTTCCCCCCGAAATAAAGCAGCAAAACCGAACACGTGGCACCACTTATGTTATCAACACAGAGGTCTGCATTCGACGAGACGAACCGGAAGACTGCACCACAAATGTGTACTTCATTTTCAAGTTTCGTTTTTTTAGGTTAGTTTTTACGTAAAACAATTACGGAAGCTCCATTGTGAACCGCGCGTGTTTTTCCCAGGCTTTACGTTAGACATTTAAATCTCCAACTTTATATTACACGGATATAACGGTGTAACCCAAATTTTATAAGTAGTGAAGAAATGCGCTAATGAACGGGGCAAAATATAAAAAATGTACTGTATGTATGTATTTACTACAATAATTAGAAAAAATAAATTCTTAGACGTATATAGAAAAATTCCCAATATAAAAAAGTCTACGAGTTTTCTTATTTACTTTGGCGTCTATAGAGTATAGAATAGATTGAGATTAACTCGTCCTAGTCTTAATAACCTTTAGGCGCCGATTTCATCGAGCACCTGGCATCCAAACCCCCAATTTTGCATTTTTGCCAATAAAATGTTTAAAACATCAACGTATAACGCTTCTTTTATTCAAATTTTTCACAAAAAATAAATGTGCCTTAGGAATAAACTGATAAGAATTCAATATCACGAAACAACATGGCGATCTTAATAAAATCAGTATAAAAACTATTTATACAATTTATTTTAAATTTTGTCCAAAAGTCAAGTATGGTGAAACAAAATGGCACTGAATCAAAAGATTTGGGAAGACAGTATATTTATTTTAAGGTGTCTTGTTTTAAAAGCCAAAATACTGGACATATTAAAGAGGTACTTTTTGTTACTATGAAAGTAACAAACATAACGTTAAAACGTAACAAAATAACACATAAAAATACAGCCCTAACTCGCGAAACACAATGGAGCTTCCGTTTTCATAAGAACTAGTGGTTCCACGTGTTCGGTTTTGCTGCTTTATTTCGGGGGGAAACGGGAGACTCAATCGCTCAGTATGGAAACTAACGACCCCGCTAGAAAGGGAGCAGACGCTGTGAACGTGTGAGGCCTAGTTGTTTCTGCATTCTATCCCGTTCGTCTGCCGCAGTTCTACAGAGAATATTAGCGTAATGGCCGGTACGTGGCGGGAGTGGGAGGGGTAAAGGGATAGCTTGAAAGAAAGGGTCATCTCGTGATAACTCAGTAGTACTCTCAAGGGGCACCTAGTGGAAGCCTAGATGCATTTCATAAATTTGAACAAACAAACAAACAAAAGTATGCTTTATTGCCGCAGAAAAATTCTACAATTTTATGGACAAAGCAAAATATACCTAAAAATAAGACATATCAAAACATTAATCGAAAATAATTTCGACAGGTCAGTGCTTTTTTTTTAAAAATGTAAATTATCAATTTACCAAATCGTAAAACACACGTTAGAATATAACATAACATTGCAAACAGTAAATGAATCATGATAACCTTATAAAAGTAAACAAACACACATGTACGAGGTGAATAATTTCGATGACATTGAAATCAAAATTGCAACTATGCGACCTTAAACTCTATGTTATTATAGTTATACAAATAATTGTGATGTTAAACAGAAGGTATATTGAACTAGTGTAGAATGTTGTATACAAAAAGAATTAAATTGTTTTTAATCCAATACCTAACAAAAATAATTAAGTTTTAAGTGAATGTTCGACAGTTCTTTTCCCTATATAATGATTTACAAAATTCTATGCTATGAGTTAGGACATGATTCACAAAAGATTTAAGTAAACAAGCGAGTTTAGTGACAATTTATAGAGACTTACTCACTGAAAAAAAAATCATTAACGCTGTAAAATGGTCTCTCAATGAGGTATGCTTTGGTGTTTTTTCGAAATTGTGCAAGCATAGGGATAGATTTTAAATGTACTGGCAGATTGTTGTAAAGTTTTATGGCGTTGTAAATAATTGATTTTTTTATTAATTCTGTGGAAGGAATGGGAAGATAAATATCATGCCTAGAGTTGTGTTGTGTGTTTATATGTTTTCTCAGCAAACATACCGTTTCCAAAATAAATGATGCAGGAAGTGTTAATATTTCATGTTTTTTGAAATAGTATTGGCAGTGAGCTCTATTATTTAGACCAAACAAATAACGAATGGCTCTCTTTTGAAGCATAAAAATACTACGAAATTGCTCGGTGGTACAGCAGCCCCAAAAGGGGAGGCCATAGCGGAGGTGGGATTCAAATAAAGAGAAATAAGTAAGTCTGGCAGAAGGAACGTCTAGTTCTTTTGAAACTGATCGAATGGCGAAGCAGGCGGTAGAAAGTTTTTTAGTTAAGGTGTCAATATGATTAGACCATTTTAGGTTGCTATTTATATTTAAACCCAGGAATTTAACCGGCTCTACGTATTCAATATTGCTGTTATGTACCTGAAGTGGTTGTAAAGTTCCCTTATAAGATAACGCCACCATTTTATCGACGTTAAAACAAAGCATATTGGAATCGGACCAAGCCTTAATTATAACCAAGTCTTTGGAGATACTAGAGTGTAAAGACGTTGTATCAAAATCACTCCATGTTATGCTTGACCTTGAGGGACTCCACTTGTAATCAACTTACAATCAGAATCGGAACCATTAGCCCTTACAAGTTGTTGCCTTTTTCCAAGATAAGATTTGAACCAATTTAAAGAAGTACCACGAATTGAAGAGGAGATATTAAAGAGTATTTGAAAGATTCGGGGTATTCGGCAGCTTAGAGCTCGCCATCCGGATATACTATCGATAACGTCTCCAAACTGGAATAAGGTGCAGGGTCGACTTCGGGGGTCGCCGATTTAACGAATCTGAGCCCCAGACGGAGAGCAATCTGGCGACTGCCTTGTAGCAAAGCCAATAAGTCCTGTTATGTAAGAGGATAAACAGGAATGAAGAAGAAACTACTCATTTGCAGCACAAAAATAGACAGCGTTGCCAACTCGGTAGATTTTCCACTAGATCTAGTGATTTTAATAGTCATTTAGTGGACTGATGTCATCAAAATCCACTATGGTGGAAATTCTAGTGGGAATGACATTTTTTAGCGGAATTTTTAGTAAAATTTATAAATTTTGTGAGTGGTGGTAAATTGTCAAATTTTATAATGCATTTAGTATGAAAATTTTAAGGATGCAATCAATTGCAAAGAATCGCTTCCTGTGCATTGGAACTTTTGGTATTACCTCAGTAAAATACTAAGGTCAAAAGATTGTTTAGCCAACTTAACCTAATTAAAATTAAAATTAGGAATACATTGTGATACTTTAGTTTCTTTGATTTACATAAGGTGTGGCCTTAAAAGCATACAACCGTGCTTTGATAGCTATACAATACCAAATGATATTATTCAAAAAATAAAAACAAATGAGACCATCGACCATGTGATATGGTTCCTGAGTATAATCTGTATAAAGATGTAGATTTATTAGGCATATTTATTGAAGTTGCTTCTGCAGTTCTGTTTTAGAAGTTTAGGTAATTTAATGCGTTATGTAAATCATTTTTGTTGTTATATCTAAGAATCATTAGTTCCTTGCTTTGCTTGGAAAATTTTCTTATGTTTTTTGTTTTCATATTTTTTACAGTTACTTATGTATGTATATAAAAAGACTGTTTTACTTGGCTATAACAAGCATTTAGGTTAAGTACTTTATTGAATTTGTTTTGGTTTTCATAATATTAATTTATTTTTAGTGCAATACCTTCTTAATTTCGTTTTCTTTATCCTGCCGGCAGTTTAGAAAATGTTTTGCAAGTCCACGCTATACCATACAGATGGCGTCGACAATTTAAAATGAAAAAATAGATGATAATACAGTTTCCTAATAGTAAAATATTCTTAGGGGAATTTAGTGATATTTTAGATTTCTGTTTAGTGGATTTCTAGTGGGATTTGACAGTGTTTCTGGTGGAATGCCATGTAACAAAGTTGGCAACGCTGAAAATAGATGATTATTTTAATGTTGGAGTTAAGTATAACCGTTTATAACCTATATTGCGAAAAAGTATCCAACAAAACACCGAAAAATACAGGAAGAAAAATTAAGTTTGACGTAAATGGACGGAAACAAATGATGTAACTTTTATCGTGTTCCGCGCTTAAACAAGCCATCTAAAACTGTTTTCTTGTGACGCTAATATTTAAAACCATTTTTCAAACCCAGTTTGAAATGGGTTTCAAGTGACGTCACTATTTCAAACCGCAAGAAAATGAAAATGCCAACAGAAAAGCTAACCTAGCTAACTGGAGCTTTAATTTCTTATCGATGTAGCCGTTACTTGATGGAAATTCATTATGCACTAGTATATAAAATAAACACGTTTAGTTTATTAATTTCCACTTATGTATTTCTGCTCGACAGCTGTTTCGACACACTGTGTCTTTGTCAAAAGCTAACTTAAAACTGACACTAAATCTGTACCAAATATAAAAAAAACATATATATAAAAATCTTAATGGTGTCAATAAAACAATATCGGTGTTTACCCACCTCGTCTATTCTTTAGGTATAAAGATTTAACAGAGGGGAACCATTTAAGTCCAACTGGTCATTCAATAAAATATTTCGGGTTTTCCCCTTGTTAATTTCTAGACTTTCCAAATGGTTCAATTTGTAGCTTTTATTAGCCCTATGCAAAATTTTATATTCGTTTTTAAATATATGATTTGCTTCTATAAAATAAAATAGGTAATGATAACTAAACATATATTAGCTCAATCAATTACTTCAATACCTTGGGATTTGTCTAATGAGCGGTTATCAAACAATTAAAGTTTAGTTAAAAATATTAACAGTAAAATGACAGAAGATAATATTGTATTCACTAGGGCGGATAAAGGAAAAACAATTATTGCCATAAGAAAAGAAGATTATATTCAAAAAACTTCAGCATTTCTGAATCCGGATAAATTTCAAAAGATCGATAAAGATCCGACAGAAATGTATCAACAAATTATAAAAAATGTAATTAAAGATAGTAGCGTATTTGATGATAAAACTAAATATAAATTAACGGTAATGAATCCACAAGTACCTAAGCTATATTCATTTATTAAACTGCATAAATGCAATATGCCCATTAGACCGGTAGTGTCCTATGTGACAGCTCCAGCTCACACGATTTCTAATAAATTAATAAACATTATTAGTACATTTTGTAATTTTAAACCAAAATTTAGTATTAAAAATAGTTTAGAATTAATTAACAATATAAAAGATGTCACAATCCCAAATAATGCCATATTAATATCTTTAGATGTACAAAACTTATTTCCTAGTGTCCCCCATATTGAAGCTATTAACTTAGTCGATAGTCTTCCGGTTCGTCTCGTCGAATGCAGACCTCTGTGTTGATAACATAAGTGGTGCCACGTGTTCGGTTTTGCTGCTTTATTTCGGGGGGAAACGGGAGACTCAACCGCTCAGAGTGGAAACTAACGACCCCGCTAGAAAGGGAGCAGACGCTGTGAACGTGTGAGGCCTAGTTGTTCCTGTATTCTATCCCGTTCGTCTGCCGCAGTTCTACATAGAATATTAGCGTAATGGCCGCTATGTGGCGGGAGTGGGAGGGGTAAGGGGATAGCTTGAAAGAAAAGGTTATCTCGTGAGACCAGTAGTACTCTCAAGGGGCATCTAGTGGAAGCCAAGATGCATTAGAAAAGTTTTTAAAGAAAGTTAAATTTAAAGATTTGAAATACACGGGGTGATCGGGAGCCCAGAGCTCGCCATCCGGACATCCCACCGATAACGTCCCCAAACCGGAATAAAGTGTATCTCGCTCCGAGGGTCGCCGGATAAAGCGAGTAAGCTCCGGACGGGGAGCAATCTGGCAAGTTGCGAAGTGCAGTGCCAAAAACATATAATGGAAAGGAACTTAGTCGATAATTTATTACTCGTAAATAAAGTTAATCATATTATTAAGAATGAATATTGGATTTGTTAACAGTGTGTGTAGATCAAAATTACTTTGAATTCAATGGCTCCGTGTATGTAAGTAAAGAAGGTTTAATAGTGGGTAATCCTGTGAGTCCTATACTAGCAGAAATATTTCTAGATAATAATGAACAATTAATGTATATCACCCGTTAAGAAACAAGTTCATTTATTGGTATAGATATGTAGACGACATACTAGCGTGTTTCACGGGAATAGAGAGACAACTAAAGTTATTTTTAGATTTTATTAATAATTTACATAAAAATATTAAATATACGTTAGAAGTGGAACAAAATAAGACAATAAATTTTTTGGATTTAACAATTATGAACAATAACAATAAACACGATTTTCAAATTTATCATAAACCATCTTACACAGATATAATAATACATAAAACATCAAATCATCCTTTTGCACATAAAATGGCAGCTTTCAACAGTTTTGTACATCGTTTAATTAGTATGTCATCAGATAACTATAATAAAGAATTGAATATTATAAAGCAAATTGCTATTAATAATGGCTATAGTCCTAATATAGTCGACAAAATAGTAAATAAAAAACAATATAAAAAAGCAATCAATTTAATCTATCCAAATAATAATTTAAAAGATATAGCCAAATTTAATACAATAACATATACAGGCAAAATTAGCTCTAAAATCAGTAAACATCTCATGAGAGCAGATTATAAAGTTGCCTTGTGTTCAAATCATACATTAGGAAAATATATTAAAAATAATAAATCCAAGTCTGATAAATCTAAAAAATCAGGGGTATACGAATTAGAATGTGGTTCCTGTGATAAAGTTTACATTGGCTAAACGGGTGGATCTTTCAATAAACGTATAAAAGAACACAAATCCTCATATAATAAAGAAAAAGCAGACTCCAATTACGCTAAACATTTGATAGAAGCAAATCATACATTTAAAAACGAATATAAAATTAGTCATAGGGCTAATAAAAGCTACAAATTGAACCATTTGGAAAGTTTAGAAATTAACAAGAGGAAAACCGGAAATATTTTATTGAATGACCAGTTTGACTTAAATGGTTCCCCTCTGTTAAATCTTTATACCTAAAGAATAGACGAGGTGGGTAAACACCGGTATTGTTTTATTGACACCATTAAGATTTATATATATATATATATATATATATATATATATATATATATATATATATATATATATTTTTATAATTGGTACAGATTTTAGTGTCAGTTTTAAGTTAGCTTTTGACAAAGACACAGTGTGTCGAAACAGTTGTCGAGTAGAAATAAATAAGTGGAAATTAATAAACTAAACGTGTTTATTTTGTATACTTGAGCTTTAATGTTAAAGTTAGTAAGGCCACTATTAGAAACCTTGACTACTCTTCTAAATATGTGCCACATGTTTGTTGTTTTGCCCCGTCGTCATGATTACATACAATTTATACATATTTTAAATATTTCTAATGAATGAAAAACCAAAATGTCGTTCCATTGCATTAACAACTGACATTTAAAAATTTTTTTGTTTTTTTTTTATTTTAAATTCCTTTTAATTTATTTTTGTAGTCTGCTGGAAGTTTCCAGTATTGAAATTAATGATTTAAAAATGTATTAATGCATTCCATTATGTTTCCTTTAGTTCTTTATATGATAATGATAAACAAAACACAAAGTTAGATTAATACCCCTGTAAACTTTATTTTATGGAATTAATGTAAAAAAGAACAGTAAGTCTGCAAGTTAGCATAGATGAGGATGAAATATGATATTACTGACATTCGACATTCTCAGTTATTTCCTTTCTCCATCTTTTAGTTACAATTAAATAAGGATTGTTACCAAGTAACCGCCTATAGAAGCTAGTTTAGATAGTATGGTATGTCAAACGTCATGTTTAGACGACAATGAACAAGAAAACGTTAGTGCTAACCAGAAGTGTGTATGTCCAAATATTTTAAACCAATTTCGTTGTGACGTCATTAGTTCAGCGCAAAAATGTACCGTTTTGAAATTGTTTGAACCTAGTTCAACCAACAAAGCAATGTTGACAGCGTTATCAAACATAAAATATTAAATGTTTTTATGTTTAAACACGGAAGAATACGAGATTAAATTTGAGGGAAACTGGACAATAAGGGTCGTCAAGAAGAAATATCATTAAATACGGGGACTGTTCCGGCCAATACGGGACGGTTGATCACATTTAGGCTGGAATTGTTAAAGTGCGGTTAAAGTTCCTGTTTAAGTTATCTTACCGTTAAGTGAAAAAACGAAATTATTCATCTTTTGTTAAGCCTAACAGGAGTATAAATGGAAGCTATCAATAGGATAAACTAAGAGGTGGTTTTTTTGGCGGTTTGGGTCTAACTCTGGGAAGTTAACCTATAATTGTATTTAGGTAGTTTTTTGTTTTCTTTGAATATAGTTTTGTTGGGCGCTTGGCGCGCTACCTCGTGCTTTCTTTACCGGAAACCTAACCAATCCTAGCCTAACCTAATCCGCATTGTTATTAATTATAAGTTTTGTTATAAAAAAATTTAGTTTTACGTGTCTCATCACCTATCGGTATTTTTTTAATTATGAACATGGCAACACCGCAAATCAAATTAAAATCAAGCTTGGCGATGGGAACAGTCGGAAAAATGTTTGAAATCAAAATTATCTTTAATTTGTATAATAATCACATTTTAAAGACATTTTTCAGTGCTGATGAGAGTTTTCTACATATTTTCCCAATTTGGACTGCTAGAATGGTGGATAAAAACAAAAAGGAACAAAAATAAACGAGATTTAAGAGTGTCAACATAGTTTACCGAAGCCCACAATAAATCTGTTAAATACTCTAATCTTCAGCTTTGTCTGGAGTTTTTATTTCAATTTAAATAGTATAATGAAATCACAACTTTAACCTACTTTCCACAAAAACAGGTATAAAAAATCCTAAATTTTGAAGTAGGTGCTATAAATCTTTACTTAATATTACCGCTGCTGGAGTCATGGTAATTATCCCAGTTTTATCTACGGCTGTAGTCTGCACTATTTAGTACCTGGTATATGATAAAATCCTATTAAGATATGTACCAGTCAGTGGCGTACTTATACTAAATATCTGGGTCCGCCTATTTATTCCCTTTTTCTTTATTATAATCCTTGGATAGATGACACTCTTACTATAAACAGTATCATGCTTTTATGAAATACATTTCTATATTTGTTTACGCTTAATTTATTTAGGCAATTCAATTTTCTAAAATATCTAAAGTTGAGCTTTAAAAAATGTGAAATTATTATAGGCTCAGTTTCTTTTATACTCTAAGATTATGATATTTCAAATGTAGGTTTTTAATTGGTATTTTTGCATCTATTTCTGTTTATTTTCAATATTTAATTCGTTAATAAATGTGATATAATCATGGTATTCTAGTAAGGTAAATGTCTTGATAGACACCAAAAAATCAAAGTACTGGCAAAACCTCAATGAAAACTGTAATATTTCCTTCCCTCATAAGTTACGTATGTAAATTGTGTTACCTTTCACTTTTATGTAAAAAAGGACGAATTCCTTATGAGGCAATTTGAGGGTACCTGGGTAAAACCAATACATAACCAGTAATACCACAAATGGAGAGTTTTAGAATTACGAAATATTACGATTTTTCGGATATAATCGCTGAAAAATTCAAAATGGTCGAACTATGTTTCAAGAATAATAATACCACCACAAGAACACGAGAACAGTATATAGGGAAAATGTTTACAATGGTCAGAGAATAGCATCTGCACAAACTATAATTCATACGAAGAAGTTATTGTAAGAAACAACCTGTCTAAGACATAAGAAAGGGACCAGACAAAGAAATCTTAATATATTACTTTGTTTTCACAAAAATCCAAGAAAATCTATCAGAGATCTAAAGTACGGGCAAGAGAGTTCGTTATGGAGCAGTTCAGCAAAATTAATTTTAATTTAGGCCAACTAAATGATGAACAAAAAAAAGAGAGGCATGAATTTGTTCAAATTATAAGAGCAAGTTTTATCAAGTTCAGTTCCGATTATAAACAGTCATATACCAATAGCTTTTCAAGGACAATCATTTTGGGGCATGGGGGTGTTATACTTCAAATTCGGAAAATATAATTTGGCAACAAGCCGGGGCACCTCCCCATGATGAGTCAGTGAGAGACTTTCTTCAAAATAATTATCAAGTGTGGATGGGGAGATATGGAACCATCAGCTGTCCCGCGAACAGCCCAAATCTAACGCCCATGGATACCTTCCTTTGGAGCTATTTGAAAGATACAATTTATAGAAGAAGAAACAATAATATTGAAGAAATTCAGAGAAAAATTGCTAAAGAAATAGGAAATTTAAACAAAGCAATTATAACTGCACTGGAACCTCATTTCGGAAATATTGTGTAGATTATTAGCACAAAATAAAAATGAGTCAAGCAGTAAATCATCAATGTCATGACTATGACATTCGAAAAATAAACAATTATCTCCAAGTAGGAGCAGGTATTTGAATAGGTAAGCAGTTATATCCGAAAATCGTAATAATAAAATATTTCGAAAACTGTACTTTTTGATACATGTAATACTGTATAAAAAATATGCAGAATTTTATATAAAATTGAAAAACATTAAAAATGTGATATATATTTTTTAAATAAACAAAGTCGTCTTGCAGATCGAATCAAACAACTTTTGTTTGGAACATTTTTTTGAATTTCAAGAATTATTTGCATTTTAAGAGGATCATCCATATATAACCAAATTATTATATCTACGATGTTTTTTTTAATCATCATTTGCAGAACTAAATAGGATCAGGTTTCTTTCTAACGAGGGAGGGTAACCGTGAAAAAATCACACACAGATTTTTGCATTTTCGAACTCCTCGATCCCATAAAATGTGTTCTTCTCTCTTTTTCACACGACTGTCGGTCTGTCGTTCTCTATAAATTACTAAATAATTATTGCTTAGATCAGAGGTGCTCAAACTTGAACTGCTGGCGATCTACGTCAATATTTTTAGACTACTTACGATCTACTCTGAGAGGCTGCAAATATGTGTGATGCAGGGTATGTCGTACATACACGATACATACACCCTACCTATTTACCTACCTAGGTCACCCTACCGTAGCATATATAGATATTAGCTTTCCGCACAATATACATTATTTTAGTCAAGGTTTGGGTTAGGTTTAGTTAGGTTCTTCTCTACAATATCAATGAAAAAACTCATATTTATTCAAAATTGCGGGTTTATTGGTTGTTACAAGACAAAAGAGTTACATATAGTGTTAAACTTAACTAAGGAGTGACTTTGGATGATGAAGGGTGGCACTGCATGTCCTCAGCATACTTTTCATAAGATGGATATTTTGACTTAATTATCTTCATTTCAGAAAATGCAGACTCGCACAAGTAAGTTGACCCAAATATTGCTGTCAGTTGAAGGGCGATTTGCCTTAGATTCGGATATTTATCTTCAGATATAAAACACCAGAAATTTGTATCAGATGCTGTAGCTTTGAGATGTATATCTGATATAATCTGCACCAACTCATTTTCAACAGAACATGAGCTCATATTAAACTGACTTGCTATTTCAGTAGCTAATTTCTCAATTTTTTTACATGAAAAAGGATAACTCATAAATGATGCTACATTTGCCAATTTACTACAATCATAAAAACGTATTTCGAATTGTCCCAAAATATTTGATAATTCAGCCTCATACGTAGCATAATTCAACTGAAGAATCCTTGCTTTCAAAGACGGAAAATATTTCAGATCCTTTCTTTTCAGTTGATCTATCATAAGTTGCAATTTACTTTTGAATGCGTTTACTGCGCTAATCATCTCAATAACAGTTTTTCCTTTACCTTGAAGCTCCAACTTAATGGTGTTTATGTGCATTGTGATGTCAGTCAAAAATGCCAAATCAGTCAGCCATTTTTCGTTTTTCAACATCTGAGTGTCATCACCTCTTTCGTCTAGAAAAGCTGTTATTTCGGGCAATAATTCCTGAAACCTTTCTAGGAATTTTCCGCGACTCAACCACTTGACGTCCGTATGAAGAACTAAATCAGTGTGTTCAGCTGACTCCCTATCTTCCAACTGCAACTTAAAGAGCCGCCGTTGCAAGCTACGTGCATGGATGGAATTCACAATTTTTGTTGCAATGCCCATAATTTCCTCCCTGTTTAAAACTTTTGAACACAAAACTTGTTGATGTATAATGCAATGGATTGAAAAAAATTAAGGGAAATCTTCGTTAGCTCGACACAATACCACAAAACCGTTTTTGTGTCCAGTCATTGTTTGTGCTCCATCGGTTGTAATGCACACTAATTTATATATTGGTAGCTTGTAGTTTTTTACAGAATTGAAGAAAACGTCATATATATCTTCGCCACGGGTCTTCCCCTTCAGAGGAATGATTGTCAAAAATTCTTCCTTAGCCAACATGTCATTGAATACCATCCGAATAAAAATACACAGCTGGGCAGTGTCTGTCATATCGGTGGATTCGTCGGATGATATCATTTTTTAGTTTATCTGCCATGTCCTGACTCATGACTTCAATACGCCTTGTGATAGTCGGACGAGATAACTGAAGTTCTCTAATAGCAGACATGATTTCTGTTTTATTTTTAAAATCTCCAAATAAAGTCTCACCCGCTTCAATAAATTCTTCCTTCCCAACCGATCCATCTTCGAATGGATTCTTGTGTTTCGCCAATATATGAGATATTTTAAATGACACGATCGTAGCAGCTTTTGATTGTTTGGCTGGTCTTGTGAACATGGTTTGTTCTTTTTTCAAACAAGATATCAAATCACGTACTTTTCGTTTTCTTAATTCACTCTGTGGCGGAAAATCCTTTTCATAGTTTTTACGAACCGTTTTATGATGCCTCTCTAAGTTACCACGCTTAGGTATTTCAACTGACGCACGACAAATAAGACAAATGCACTTATCCTTCACCATACAAAACAAAAATTCTTCCTCCCAATTGTTATTAAAATGATACGTTTTAGATTTCTTCGCTGCACTCATTTTGTACTATTTAATAATAAACTTTGTTTTTGAAATTCAGAATGACTCCAATTCCTGCAGGCGCAACATTTATATCGGCGTGAACGAAAGTCTCGAATGTTCCCGTCAAACGCGCCGCCCGAAATTTCTAGAAAAGCGGCAAGAATAAAAAACGCGGCTTTTCTTTGATAAGTACCGCGCATTCCTTTGATAAAGCCGCCTTTTGCCGCTAGCAGAGTGTTATTTTATTACGTAATAAAATTTTGTAGTTTAGTTAAGTACCTACTTATTAAAAATTTTTTTCTTCTCGAGATCTACTCAAAAAGCACTTGCGATCGACTGGACGATCGCGATCGACCGTTTGTGCACCCCTGGCTTAGATGGTTTATTGTAATAATATTTGAATTCTGTACGAGACAAGTTGTGGTTGTAGGTACAGAACAGCAATTATGCCCTTATAAAATTTACAGAAACTTTCGCGCTTACTAGAAAGCAAATATTTGATTTTATGGCACCATTTAATTGTCTTCCTAATAATCCCTGCGACTATACTATAACGGAATGGATACCTTCGAGATGATTGTTCAATGATGGCGCCGCATGATATTAATTATATGAAAAACCTTTAGATCAGACGAAAGAATTCTTATCTAAATGCGAAAAGAGGACATGGTTTGAAGAAAAACAATGCCGTCATCCAGTGACTTTTTGAGATTAGAGGAGTAACTAATATGGGGGGAATTTTTTGCATAACGGATTTAATGGTATCTAGCGGCCACTTAGGGCAGACACAGATGTATTTTACATATTGTCGTGCCTTTTGAGTAAAATGTTAGCTAGGATTGATGTTAATATTGCAAAACCTCTTGAAGCAGCCATAAGTATCATCAAAGTAATGGAATAAATTGGTCGGCACAATCTCCTGATGAAGAATAATACCTCATTGATCTGGAAGTCGGCGCCAAAAAATTACCTAATAACATGAATTCTAATACCCCGAGCGTAACGTCTTACTGTTCTTTATTTCGAATTTATAACCAAATAGAGTTCTCTTTTGAGGACGCAAAACCGACAATAGTCAAATTGAAGGCTGATATAGGTGGTGTAAATATTCTAACATTGAAAAATAATGGAAGTCATTCACAGAGATACTTAAGTTTTGTCGACTACACATATTTAAAATAAAAATAATATTCCACAAAACGGGGAAAAGTTATTTAATTGTTTGTATCGAAATAATGTTTGTCCAGTAGGGTGAATTAGCCAGTAGTCGGACATTAGCCAGTGGTCGGACAAAACGTATTTATTGGGAAATAAGTTAAAAACACGGCTTAGTATTGGTTTAAATAAATAAAAACCCGATTCTGCCAACTCTTCCACTCGGTCCGATAAAATTTTCTTTGTCTAAGTTGTCATCCTGAAACCGTTAAAAAAAGCGGGAAAGTGACGACACGTTTGTGCTCTCCAGTTTTTGCCTCTTAAAGATAGAAGTGACACAGTTTTAAGGCAAGTTAAAACATTTTGTATCTGCTTTATGAAGTCCCTATAACTTAAGCGTATGTAGTGTAGTCTATATTTTTATTTTAAATAGCAAAAAAGGGTATTTTTTAATATTTTAAGGTTATATTTGGGTGCCCGATAAACTGGTCTACAGTTTCGTTGTAAGACCAGTAGCCGGACAAGTGTCCGACTACTGGAAAAGGTAACTCTTTTATTTTTGTCTTTTTCTTGCTAGTTGGCATGTAATATCTATTGTCTTTTTTGTTTTAAATATAATGAAATACAAGTTTTCGACCGTGTTTAGTGGTCGGACAGCAGAAACTCAATACAAACGCGGGTTAAAGGAGATAAAAAGTGTCCGACCACTGGTCAATGCTAAATTTAATATGTTTGAAAGGTCGGACACTAGTCCTTTTTCGAAGTCACATTGCAGATTTCAGACAGATTTTGTTATGAGTTTTTCGTTGTTTTCAGACATGAAGCCCAAAGCAAAAGGGAGTTTTCATCAATATGACCGAGATGCGTTAGAAAAAGCAGTCCAAGCTGTCCGAGAAGGGGGACAATTGCGAGAAACATGCAGGCAGTACGGGGTTCCAAAGTCTACAGTGCAGGACCGTATTAAAGGCAAAGTGAGCGACGTTTGCAAACGGATGGGACCAGATCCTGTTTTAACTGGAGAAATTGAAGAAAAATTAGTTAGTTGGATTGAAAACTTAGCCGCTTGCGGATTTCCAACAAAAAAACAGGTTTTACTTAATACAGTTGAAAAAATAGTAAAAGATGAAGAATTGGAAACGCTGTTTACCAATGGAAGACCTGGTCAGAGTTGGTTCTACGGTTTTATGAACCGACATCCCCATTTAGCCTTAAAAAACGCCGAGTCCTTGGAAAAATACAGAGCTCAAGTAACAGAAGAATACATCAAGTCTTGGTTTGAGGATTTAAAAGTTTTTTTAATCAAATCGAACGCTGCAGACATCTTGGAAAATCCAAGTCGAATTTTAAACGGCGATGAAAGTGGGTTTTGCTTGTGTCCAAAAAGTGGTAAAGTTTTGGGTGTGAGAGGACGTGACCTGAATATTGTTAAATCTGGAAGTATCAAAGAAAATTTAACGGTGTTAATTACTTTTACGGCCGATGGCAGACTTTGCCCTTCACTAGTTATCTTTCCTTATGTGAAACCACCAAAAATTATAGTAGATCGTATGCCCCCCGGTTGGGTACTTGGAAAGTCAGATAGCGGTTGGATGAGGTCGGAGGTGTTTTTTGAGTATGTGGCTAATGAACTTAACAAATGGTTGGACAACGAAGGCATTCAGCGACCTGTATTATTTTTAGTAGATGGTCATCAATCACATATGTCTGTTGAATTAAGCAGGTTTTGTAATGAGAATGGCATAATTTTGTATGCTTTGCCTCCAAATGCAACGCATTTATTACAACCAGCCGACGTTGCGGGTTTTAAACCATTAAAAGACTATTGGCGGGAAGAGGTAAGAAAATGGCAGGCAGAAAATGAAAACCGTGTAGTTACAAAAACTGAGTTTTGCCCTATATTTGAAAAAGCTCTTCTGCACCCCAAAATGTCAAACAACATGAAAAATGGTTTTAAAGCCTGTGGGTTATACCCATTCAATCCGAACGTGGTAAATTATAAAAAGTGCGTACAAAATGTTTTGGAGAACTTGGCAATTCAAACAGACGTAAAGGGTCAAGAAGAAATATCAGAAGCCGATATCATAAGTACTGAAAAAGTTATTACAAAGCTGAGACCAAAGCTGTCTGAACTTGAAATCTCTACGGATACGATTCTGACCCTTATAAAATCATTGAAAAAAGGTAGTGGCAATGGCGACTCGTTTTTTACTCCAGAAGAAATTGACGGAATTGATCTCATTTTTACAGATAATATTGCCACAGCTAGCAGTAAAGTTCTTGGAGTAGCACCAGATCAAAGCCCTAAAGTTGTAATATTACAAGACATACTTCTCAATGTAGCCCAAACAGACCAAAATATGGATAATTTATTCCATGATAATGAAAAAATAGAAGAGAGAAAAATCTTAGAAATATCTGACTACGAATTGGAGAAATCTGACAAACCTGTGTTAAACCAAGAAGTAATAGAAAAAGAGGTTGATATTTTGGGGCAAGATGAGACATTCACTATGGGCACAGCGAGCCAAAAAATGAAACAAGTAAGAACTGGTGAAGAATGCTTAGCTCTAATACAAAAAGATAATGATATTTTGGGACAAGACACATTTACTAAGGAGACAGATAACCAAAGAATAATAAAAAGGACTGATGAAGAATTTTTAGCTCAAATACAAGAAAAGGTAGATATTGTTGAACCAGAAACACTCACTAAAAAGATACATAATCGAAAAATAAAGGATGTGATAACTGATGGAAAAAATAAAAAGAATATTGAGAGTTCAATTTTAAATTCTAATGTTCAAACCCAATCAAATCCAATAACGCTCGCCAGTTGCAGTCCCTCATTTGAAAGGCATCTTTCATATCCTCAACCTGTAAACAAAAATTCAAAGAAACGCCAAAGGGAAAAACTATCCTCAGCAATTTCTTCCGAAGCTTGGCGAAAGTATTACGAAAATAAATTGAAAGACAAGGAGGAAAAAGAGAATGCCAAAAAAATTAGGAAAATAGAGGGAATAAAGAAAAAACAAAGTAAAACAGATAAATCAAGAACCTTAAGTAACAAGAATGCGGGTAATCAAGAGGACCAAGAGGTAGGAGAGTCTTCCTTAATGGATAAAGAATCTGAAGCTGATGATAGTAATCCAGAAAACCCAAAGCAAAACAAAAATGTACCAAAGCAAACGTGTGGAGAATGCGCGGACGAACTTGAAAGTGACACCGAAATAGAAGTGGAAAAAAATGTAGGTTGTGATTCATGTATCCGCTGGTTTCATTTAGGATGCACAGAATTTTCAGGACTTTCTTATAGGGAAGTATCTGACTTAGATTTCAAATGTAAATTTTGTTATGATGAGTAGGCAGTTAGTTGTTTATTTGTTTATATGATTCCTAATTCTACAAAACAACTTATACGTAGTATTAGTAAAGTTTTTTATTTTGTTGTTTCTAGTTAACATTTTTATTTGATTTTTTTAGTCAAGTTTTTTTATCTGCTGTTAACAAATATTTGTATGTTTTGTTTGTTGACTTCTCATATGTTTTGCTTTTGTAGCGCAGTAGCAATAGGTTTTTGTTGTTTCTATTAGATAGGTATTAAAGTTAAAATTATTTTTCCTCAGTCATTTTATTTATTAATTATAAGTATGATTAAAACATGTCTTTGTCGATACATAAAACAAAAAAAAGTTCAAGAATAAATTTGCATTAAAATTTTAGTAGATACATATTAAATACGGGACTGTGCACAATCAGCCAATCACAAGGCGTCCGACTAATGGTAACTGCCTGGCCGGCCATCGGCAAACACTGTCCGACGACTGATAAAACAGCACTTATATCACTTAAAAAAATAATTAAAATCATGAGTAAGTTTATGTAAAAAAGTCTTATATTTAACATTAAGCCCAATATCTACACTATCTATTTCACAAGATTTCAATTCCATTACATCAATAAATAAATTTTAATCAACAATTTAAACTCAGTTTTTCCTAACCTGTCCGACCACTGGCTAATTTACCCTATATGTACAGGATAAGTCTGCCAAACCAGACCCCCCTTTATATCTGTGATAGCTGAGAATAGAAAATAAACTTCATATAAAATATTTTTAACATTCAGCGAACTTGACGAGAGTGCACTATGCAGATTGGTTCAAAAAAGTTGGGCATATCTATCTTTGCATTTTTAAGTGTAATCCTGTATTTTTTTATTTCAGTTTTGAACTCAGCTTGCAATTTTGGATGTTTTTTGTATGACGTGCTATGATCGTAAATATAATAGTTTTCGCCAAAATGATATTTGAAAAAAAAATTGTAGTTTCTACGATTGTGAAGCAACTACCAGCTGCAGCCAATACCAAATTGCACCAGTTAATATCTATTTGCAAACAACAATATTTCAATTTTAACATTTTATTTATTAATAACTAAACAAATAATCAAGGAAATAACAATTAATTAACGGTAGAAAACGTAAAAACTATTAAAACAATTAAACCTGATAAAACCAGTGGATGAAGTTTGGGATATTACAAAATGTTAAACTCTCAAATGCTCGAACGTGTTTCCATTTTGTTCGATACACAGTTGTAAACTTCTTTGATTATTTTTTATCACATTTAAAAATGTTACAGGAGTAATTTCGGAAAACACATTTCTAATCCTGGTTTTCATGTCTTCGATGGTAGTTGGTGGAATTACATAAACATGTTCTTTAAATATCCCCAAAAGAAAAAAATTACATGGAGTAAGATCAGATGACCTTGCCGGCCAGTTTATACTCCCTCTTCTTTCTATCCATTTGTTTGGATAGATTTGATCCAAATAACTGCGAATAATGTGGGAATAATGAGGAGGTGCCCCATCGTGATGGTGTCACATAGCTTGTCGAACCTGTAGAGGGACCTCTACCAAGTATGTAGGCAAATCGTTTCTTAAAAATTTTAACTAAATCTCGCCCGTTAAAGTGCCGTCAAAAAATGTGGTCAAATACATTTAAAGACCAAACTCTTTGATTGTCTACAGCTCTCATCCAATAAGGATTTGAAGTACTGTAGTAGTGCATGTGGTGTTTATTAACAGCTCCATTAATTTTAAAAGAAGATTCGTAGGTGTATATAATGTTTCTCAAATATGGTTTCGTCGCGTTTGAAGATCTCTACAAAAATTTACCCTGTTTTGGAAATCATCCCCATAGAGTTCTTGGTTCAGACAGAGGTGATAAGGATGATACTTATGTTTTCTAATAATTCGGGATACTGTGCTCGGCGAAATATTCAGATCATCTGCTACTGAATAGGTACTTGGACTGTCCACTATACTCAAAATAATATTGGTTTCATGTTCGTCACAAATTATGAACTGTTTTTTCTTTCTTGTTATTACCGGTTGTTCTGAAATGAAGCAATACTTTGCGAAATACCTGACGGCTTGGTTGTCTTCTAACAGGAAAATTCATTTGATACCGACGTTTTGCTGATTTAACTACGACATTCTCCAATAATTAAAATCATATCAGTTTGTTCGTTTAAGAAAAACTGTTTGTTATTATTAATTATCGTAGGCTTAAGTTACTGGTCTAAATTTGGCTGTGAATTCTTTTGTATTATTTATGAAAACAGAAATTTTGATGCAGCAAGGCAAGAAAGCAATACAAAAATTTACGATAATAGCATGTTATACAAAAAATATCCTGAATTGCAAGCTGAATCCCAAAATTAAATAAAAAATACAGGGTTACATTTAAAAATGTAAAGTTCGGCCACGCCCAACTTTTTTGAACAAGTCTGTATAGTGAACGCTCCTCACAAAATAAAGTTCGCTGAGTATTAAAAATATTTTATATAAAGTTTTTTTTCTATTCTGAGCTATCACAGAGGTAAAGGGGGGGGGTCTCGCTTGCCAGACTTACCCTGTATATTATCTTATACAGGAGAAGTGCTAACTTTTGACCTCCTTAAAATGTTTATATACGGGTTTCATCATTCTATGTAACTTTAAGATTCGTAATTTATTCTAAGGATATATATATATATATATATATATATATATATATATATATATATATATATATATATATATATATATACAGGGTGTCCCGAATTGCAGTGTCCAAACTTTAACAGCGCATTCTGCATTGAAAATAATCCCCAATTTTCTATATAAACATATATCGGCAAATGCTTCGTTTTCGAAATACAGGGTGTTAAAGTTTTAAGAAAAATATTGTTATTTAGTCATAACTTTTTTAGTACTTGAGATATTGTTATTACATTTGGTAAACAGCATTTGACTAACAAAAGGCATTTTTTGATTTGAAATATTTTTTAATTCTTTATCAGTGGCATCCGTACAGGATTTTTTATTGAATATTCTTGAAGAAAAAATGGTACGCTACTGCTTTTTCTGAAAACAAAAATCATTCCTAAAATCCCCACTCAGTTTGGAGCAAATTTGATCCCTTGCCTTTTTTTCGTGCGATGCAAGGATTTCGAGTTAAAAACTAAAAACTATTTTTATGTATGGCGTAGTTAAAATTTCCGTTATTGTTAATTATTTCAGTGGCAAAACCTTTAACATCTTGGTATGCCATGATTGCATTTTTGTGTGAATTGAAAAATTGCTAGTTTTGTCTTTAAAGTGTAACATTTGAGTTTTTAGAGTAAATAAATGTCAGGTACATTACAGTTTATACAAAAAGGTAAATATCAGTCTAACTAGTGATTTCAAAAAGGTGTTATTCATTAACTTTGAGTATGCTGATATTCATTTCGTTTATGGTTTCTGTAATGGAAATGCAAATGCAGCAGTACGGGAATACCAACGAAGATTTCCAAATAGAAGATTACCTTGCAAACAAGTTTTCATTAAAACGCATTTAATGTTTAGAAATTTTGGACTCAAAAAGAATCCAAAGAGAGAAAACGAAGGTAGGAGAAATGAACAATATCGAAACGTAATTTTAAATAAGTTTGACAACGATAGGACATTAAGCCTACGAAGAGCAGCTCATAATTTACAAGGCAACGCAGTTTTTGTTTCTAAAAATAAGGTTCATCGCGTTTTGAGGAAAGATCACAGGAAGCCATTTCAGATGCAGCCAGTTCAAAACTTACAACCTGGTGATGCCGAAAAACATGTCAGTTTTTGCGCCAAATAGAGGAAGACGAGAACTTCTCAAAAAAAAATTTATGGACTGATGAAGCCACATTTACCCGAAGCGGCTCAGTAAATTTTTATAATTTACGAATCTGGAGCCATGACAATCCACGTGTTGTACGAACTAGAGCATTTCAGCAAGAATTTTCTATTAATGTTTGGTGTGGTGTAATAAATGAAATTTTTTGCGGGCCCCATATTCTACCAACACGCTTAAATCGACAGTTATTTAATGATTTTCTGCAAAATGAGTTATTTCAATATCTAGAAAATATTCCTCTAAATCTTAGAAACGAATTCTGGATTCAAATGGACGGGGCTCCCGCGCATTTTGCACTTGTAAATCGCGAGTGGTTAAATGATAATTATCCAGAACGGTGGATTGGACGATTAGGATCTACAGCCTAGCCACCACGTTCCCCTGACCTCACACCTGTCGACTTCTTTGTGTAGGGTTATTTGAAAAATTTAGTTTATTCCAGACCAGTTCATACAAGAGAAGAACTAATTATAAGGATAGAGCAAGCCTGTGAAACTTTGCGAGCCAATACGAATTTTATACGCCATGCCACTGACACAGTTAACAGCAGATGCCGAAAATGTGTCGAAGTTAGAGGAGCTCATTTTGAGCAATTATTGTGAATTTTAAGGCCCACATTAATCCTTAATGATATTTAAAGTGCTCTATAAATTTTTTTCACGATCTAAGTTAATAAACGTTATGAATTCTAGTTTTTGTAAAATTAATTACGAACTTAGTTAATAAAGAGTAGTTTCTGTAAAATGAAGTATCATCTTCAAAATTGAATTAATTCTAATTACCGTTTTACAAAATGAATCCACGATTTTAGAATTATAAACTCATCTGTCATACTTTAAAGACGAACCTAGCAATTGTTCAATTATCACAAAAATGTAATCATGGCATACCAAGAGTCGACAATGAAGGAATGATGGTAAGTACCAAGGACATTAGATTTTAATAGGTTGCCTGCTAACTTCTGCGATGTCACCCTGATAACCCAAACATAATGCAAATCTCCATTACAACGGGTCGATGACGTCATCTCTCCTTATTTGTCAGACAAGCTTTTATTTTAGAAACCCTACATACGTTGTTCAGAAATTATGAACTCACCCGGAATGCATGAAATAAATATCGGAAACCAAATAATTTTAAAAACTTGCTGTTACAATCCCACCTTAAAGGTTTTGCTACTGAAATTAACAATAATGGAAATTTTAACTATGCCATACATAAAAATGGTTTTTAGTTTTTTACTCGAAATCCTTACACCGCACGAAAAAAAGACAAGGGATCAAATTTGCTCCAAACTGAGTGGGGATTTTAGGAATGATTTTTGTTTTCAGAAAAAGCAGTAGAGTACCATTTTTTCTTCAAGAATATTCAATAAAAAATCCCGTACGGACGCCACTGATGAAAAATTAAAAAATATTTCAAATCAAAAAATGCCTTTTGTTACTCCAAGGCTGTTTACCAAATTTAATAACAATATCTCAAGTATATATATATATATATATATATATATATATATATATATATATATTATTAATTAAATCATATGATGGTCTAAAAACTAATAAGAAACATAAAAGCTTAGACAATATCGATACTTTATAATTAAATCACAGCCGTACAAAAAAAATGCGGCCTAATAAAATGTAAAAAAGAATATTAATAAAACTGGATGAACTGGTAAAATTTTGATTCGTTTCAAACTTGTACCGTAAATAGACTAGGACTGTGTCTCAACAATTTTGATTTAGAATGGCATAGGCGTAGATATTCAGTTTTTAAGGGTTCAAAAGCATACATATTTTATATTTTGAGAACGCTATTCGATTATAGTAAAATTGAAAATAGATATAGTTGGGGTAAATGTAACACTAAGAATTGCTGAACTCATTGGCGCAGACTCTCACTTTTTTACATGTTTAAAATAAAATATATATATATATATATATATATATATATATATATATATATAATGTGTTTTCATTCCGGGTGTACATCCGTTCACTACTGTCGTTCTGAAAAGAACAGTTTTGCTGACGTTTCGCCAAAATCACATTTGGCATTTTCGAAGCTTTCTTTCTCGCCTCCGGTCTCTATTCGGACGCGAGAAAGAAAGCTTCGAAAATGCCAAATGTGATTTTGGCGAAACGTCAGCAAAACTGTTCTTTTCAGAACGACAGTAGTGAACGGATGTACACCCGGAATGAAAACACATTGTATTTTTCCATCCGTGAAGGAGTAAAAATCAACATATATATATATATATATATATATATATATATATATATATATATATATATATATATATATATATATATATATATATATATATACATATATATATTAATTAAATCATATGATGGTCTAAAAACTAATAAGAAACATACAAGCTTAGACAATATCGAGAGTTTATAATTAAATCATAGCCGTACAAAAAAAAAATGCGGCTTAATAAAATGTAAAAAAGAATATTAATAAAACTGAATGAACTGGTAAAATTTTGATTCGTTTCAAACTTGTACCATAAATAGACTAGAACTGTGTCTCAACAATTTTGATTTAGAATGGCATAGGCGTAGATATTCAGTTTTTTAAGGGTTCAAAAGCATACATATTTTATATTTTGAAAATGCTAATCGATTATAGTCAAATTGAAAATAGATATAGTTGGGGTAAATGTAACACTAAAAAATTGCTGAACTCATTGGCGCAGACTCTTACTTTTTATCTCGATTATACATATTTAAAATAAAAAAGAGGTAGTATTTTGAAAAACGGCGAAATTTGGCAAAATTAATTCATTTTTTTGTATACATTGTAGTGTTAAGATTAAGATATACCTAAGATGAAAAATGTCATGGCTTTGTTGGCTTGGAAAAAATACCATGCACAAAAATTCATTATTTCCTTAACATTGGTCTTATCCTCAAATCAATATTATCTTAGAAGTGTCAGGGCTTGAGCCCCCCAAAAGTCGATGTCTAGTTGCGCCACTGAGAATAACTTATTAAATCATGGGAAAAATAAAAACATACAATAAGAAATTACCAGATGATTACTAATAACGGGTATTACCCCCTCGAGCCTCAACGCGTTATCATGCAATAAGAGTCCAATTTTGGTGTTCTGGCAAATCGCAGCCGGATGATCCGATGGTCTCTTTACTTCTTGGAAAAATGGACTTAAAGATCAAAAGATCTCTTGAACAACCTTTAAACCTAAAAATGTTTGATGAAAATTTTTTATCAGTATCCTCAAGGCCTTCATAAAGGTTAAATTGTTTCTTGGGCAGCCGCTTTGTAGTTACGCCAATGACAGAGATGCATGCTATAAATCTCCATTTAACTTTACTTACAACTAGACGTTGTAATTATCCCTATTTTGTTTACGGATTTGTTCAGACAATGACACCCGGAAAGTCTGAAATTTTATTGACACAGGTACTAGAAGAACCTTTAATCTTTAATACCTGGCCATAAATTGTAAACGTTCTAAAGGGCTCTTGCAATTATTCAACAATCAGTCTTTGTTTAACATTCGTGTAAGCAACATATTTTACGAAAGTTTTACAGTGCTTAATAAGGAGATATGACTTATTCAAATGAAATTACTGTTAAAATGGTTGAGAACGAAAAATTAATAAAATCGAGTGTGATATATAACAAGTTCTTTACAAAACCAATTGGAATAACATCCACTTTGGAGAAACACTGCAAGAAGCAGAAACTAAACCCCCTCAAGAAAGATCAGTACCACGAATTTTGCAGTCACCTTAGTAAAATCTCCAAGAAAAAGAAAAACGAAGGCAAAGTTTTTCTTTCCGGTCACTTGGAGCCTTTTGAATCCAAACACATTAGTTTTGAAAAGCAAAATGCCAACAAAACGGTGTTCAAAAGAATAGTTGAAAAATTGCAAATTATTTTTAACAGAAGAAGAAAATGCGGTCATTCGGTTTGTGATTGTTTGGAGAGAGAAGCAGAGAGGATCCGGCAATACTACGTGGGATATGAAAAATATCGTGTCGTGCCTGTTCATACGTGATGGCTAGTAAGTTTGTGAAGTGAATTTAATGTGATGTAGAATGTAGTCTTACCTATTCTGTGATATGTCTAGATCTTAGAGTGGCTCCACAAAAAAAAGTAAAATTTGACATGTAAATATTGTAACATAGTACTACGTATAAAACTATATGTGATGTTTCATGTTTAAGCCTATGTACAGGGTTTTCAGAAATATTTAGTTAGAGTTTCCTATAGGAGATATATAATATAAACTTTAGGTATAGACGTAAAATTTTACATGAAGAACAAAATAATAAAAGACCATCGGAAGAGATTACACCATGCGTGTAATCTTTCCAACCAAAGTAAAATATACATTTTTTAAGAACCTATACAGGGTTTTCATTTATGTTGTGACTCATAACTACACAGGATGCAAAAAAAACTTTAAATAAGAAAGTTCTATAATAAGAATGCATATATTTGTTATGTTTAAAGATAAACACAGGGTGTTTTTTAATTGATGATTAAAAATAAAGGGCGTAATTTTTGCCTTATTTTGGCTCATATAAACATGTGTCTGCAAGGCCTTCGTTTTTGAGACACAGGATGTCAAAATTTTATTTTTTTTAGTTATTTTCGTGGACCTGGTACAGGGTGGCCATTTTATGGTGATACAGTACTTTATCTAGAAAACGGTAATAGTTACGACAAAAAGTTAAATACAAAAGTTGTTTGGATTCAATTAAATTTTTATTTTATTTCGCTTTTGCTTATACAAGATGTTTCGTTTTGACGTGACCCATGTCAACTTTCTTAATTTTAATGGGATACCCTATATATTATTACATATTTCGATTCTACTGTTAATTTGCGAAAGTTTTTATAATAACATCTATATTTGAATTCTTTATCGTTTTTGAGTAAATTGAGTTTTTAGAATTTTTTTTAAAAAAACATATTTTTTTAAAAAAAAATTTTTACCTATAAAACTTTAATGGAACTGACTAATATCCTAAACATACATTACTAAGGGTTCAATTCAACGAGTTTCCATGCTGGTCTTACCAATTAATATACAGGGTGTTAAAAATGGAGAGCAAAACAAACAGAACTTTAAATGTAAAAATCTCCTGTTTTTCAAATGGAACACCCTGTATATTTTTATTTCATCTGATTCAGCGTTCAATTACCTATCATTACTCATATATATGTCCTATACCTAAAATGAACAGTTTCGATTTTATTAGCCATTTTCTGATTTGACTATTTTTTTTTAATATAAGTAAACAGATGATGTGGGCTAAAATAAAAATGACGTAAACTAAGCATTATTCTCATTTCCTTAACACAGATAGCGACTATAAATAATGTTAGAAAATACAAATAAAAGTGAAATATTATGTAATTTTGTTCTTATTATTTAATGTTTACGAAAATAAGGGAGAGACAAAAAAATATCTTGTGCCACACAGCATAACTAATAACTAACTGAGTATTAAACATGATTAAAACAGATTATAAAAAATTTTCAATATGGCCACAGTCCATTGCGATACATGAAGTGTAAATAGCCTCCATTTTTCGAATAGCGTTCCTTACCGAATTAAATGCATTAAAATTATTGATCTCTTCCCTGATTTTTATTTTCAACTCATTTCAATTATTAGATCTATTTTTATAAACTTTATTTTTTAGTGCACCCCACAAAAAGAAGTCTAAAGGGCTTAAATCAGGGCTTCGTGGTGGCCAGGATATTAAACCATGTCTTCCTATCCACAACGGAAAATGTTGATTAAGGAAATTTACTACCGGTGCAATATTTGCTGGCAAGTCGTTGATAAGGGGCATGATTTCATTCCTAAGCAGCTCCATGTATCTTTCGCCATTTAACGACCTGTCAAAAAATATTGGTCCGGTAACACGGTCGCAAATAATTCCGCATGACACATTTACGGTTTGACGGCCTTGTTTTTTAATTGCTTTAATTAGATGTTTATTAGTTTGAGACCAGTAATGAGTGTTTTTCCGATTAAAAATACCCGCCGTATTAAATGAGGCCTCATCAGTCCAAAGCACCTTTGAAAAAAACACATTTTCGAACTGCCGGTCCATAATATCACAACAAAAAGTCAATCTTTCATTAAAGTCTAATTGTGATAATAATTGAGTTGGAAGAAATTTATAAGGATGATAACCATTCACCTGCAGTGTTTTTTAAATACTTCCTCTACTGACACCTGCAATGTCTCTGTCAGCATCTCTTTGGGATCTTTCATCATCTTCCTCGAAATGAACTAAAATCTCCAGTTGTTTTTCCTCAGTGAGGACAAAATTGGGACGATTTTTCTTAGGGTTTTTAACGACACCATTTTCCAAATCACGCACAATTCGACAAAGTCCTGGAGGGCACTCGATTATTAGGATATTCCCTCGAATATTCTCTAAAGGCTAACCCTGGACTTTTATTATTTTTTATGAAACAGTTGTATAATTTCAAACGTTCATCTAAACTATATAAAGTCATTTTTTAACAAATTTCGCAGCAAAAATTTGACAAAAAAGACAAACAGAGCAAATGTCAACTTAAGTCAACAATTGCATTAGGTTATTTCCTAAGCCTATCTTGATTTTTTTAGTTTCTGATCTCATTTACTGGCAAAATTCCGGGATAATTCAGAAAACGGCTAATAAAATCGAAACTGTTCATTTTAGGTATAGGACATATATATGAGTAATGATAGGTAATTGAACGCTGAATCAGATGAAATAAAAATATACAGGGTGTTCCATTTGAAAAACAGGAGATTTTTAAATTTAAAGTTCTGTTTGTTTTGCTCTCCATTTTTAACACTCTGTGTATTAGTTGGTAAGACCAGCATGGAAACTCGTTGAATTGAACCCTTAGTAATGTATGTTTAGAATATTAGTCAGTTCAATTAAAGTTTTATAGGTAAAAATTTAAAAAAAATATGTTTTTTTAAAAAAAATTCTAAAAACTCAATTTACTCAAAAACGAAAGAGAATTCAAATATAGATGTTATTATAAAAACTTTCGCAAATTAGCAGTAGAATCGAAATATGTAATAATATATAGGATGTCCCATTTAAATTAAGAAAGTTGACATGTGTCACGTCAAAACGAAACACCCTGTATAAATAAAAGTGAAATAAAATACAAATTTAATTGAATCCAAACAACTTTTGTATTTAACTTTTTGTCGTAACTATTACCGTTTTATAGATAAGGTACTGTATCACCATAAAATGGCCACCCTGTACGTAGAGATAAATAATTCAAGTTTGACTACACGACGACTTGTTACGTACTGGACGCGCGTTTCACTAACCAAGTTAGCATCATCAGCAGATGATATAAAGTAACTTATCCTAACCGAGACTATTTATAAGTAAATGTGTATTGGTTGCACCCGACTGCACAGTTGTCAAGTAAGCAATAGAGGGGACTATAGGGAATAGGCCCTCTGCCTTTATTCTTACCAGATTTAACTATTTCTGTACTCTTAAATGCATTCAATAATGTATTATTAGATACAATTTTAATTAACTTAAGATTATTTATTCCTATTTGGTGACTGTTTTCCAAAGCATGTTGGGCAACGCTTGACTTTTCTGTTCTTCCGTATCTTAACCGTGCCATGTGTCCTTTAAAACGAATGTTTATGGAGCGTTTAGTTTGCCCAACATATTTTAGATCGCAGACATTACAGCTAATTTCATAGATGCCACTCCTCTCCCTCAAGTCGACTTTGTCTTTGGGGTTTCCAAGGAGATTTTTCAAACTGTTCTCCGTTTTGTAGGCTATTCTAAAACCTACGTTTTTAAATACTTTTTCTAGACTTCTCTCCCTTTTAGAGTAGCCTACAAAACGTTGAAAAATCTCCTTGAAAACCCTAAAGACAAAGTCGACTTGAAGAAGAGGAGTGGCATCTATAAAATTAGCTGTAATGACTGAGATCTAAAATATGTTGGGCAAACTAAACGAGGATAAGTTACTTTAGTTTATATCATCTGCTGATGATGCCAACTTGGTTAGCGAAACGCGCGTCCAGAACGTAACAAGTTGTGGTGTAATGTGGTTAGAACTCTTGTATTTTGATCTATAGTTTTTGAGATATATTGTGTTAAGTTTAAATGTTTTTCGTTTTTTTTTGTTAATATTACCACCCCGCATCTCAAAAATTAAAGTATTTTGAACACATGTTTATATGAATTTTAAATCCTAAAATGAAGAAAAAAAATTACATGCTGCATTTTTAGCAATCAAAATAAAAACAGAAAAAACAACAAAACGTCTAAACGGTTCAAAATAATTTTCTAAATAAAGGAGGAGGAAAGATAAAAGGGGTAGCGACCTAGAAAAAAATTAACACCCAGTATATTTTTGCAAAATGTATTATAGCCATTTCGTAGACACTGCTTGCAGAATAGTGTGTGTCAAATTTAAATGATTTATCTAAAAACTAAAAAAAATAAAATTTTGACACCCTGTATCTCAAAAACGAAGATCTTGCGGGCACATGTTTAGTCCTAAAATATGAAAAAATATTACGTCCTTCATTTTTAACCATCAATAAAAAAACACCTTGTGTATCAAACCAAGTATGTTTAAAATAAGCAATAAGAGGTCCAATTAATTAAAATAATATACAGATTTTTTTTCAATGAAATATCTCAAATAATATATAGACAGTTCCATAAAAAAATATCTCAAAACAGAACACAACAAGAAATCTTACAACTATGTTGTATTTAAAGTTTTTTTTGTTTCTCCTACTTTAAACCTGTAGTTATATACTTACCTAAATGACAATGTAAATCTGTGACAATAGGGTGTCTCACCTAATCCTGATTCCTCTCTTTATCTGGATCTGTGTTTAAAATATAACAATATAAAAGTTACTCCTCAAATTTGAAATTTAAAAGAAAGTGTATATTTTGGAATATACCAATAACAGTTGTCAACGAATTTAACTATAAACCAGCCTAAATATTTTTTTCATTATTATAATTTTACCTAAAATTTAGTAGTTGTGAACAAACATTTGAGATACGTTAATCTATGTACAGCGTGTCCGGATTTGGTTGCAAAAGCAGGGTATCTCGCTTATTTTTAAAGATAGAACCCTGTGGTTTTCACGAACCTGAGCTAATTTTTTGTGTAACTCGTGAAGCCGTAAACAAAATTTTCATACCCTTCTTCGTTTATGAGATACAGGGCGAAATAGAAAATTTTGCATTTTGGGACCACCCTCGTATCTCGGTTATCCTTTAACTTAACGCAAAGAGAAAAATTGCTGCTTATGCAGTTTTTTACGCTGGATCCAGTGGCGTAGTCATATTTTTCATTTGAGTTGTTATTTTTTAGATATGACCCAAAGTTGTGTTTTTTTAAATGGGACACCCTGTATATTTGCCCAGAAATTGATTTGTCCTTTTAAAAGCTTCTCAAAAATATATAATAGTATGGGTCTATTTTAATAAACAACAACAAAAATCCTAATTTTTATAATTATCATCCCAAATTTTGCAGTAGGCCATGCAAAACAATGCTGCCTTTTATTTAAAGTAGATAACAATATCTACATCCTAACAATAAATCAAAATAAATATGTAATTAAATCTATTTATCAAAATATGTATTGATAATTTCACACAAAAAAGTACCACCTACCTAGATTTATGTAACACAAGAACAAAACAGTAATACATTATTATGTAACAAGCCTTTCAGCAAAAATCAACTGTCGTATAAGAACTACAGTAACCAAGCAAATCAAAAGAACTGTTCAAACTGATTTGCATTTTGTTCTATGCATGCTTCGCACAATTTTCGTATTCGTTTTAGGGAATTAAGCAAAATAACGGGATGATTTTGTAAATGGCGAAAATTTTCTCTTATTGCATTTCCTAAATCTTGGACATTATCATAGTGGTCTTTGTAAATTCTATTTTCCAGATATCCCCATAGAAAGAAATCTAAAATCGACAAATCTGGGGACCTAGGGGGCCGTCTTATAGGTCCATTTGTCCCGATCCATTGATTGGTAAAATTATTGTCCAGAAATAATCTCGTCATTCCAGAATTGTGTGCAGGAGCACCGTCCTATTGAAAATAAATTTCGTTAATTTGCGCTAGAGGAACATCGTCAAGTAATTCAGATATAGCTGCCTCTAAAATTTCTATATAGCGATTGGCTGTTAGATTTCCCTCAAATATATAAAATTTTATATGTGTTCCTAATATGAAGCAGGACACGTTTAGACCAAACCTGCCCTGCTGTCTTCTGGGAAATATTTGGTGTTGATTTTCCTGGGACCAGAATCTACTATTGTGCCTATTGAGTATACCAGAATTACTGAAATGTGCTTCGTCTGACCAGATAATCTTCCTTTCAAAATCTCTAACCATATCGCATCTTTCTCGAAACCAATTGCAGAAGACTACTCGACGCTCTGCATCCCCTGGCTGTAAATGCTGCACGAGCCTAAATTTGTACGGGTGGTATTTGTGCTTTTTTAGAATTTCTTGAACTCTAGTTTTTGGAATCCCTATGCTCTCTTCACTGGCCCTACAAGAGTTTGCAGGGTAAGCTTCTGCATTAGCCAAAACCGTAATTTCCTCAGCCTCCCGATTTTCTTTATTATATGTTTTCGTACGAGGTTTGATAAATGATCCGTGATTAAGTAAATTCTTTTTTATCCGATAAAAAGTGGATATATTAGGTTGCCTCCTTTCTGGATATCTAAATAAAAATTAAGCAATAGTATTTCAACATACCTAAAAATTAACTATGTACCTGTTAAAATACATCTCAGAAGCCCCTTCAACATTTTCATTACTTAATATAAAACAAGCTAACATATCGTACTACATAATAATACAAATATATTTGTACACAATAAATAAATACAAAAAACTAGCGCTATATTTTATATACGCGTACAAAATTGGGAAATGTCATTTGCTTCCAAGAAAACAAAAGAAAACGACATCGTTTTGCACGGACTACTGCAAAATTTGGGTTGATAATTATAAAAATTATGATTTTTGTTGTTGTTTATTAAAATAGACCCATACTATTACATATTTTTGAAAAACTTTTAAAAGGACAAATAAATTTCTGGACAAATATACAGGGTGTCCCATTTAAAAAAACACAACTTTGGGTCATATCTAAAAAATAACAACTCAAATGAAAAATATGACTACGCCACTGGTTCCAGCGTAAAAAACTGCATAAGCAGCAATTTTTCCCTTTGCGTTAAGTTAAAGGATAACCGAGATACGAGGGGGGTCCCAAAATGCAAAATTTTGTATTTCGCCCTGTATCTCATAAACGAAGAAGGCTATGAAAATTTTGTTTCCGGCTTCATGAGTTTCACAAAAAATTAGCTCAGGTTCGTGAAAACCGCAAGGTTCTATCTTTAAAAATAAGCGAGATACCCTGCTTTTGCAACCAAATCCGAACACCCTGTACACAGTTTTCAAAAATGAAAAGTATAAAAGATAATCTTCAAAAACATTCTAATATGTTTGGTTATAACTCTCGTTTGGAAGAAGGAATCCTCAAAATAATATTCAATATAAATTTAAAACTATGGCGAGTAGTATTTGCATTTAACTTGTTTAATATTTTCAATACAACAAACAAAGTTATTTTTTTTGTAAATTAAATTACACCCTATATACACAATGAGATCGGAAAAGTTGGGGGACCTTATTCCAAAAGAATTACATTTACTTGTATTTATATTATGTAATAGAATATGTATATTATAGTTCTATTTAAATTGAATAAATGGGTATATGTTATTCAAATAAATTTGTGTTTTTTTCCGATACCACTCTGGTCGCTACAGTAATTTCTCAAACAGCACATCACATTCACTGTTTTCTTTAGATTTCCTTTAGGCCAGGAGGCAGAACTATTTTTTAGCTCGTTTGAATTAGTCAAAGTAAAAAAAAAATGCGTTTTTTGCCGATTACAATTACTGCCAACCTATAGAAGAAAGAGGCAATTATGTAAAAAAAATAAGTTAACCTGGGTACAGCGCGGTAGCTACTGAAACGTTTTCTGCGTGATCTATTTTCATTCAATTTAGAAGTTGTTTTTTTTTCTCTTCACATACACAAAAGACGATGCTCACTCAGTATAATGAACGAATGGGAAGAACGTGAATTCGTTTTTAGTTTCATACGGAAAATGAAAATACCCGAAAAAAAATATCAGCAAAGGTAGGGTTTCCATATCAGTTTTTTAAAACCCAGGACATTTAAGACCTAAAACCCGGACGAAACCCGGACTCTTTTATAAAACTGATATAGTAGTATACATTTTTAACTAAAACAATAAAACTATAAATAATTAACGTACTTACTTATTTATTTTGAGCAAAAGTAAAACTTAAATAAACATTTATTATTAAAAAAAAGACGGAACAAAAATAGGAACAAAAGATAGAACAGTGCAAAACATAGGAACAAAAAAAAATGATTTCATAAAAAAAGGTGCCAAATTTCCTTATTTTATTTGATACTTTTCAGATTTCTGAATTTGATTTAGGACAGACATATTTTCAGGTGACAAAATAAAATCATAAAATTCACTGCAGGTCATATCATAATTAAAAATTGTCAATATAATCCCTTTTATTGAATCAAGGGTTAGCCTATTGCGTTCCTTTGTCCACTGGGCAGCAATTAATGAAAATATACGCTCAACATTTGCATTGTGTGCCGTGATAGAGAAAAAAAATTCGCATAGATTTAATAGTTCCGAAAATACTTCAATTGATACACAACTTTGAAAGTAAATAACCCACTTTTTATGAGCTGACAAATCATGCAGCTCTTCAGAAAAACTGTTAGTTATAAATTGTTTTAAGGAAAAGTATTGGTCAAAAAACTTTGCATCGTCAATATTGACGCCTTTTTCTAAAAGATAGTTTATGGATGGTAAAATGTCCACCTCCCAGTCTTTTGCCTCCAAATTATTTAAGTTCATCCACTTAAAACATTTAAACTGCTCAAGAGGTTTTATCCAAATTTTGACATAATCGATAGCTTTTTCATACATACAAAATATATTTTTTCTAAATATATCGCACTCTGTTTCAAAACCTTCTTCTGAAGCTTTTTTTTAAAATGTCACGGACTTTTAGTGGGATAAACCTAGTTTTTAATCTGTTAGTTAGATTCTCAATAACATTTTCAAGAATGACTAGTACCTCGACAACGGAATTATCAGCGCGTTCAATACGTTCAATATTTTGGTGAAACACTGACATCAAAGAATGAACAAAATATAAATAAGCTTCAGAAAATAAATTTTCGAAAAATGATTTAATAATAAAGGGTGGAGTTTTTTCAGACAAAAAATACGACTTCAAAGCGTCAAACATCTTGAGCACTCTTTCAATAGCCGGAAATAATGAAAGCCACCTAGTTTTGGAATGGTATAACAATTGCATGTAATTTGTGTCAATAAAATCACAAAATTGTTTTAAAGAGGCCACTCTAACTGTAAAAATGTGAAAATAATTAAACAGCTTTAAAACTATACTTTCTATGTCAATTGGCAAGATGTCACAACTGGTCTGAACCGCATTATTTATGATATGAGCCGGACATCCAATGCCGATTAGATTATTATTTATTTTAGATTTTAATCTGCTAAAAATATTATTTTGACCAGCCCTGTTAATTCCACCAAAGTTGGTGTTACAATTATCACCAGAAAATGAAATGCATTTTGTAGTAAGTTTAAGTTTTTCCAGTACGGAATATAAAAGGTCTGTAACAGTCTCCGATGTTTCGTTGTCTGAGCTACATATATCAACTAGTTTAATCTGTATTCCCCCTTTTTTAAAATCAAAATATTGAATTAATATAGGAAACATCTTAATTGCATTATGGTTACTGGCATCTGTAGAAATTCCAATAAACGAAATACCACTAATCTGATTTGTGATAGCTTTTACTGTTGACGGTCCGAGTACTCCATTTACTATGGCTTCAACTTTCGTATGGCCGCAAGTCACTGATTTTAAAATTGATGAGTCCTGATACATCTTCTTGTGGATCTTAGTTGTACAATCCATTGAATTAAATGACTGGTGATGTTTGACTGTATGATATGCTAGTGTTGCTTCAGCTGCCTTAACAAGTTTTTCATTATCTTTACTTGTTGCCTTAACAAAAACGTCTAGTTTGGATGTGCCTAAAATTATAATAAATATAATTTAGATTTTCTAACACCGTTAACTAGTTTTTTTTTTACTGACCTGCCTGACTTTTCAAGTTCTTTTTATGTTTTTCAGTAGCTATATGGTCCTCGATGTCTTTTTTGCCTTTGTGATTTACACTGCATATCTTACACATTACTTCAAAACTCGACTTTCCCTTTTTAAAAGAAGGAAATGTATTAAGCATTTCATCCGAAACAACGCACTTTCGTTTTGGCATAATTAACTCTCAAAATAATATATTGATGTACTATGTAAAAGCACAAAACACAAACCACAAAAAACCAAATGCACAGAATGCACTGATTGGTCAAAACAAAACCGTTCGAGCCGTTCGGTTATAAAGGGGAATCCCCGAGTAAAATACAAACTAAAAACACTCGCATAGAGATGGGGAAACGAAACGAAAACGCTTTGTAGAACTTCGTTGATATAGCGGATTTGGCCAATCTGTAATGTTGGTTGCGCGCCATCACGAGTTGTCGAAGGTCGAGTTAGTTGAGATTATATAAATTTATGAACTTTGCTGATGTAATGTTATACCTATTATTAAAACTATGATTTTCAACATTAACCCGGACATTTTTTGGAAATCCGCCCGGACGTCCCCGGACGCCTTAGAAACCCAAACATGTCCGGGCAAATCCGGGGAGATGGAAACCCTAAGCAAAGGAAACGAGTTGACAGTAGTCGTAAGGAAAATTATATTTCTCAAAATCTGGAACACTTCTAAGAAAAACAAATAAAGTATACATTTCAAGTGTTCTAATGATCCTAAATGTGAAGCGGTAACATAATCTCAGCGATTTTGGTTTGCTATATATCATGAGATTTACGAAAATTCGTTAAAGAAGTAAAAAGCAAGTAATGATTGACCATGTAAACAATAATGTGAAATATAACGCCCTAATAAATTTAAGAATTTAATTTTAATTTCTTAAAAAAGAGCCGACGTTTCGACTATATATTTAGTCTTTTTCAGGGATAAAAAGAAACAAAAACCATTTGTTGTTTCTTTTTCTTATAAAAATAGGCTGGTGTACAATTTTTTTTTCAATAATACATGAACTGTATGAACAAATTAATTAAATAATTAACCACTAGTTAAAACACAATTGGTTATTAAAAAAAACTACAGAGATACACGAACTACCAATTCTTACTGAAGACTTTTTTTTATAATACAAATATGTATATACATAATTTTATGTAGGCTACTAGAGATAATATATTTTGGTTATAAAAAGCGACATAAAGTTTTTTTTTCTTTTTTTTTAAATAACTGGATTTCACTACGCTGTCGTTTTGTTTCGCCATACTGGATTTTTACCAAGATCTACCAAATCATCCCCATATGACCCTCAATAGTTTTTTAACTATGCCGCGAACTGACAGACCGACGGAACTGACAAAATATTTTTTTCAGCATCTAGAGACCTTGAAATTTAAAAAAGCACTGAAAAATTCTCGGAGGGTGAGTTTTTCAAAATTACCAGGAAAGTAAACAATAAAAAAAAGGTCCGCACTTTTGTATATAGCTACCTCGTATCACCGACAACTAAAAACGATATCATTTGACAACATTCTTATTTGGTTTTCTAAATCTGGTAAGCTTATTTGAAAAAAAATTTTTTAGCAATATTGAAAAATTACATAATTCAAACATAAAATAAGATTTTGCTAACAGAATAAAACATTATGGGGATGTTCCCTCCCCATATGTCCGTCTTTGAATGCTGAACAGTAGTAAATTCTGGACAAGGACAAGTGGTTAAAAATCAGTAGCGTAGCCATTTTTTAAGGGCGAAGGGGACAATCATAATAGCGACGCCAGAATGAATTAAAACTACACTAAAATAATTCTGACAGACGGCGAAAATACAAAATAACACCTAGGAAAAACAAGCGACGACTAAAAAATTCATTAGGCCTAGTCCCCATATTTTTTGCAAATATATCATGAACTGTAACATTTGTAACCCTAATTAAGATAGACCTATTATAGGTACTACGAAAATGCCAAAATTGGACAGTCTGTACAAACCATACCTACATTATTTTTAATAAAAAAATATTATAGATCGCTCTTTTATGTCTAGTACGCGATTATTTTGGACATCACGCCAGTACTTATTTTAAAAGTTATTGTACATTTTAATCACATCTAAAAATAAAAACTAGAAAAATAACATAGGAAAATGATTACCTTTTTATTTTGTTACATGTAAAGGCATCCGTATACGAACAGATTTGCCATAAATAAATCCAAGAGAATGCCTTTCTGTATTCTGTAGAGTGGTAGAGGGTAGTGGAAGGAGGTTAAGGCAGCGTCGGACTGGGCTAGCGGGCGATTGCCATGTAAATTAATTAAACCTTAAGTAAATTATATCTGCCTAATAACGGATTATCATTTTGCTAGTTGAGTTGAAGCTCAGTTCACAGTTTAAATTCCGAATAATGCGTTGTTATTGGTTTATTCCAAAGTTTAAATTTCAGGTGTGGTTTAAACTAAAGTTTAGAAACGAAAGTAGGCCCTCTGGATACAGAAACGTCAGACCGCCAACAAAAGGAACATTCTGAGTCTCATATTAAATTAAATTTTCAAATATTAAATTGAAAAATCTGCCATTTCTTACCCTGTTTGGAAAAGACAAAATCTTGTTACATAAATAACTATTTCAATACTTAAAAGTGTTTTAACTAATTTAAAGTCTCTTTTAGGTCAAAGAAAAAAGATTCGATGCTTTTGTTTTGTTATGTCTTGAATTTGATCTTCAAGAAGATCTCGAGTATTTGTTTAATTTTGCTTCTAGTTCAGCTTCAACTAAGAGTGAAATTTAAATTTAAATTAAGTTTTTATTTTTTGTTAACATAAAGTATTTTTTATCTAATATTAGATATATCGTTGTTAGATACGACTGTTATACAAATGGTTATTTTGTTGCCTAGAAATCCATTTAAATTTAAATTAAGTTTTTATTTTTTGTTAACATAAAGTATTTTTTATCTAATATTAGATATATCGTTGTAAAATACGATACAAATGGTTATTTTCTTGCCTAGAAATCCCTATTTCGATCATTTACTTTGGTTTTTCATTATTCTAAAACCTTCTATTGTAATCAAAATTCTTTTAGAAACTTTCAAGTTTATACTATTTTGAACTAATCAACATTTTTTAATTGAGATAAGAGCTAAACATACAGCTAACTGCCAAACCTTTAACATATAGCAAAAAAAAGTGTAGATAAATACAGATATCTTAATAAATTTTAAATTAACTTTTCTCCAACAGAACTTTTCTTTTGTAGCCTAAATTTCAGAATTTTTGTCGTAAGATCTTATCTATGTGAATTTTATAGAATTTATTTTTGCCTGCCATGCCGATTTTACTGATTTTTTGGAGCGTTTCATTTTTGAGTTAGTCGTCATCAAAATCTATAATTGCGTTTTCACGATTTGAAAACAATATATCTTTATCATTTAAGGAAAGACATGTTTTTAGTAATAAAACGACTAAATCAATAATTTAGTCTTCTGAAATAATTTATATATTGGTGGCCTTATCTTATAAGGGGACTTTACAACCACTTTAGCTACTTAACAGCAATATTAA
Organism: Kuschelorhynchus macadamiae; assembly: GCA_030620095.1. Classification (NCBI taxonomy): domain Eukaryota; kingdom Metazoa; phylum Arthropoda; class Insecta; order Coleoptera; family Curculionidae; genus Kuschelorhynchus; species Kuschelorhynchus macadamiae. The sequence goes on from JAUTXW010000598.1 coordinate 960,591, forward strand.
ATACGTTGAGTTGGCAAAGTGAAAGTGTTACAAGTGTTGCTTTAGTTTTTCGCTCGGGACTAACAACTGAAGACTATCATAGACAGATGAATACAGATAATTTTGAAAAGTGGTTCCTCGAGAAGCTTCTACCTAACATTCCTCCCAAATCAGTCGTGGTAATGGATAATGTGTCTTATCATTCTCACGTAGAAGATAAAGTGCCAACTAAACACTCTACAAAAGCTCATATGATATCGTCGCTTAAATCGAACAATCTTGTATGTGATCCAACATGGAGAAAATCTCAATTATATGAAGTAATATCAGCCAACAAGCCTAGAGAAAAAAGTATAAAATTGACGGTTTTTTACGTAACCTCGGTCATACACCTTTAAGGCTGCTTCCATACATGTGCGACTTCAACCCTATTGAACTTGCATGGGCAGGAGTAAAAAAATATATTCGAGAGCGCAACACCGGTGAACTTTCAATTAAAGATTTAAATAAAATAACATTAGAGGCTATTGACCCAATATCGGCTGAAAATTGGAAATCGTATGTTAAACATGTTCGTTCTATTGAAGATAAATACTGGGAAGTAGATGGCAAAATTGATACGGTTATTAATGATTTAGTTATCACACTGGGATCTTCAAGTAGTGACGACGAAACCTCATCATTTTCAGAGGAAAACAACTATTTAGAAGGAATCGAACCATTAAAATCACAGCCGTCAACCTCAAAAATGACTAAGTTTTTTTGTCGTATATTTTGTAAAATTGTTCATAAAGTAGCTGTCAATAAACTACTTCAAATTAATTAATTTTCTGTTCAATACCGGATGTCAAAAAATATCTAATATTGCAATTAATATTTGAAAAACTATAGAACTCATATTTTTCCAAAATTAACACAACACATCAATGTAGTTATAGTAAGGGAGCCAGCACTGATTTCAGTGAACAAGTATATCAAAATTTTAACTTATGCAGTTCGACTTTGAGTTGTTCGGGTATGCCAAAAGTGACCGTTTGTCTGTCTGTCACATTATTTTGTACAGGGGGCGTCATTGTGAAGTACTACACAGAACGTTTCCTAATTGCGTGGTAATGTTAAAGGGGGGTGATTCTTGGACCTTTTTAAGAAAAAAGTTTAATATGAACCTAAAAGTCTTAACTTTGGAGATAGAGGGTTTTAAAAAACCATTTTTTTAAAATTCTAATTCTGATAGTATTATAGATAAATAACTGTGTGAAATTTGATACACGCATTTATGCACAAAAGGTCACTCTTTATTAACAATCAATTTTTGAAATTTCTACCAGGGGCGTGCATATGTAATTAACCTGGTTAAATCCGTATGCTCTTTAATGCATAGAAGACGTGTATCAAATTTCATGCAGTTATCTACAATAGCATCAGAATTGGGATAAAAACAAATTTTTTCTTTTTAAACTTTACCACCCTGTATCTCAAAAGTTAAGACTTTTAGGACATAAAAACAACCCCTTTAACATCAGCACGCAATTAGGAAACGCTCTGTATAGTTCTGATTGGAGTTGGATCTGATGCTGGCTGCCTTTGTAAAATCTGGACTGGTAAATCGTGTATCACTATACTGAGTGGTCCAATAATAGTGGACGTAGGCAGTAGCCCGAGAACCGTTAATGACAGAACTCAAGAAAAAATATATTTATAGGTAAATCGATCAAGAAAAATCAAAATTAAATCATTTTAAAACTCGAAAGTTCGCCGTTTTTGAAACACAAAAGAGATATAGAAGTGCGATACACGAAAGAAAACAGACAAATATAGATAAAGGTTCATTAAGCATAGTTACATTTTTTATTTATCTGAAGTGCGTATAGTCAAAAAGGAGTACCATATTATTTAAAGAACGACTCGACACCTCTGGTTTAAAGATATTTCTTGGCCAACCTTACTAAACCGATTGACTCCGCCCGGTTTTCTTTCGTGTCCCGCACTTTACCTTCCCATTCCTTCCACAGAATTAATAAAACAATCAATTATTTACAACGCCATAAAACTTTACAATCATCTTCCAGAACCTTTAAAAACAATCCCTATGTTCGCACTCTTACGACACAAAAACAGAAGCGTATTTAATTGAAAGACCTTTTTACTCCGTTAATGATTTTTATAATGAATAAGTCTCATTAATATGTTTTTTATTTGTTGTTTACTTAAATCTCTTTGGGTGTCATGTTTCTGCATAGCATTTGAAAATATTTTATAACGAATGAACTGTCTGATAGTCCGTCAATATTAATTATTTTTGTTGTATATTAGATTAAAGTTATACATTTTCTTTTCTAATACACATTAATTACTAAATAGAGCTTATGTATTGTTTATTTCCTTTTGCTAGGTCACCTGGATTCATTAACTGCTTGACGGCAATGTTACGAATATATCGAATGTTATTACTATTTATGTATTTGCATTTAGCTATTAAAAATATGATTTTCGATTAATATTTCGTTTTTTCATTGTTTTGTCTTTTTTTTGTTTTAAGGTAAATTTGGCTTTGTCCATAAAATTGTAATAATTTTCCCGCGACAATAAAGCATACTTTTGTTTGTTTGTTTGTATTATCAGGAATATCTAAAATATAGAAATGTTACATATTTCTGGCTTTATTACGTTGTTGAATTATTATATTTTCTAATTAACCGTCTAATATTCTCAGTGCAGTTCTCATTCCCTCTTAAAGCTTGAATCAGTTTCTCTGTTTCCGATTGTAAAGAATGTTGGTTACAGATCGCGAAAGCTCTGTAAACCAAAGAACTAGTAACTAGTTGCTTTCGTGACGGATGATTTGCCTTTGTTTTCTACATACGGAGTGTCCTAAAGAACCATCACCTTTTCCTTTGTATAAGAACATCTAAAAAGGAATCGTGACTTCTGATTCAAAATCTACATAGACCACCGGGAGGTTTTCTGGACCATGCGGCTATATTACAAAAGTGTCGTCTACATATCTAAGTCACGATTTTGGCTTTAATGAAGACGGCTCTAAGGCTTCCTCCTTAAAAGTTTCAGTGAGGATCTTGGCTACCACTGGTCACAAGGTCGACTATAAATAGGCAGCCTAGGTCTGTCCGAACTCATTCAGTGTTCTGATCTCGTGAAGTAAAGATACTTGACGGCGCCTCGTGCAATCGGAGTCGAAACGTCGGAAAGTGATTCCATTTTTGTCGCGTTCTAATGCCGAAGATCATTATTTCTTAATAATAAACCTTTTTTACTAGAGAATAATCAAAACGAAATAATTAATTTCACTCTCATTTTCTAAAATAGAGAGCCACTGTTTAATGAGAATGATTTGACGTTTTATAACAATTGGCATCTTAATTATGACATTAATTTGTAATTTTTTTGTCTTATCCGATTAGAAATAATTAAACAAAAGGGAATTTACCTTGGTGCATTTCAAGAACCATAAGAATTTTTTGCATGATTGTCTTAATTCAACTGAAGAAGGGAAGTCCATTCCTGGACACCTTGTGTAACTCATTACGCAAACAGAGATGCCGTTCGCAGTGCATTGTGCATGTGGATTTTGATTATGAATAATTCGAAAATGAAACCTCGACGAAGAAATTTAGCTTCAAATTCTTGATCAGTGCACCAAAAATAAATTAGAAATAAACAAGTAAAGAATAAATACCACTTTTTCACTGACTAATTCATTAACAGGGTTCTAATTACGTGTGGAGGTCGTGACGTACACGGATACCTTTACTTCTTTAATCGGTCACGAGCGATGTTATTCGAATAACTTCGCCATCAGGTTTGACATGAAAGCAATATGGCGGTCGCTACTTGAATGATGTTTGAGATGTCCACGAAAATATTGTGATTTCTTTAAGTTTATTTTTTCTTTAAAAGTTAGCTATACATGATTCCGTGCTTGTTCCGCACTAATATTGAACGTATGTTTTGAAAATTGACGGCTCGTTACAACGGTATTTGGCTCGTTTCGATCCACCTGGAAAAAGAATTTTTCGATTAATTCGTCCAAATTGTTGCTATGTTTCGCGTTCTATCAACGATTTGAACAATCCTCGGAGTTTATTAAAGCGATCGTTGGGCAATGATGCGTTAAATGTATTAACATATCGGGACATTTCACCCGGACATTCCCGGAAACTGCAGCAAGAAGTTTGTTGTCATCTCCTTACACAGGTGAACTCTTAAGGCCATCGAACTATCTTCAGCGATATGGCCTTCAATGAGGTAAGAGCTTATTTCTAAATTCTATTGCTTATTTTGTAGAAAGTTTCCAATTTAGATAGGTAATTTATGTATATGTAATGCACACTCCATTACAACGTTTTTACATACATAAAGTTTTACACATACAAAGAAAACAGAAATTAGCACAGACAAAACATAATTGTGGGTCTAATATCCTTAAAAATGCTACACCCCACTCACCCCAATAAAAATCTGAATGTTGACAATTTACCCGAATCGAGATTGAAATATCAATACTTACCTATATCACTGTTACCTATTTAAAGTATACATTGCAACAAAATTAATATCTGTTAAGGTTTATGAAATTAAGCATGTGCTCTAAACTTTAGGGATTTTAAGTCAATTTCCATTTTTTTAGGAGTAAAAAACATAGAAGTCTCAAAATCGAGATTAAAATTATATGTGACAGTTTCAGCATTTCAGTCTGCTAACATTTTAAATTGCAAAACTGAAAAAATTATTGTTCTACAATATATGCAATTTCAATTAAAGTATTTGTTTCAGCTCCTTGAGTACTTTATTTAAAATATTGCATCGACAATATTACTATTGTTTCATCAAATAAAATGCAACAATGTGACGTGAATATACATTATATCAGTTACAGAGCTCACAGTCATAGAAATATTACAAGTGATAAGATTCTGATTCAAAAAAGAAGATTTTTGTTATCAAGACCTTTAAGATCCATACACTTTTATATCTAACAATTCATAAAATTATTTAAGGCATTTTTAAGCACATATTCTTTTTTTGGTTTTCTGTTTCCAGTCTTTACTTTTGCTATCTCATTGGCAGTGTTTATGCTTTCTGCATATGTCACGATTTCCTTTTGCGTAAGCTAAAATACTATGGTTTTGATAAGCTGAGTATTCAGTTAATGGGTAGTTATCTGAAAGGTAGAACCCAGCAGACCTTTTCTGGAGGAAAGTCTTCAGGGTCACTTTCTGTTGAACATGGGGTGCCATAGGGGTCAATTCGGGGGCCCCTGCTCTTTTTAATTTACATAAATGACATTGAAACCTCTACAGACGATAAACTGGTACTATTTGCAGATGACACCACAGCCATTTCAAAAAACAAAAATCTGGATCTTCTAATTACCCAGATGAAACAATCAATTATAAACTTAGAAAAATGGTTTAATACAAACAAATTATCATTAAATATAAACAAGACAGAAAAGATCCTCTTCAGCCTAAAAAATATAAATCAGGAACATATTCCAGATGATACATATAAAACAAGTTCAGTGAGATTTCTTGGGATACATCTCGATAATACCTTGGTTTTTGATACCCATGTTGATCAAGTAGCCAAAAAAATTACAAAATCTATATTTCTTTTAAGAAATCTTAGGGAGAGTGTTGACAAAACAGTACTCCTTATGGCTTTTCATGCACTGTTTCAATCACATTGTAATTATGCAATTGTTGCCTGGGGTCACTCGGCTCAGGCAAGTAGAATTTTTAAACTCCAGAGAAGAGCCATACGAGTGGTGGATGGGCTGCATTATTGAGCAGAAGTCAGACAAACCTTTATTAAACTAGGTATACTTACCTTTCCATCTATGTATATCTTGAGTTCCTTGTTGTATGTTAGGAGAAATTTAAATAACTATAGTCTCTGTTGTGAAAATCATACCCATGACACTAGGTTTAAGGATAACATAAGTATAGATTTCTTGAGATTGAGGAATTCCTGCATTGCTAGTACTGAATATGGGCCAAAATTCTCCCTGAGCATATTAGATATTTGGATGAGAAACAGTTTGTGAGCTTGGTTAAAAAGTATCTATTAAAACAAGCCTTCTACAGTATTGAAGAGTTCTTGAATAATAATATCACTATGTAAGGTTCCTTTCTTTTAAGTAGTTCTAAAATGTCGACTATCACTGTAATGTTTGTAAATGTTAATTTTTATTCTATATTTTGTATTTTATTCTAAATTGTGTATTTTATTCAATATTTTGTACCCATTCAATATTTTGTATTTTACTATGACGTGTGTAAAAACTATGTTTATGAGCATGAATAAATCAGTATTTCAGTATTTCATTTTTTTGATCTTTTCATGACTATACCTAATTGGTTCAAAATTAAGGAAACATTGCCTTTACTTAATTAAGCAGTTCAATCCTGAGCCGGAAAAACAAACATTATTTATTAATAGCATCAATAAACTTACTTATAATAATATTGTCAATATCTACATCACTAGCATAAATATTAGTATAGTTAATCATCCTATATATTAGAGAGTTTTTATAAAAATTCATTCTTGGAAAGTCCAGATAAAATTTTTTATCATAGACTTTTTTGTTGTAAAAACTGAATGCTGTGGGAGGATATCCAGACAATCTATTCTATTAGTTAAGATATAGAACAGGCATGGTTTTTTTTTGTCTATTTTCAAGGGTTAGCTTTCAAAAGTGTTTAATAAGTTAAAATTATGTTTTTTAAACTTTCATATCCCAATATACATAACTCAAAACCATCAAACAATTTTAAAGAAATGTCACATTTCAAACTCTTGGTAGATCTGATTATCAAAACTCATGATGAGATTCATTAATTTTGGTTAAATTTAAGTCTGTATCAAATTCAACTTCCAAATCTTTTTTTTGTTATTAGTAAAAACAGAGGTCCTAAGTTAAAATCTTGGGGAAGCCCGGAAGTACTATTATATGTGTTAGATTTGGCACCTTATGTTTCAGACTTTAAAATACCAATATAGAACATTGTTATTTATTCCTAGTCAGCATTTCTATCGGAATAGAATCTTATAAATATTAATATAAAATATTTTTTTATTTACTTAATTCAAGGGTAATCTTTATAAAACAACAAATCACCCTAAAAACATATAGTGAGTACATATTAAGCCTATTTTCTTATAGTCAGTCACAAATAAAACAATTTAAAGAAATTTACTACCAAAACCTAAGTACAGGGTGGCCATTTTATGGTGATACAGTACCTTATCTAGAAAATGGTAATAGTTATGACAAAAAGTTAAATACAAAAGTTGTTTGGATTCAATTGAATTTTTATTTTATTTCACTTTTGTTTATACAGGGTGTTTCGTTTTGACGTGACACATGTCAACTTTCTTAATTTAAATGGGAATTCCTATATATTATTACATGTTTCGATTCTACTGTTAATTTGCGAAAGTTTTTATAATAACATCTGTATTTGAAATCTTTATCGTTTTTGAGTAAATTGAGTTTTTAGAATTTTTTAAAAAAAAATTTTTTAACTATAAAACTTTAATGGAACTGAATAATATCCTAAACATATATTACAAAGGGTTCAATTTAACGAGTTTTCATGCTGGTCTTACCAATTAATATATAGGGTGTGAAAAATGGAGAGCAAAACAAACAGAACTTTAATTGTAAAAATCTCCTGTTTTTCAAATGGAACACCCTGCATATTTTAATTTCATCTGATTCAGCGTTCAATTACCTATCATTACTCATATATATGTCCTATACCTAAAATGAACAGTTTCGATTTTATTAGCCGTTTTCTGATTTATCCCGGAACTTTGCCGGTAAATGAGATCAGAAACTAAAAAAATCAAGATAGGCTTAGGAAATAACCTAATGCAATTGTTGACTTAAGTTGACATTTGCTCTGTTTGTCGTTTTTGTCGAATTTTTGCTGCGAAATTTGTTAAAAAATGGCTTTATATAGTTTAGATGAATGTTTGAAATTATACAACTGTTTCATAAAAAATAATAAAAGTCCAGGGTTAGCCCTTAGAGAATATTCACGGGAATATCCTAATAACCGAGTTCCCTCCAGGACTATATTTTTTCGAATTGTGCGTGATTTGGAAAATGGTGTCCTTAAAAACTCTAAGAAAAATCTTCATGGACATTCGCATTATCTTGTCTTGATGATGATGAAAGATCCTAAAGAGAAGCTGACAGAGACATTGCAGGTGTCAGTAGAGGAAGTATTCAAAAAACACTGCAGGTGAATGATTATCATCCTTATAAATTTCTTCCAACTCAATTATTATCACAATTAGACTTTAATGAAAGATTGACTTTTTGTTGTGATATTATGGACCGGCGGTTCGAAAATGTGTTTTTTTCAAAAGTGCTTTGGACTGATAAGGCCTCATTTAATACGGCCGGTATTTTTAATCAGAAAAACACTCATTACCTGTCTCAAACTAATAAACATCTAATAAAAGCAATTAAAAAACAAGGCCGTCAAACCGTAAATGTGTGGTGCGGAATTATTTGCGACCATATTATCAGACCAATATTTTTTGACAGGTCGTTAAATGGCGAAAGATACTTGGAGCTGCTTAGCAATGAAATCATGCCCCTTATCAACGACTTGCCAGCAGATATTCGAGAAAATATAATTTTTCAGCAGGATAGCGCCCCTTACCACACGGTTGCACCGGTAGTAAATTTCCTTAATCTACATTTTCCATTGTGGATAGGAAGACATGGTTTAATATCCTGGCCACCACGAAGCCCTGATTTAAGCCCTTTAGACTTCTTTTTGTGTGGTGCACTAAAAAATAAAGTTTATAAAAATAGATCTGATAATAGAAATGAGTTAAAAATAAAAATCAGGGAAGAGATCAATAATTTTAATACATCTAAATCGGAAAGGAACGCTATTCGAAAAATGGAGGCTATTTACACTTCATGTATCGCAATAGATGGTGGCCATATTGAAAATTTTTTTATAATCTGTTTTAATCATGTTTAATACTCAGTTAGTTATTAGTTATACCGTGTGCCACAAGATATTTTTTTTGTCTCTCCCTTATTTTCGTAAACATTAAATAATAAAAACATAAATTACATAATATTTCACTTTTATTTGTATTTTCTAACATTATTTATAGTCGCTATCTGTGTTAAGGAAATGAGAATAAGGCTTAGTTTACGACATTTTTATTTTAGCCCACTTCATCTGTTTACTTATATTAAAAAAAAATTACACACATTGCAAAAAACAATGAAAATTAAACATAGGTTTTGAAGTTTTGATGTTTTTAAGCTTCTAACCAAAAATATCTATAATGTTAATGTATTTTTGATTCACATTACAACATCACAACAAGAATACTATGATCCCTTTCTGGAACATATCCTGCAGTGCCGCAGACGCATTGATCCATTTCAGTCAGTGGATGATCTCAGACTAGCGAACATTGTGTAGGGGAAAGGCACAAAATGGAATCACAGAAAACTACCCCGATTATCACCACTATAAAGAACTGCTGTATCTTTAGTAAAAGTAAGATAGACCGTCCTGTCTTAAGGACAACATTAGCATTGTGTGTAGGAGAGGTCCCAATACAGAGCCTTGAGGGATTCCATGGTTAGTAACCATTGTCCCACTACTAGTATTGCCCATGCTGACATACTGCACTCGATTCTGTAAATATATTTGACGTCAGAAAAGGTTCCAATTAGAGATAATTTATTTTAGTTAAATTTTGTGGTCCATAGTGGACTAGACCAACTACATCAAAAGCCTTTCAAAGGTCAATAAAAACTGCTATAAAATAATTTTTTTATTAACATTTTAATTAAGGTTTCAATTTTTACAACTGTAATAGGTCTATTAACTTGAAATATTTTGTACATCACCATATAATAATAATAAGCCTTTATTTAGCACTTGGCTAATATACAAAAGAACAATAATAATAATTGTCAATAAAAAAAATTGGTCACAAGAGACATATCTTGGATTATCAACACATGACAGATTATATAAAAAAAAACAAAAATACAGTCACATGTGTACTTAATAGAAACTAAAGAAGTCAATATGCATATAAATTTACATTACATATAAATTTAAGAAACAGGAATACAGCTATTTTACATAAATAAAATTTTAAAAAGTTATGAGGTCAGTACATTAAAATTCCAAACACAGATAAAAAGAAACAACAATTTTAACATAAAATTATCCATTTTCATTATTAATCTAAAACATTATACTTTATACAATTAATTACCTTAAGTAATCCTTTAAATGTTTTTTAAACAAATTTAGGCTATCCAATTTTTTTATTTTTTCGGGAAGAGCGTTAAAACAAATAACCTCCTTATGGAACAAGGAGTTTTCTGTGCTTTTTTTATTTTTGGTGACTACATAAAATTTTGTTCTATTTCTAGTAGGGTACTGGTGGACAGAATCATGAGTGCATAACTTGTCGGATAAATAATTTGGTGTTAATCTATTACTATAACCTGAAACTCTAAAAACTTTTGAACTGGAAGCCACTCTAATGTTTCGAGCATGTCCCTTATGGGAGTTTCTCATTTTTTGTTTAAAATAATGCACATCGCTGTATTCTGCAATTTTTGTAGCCTGGAAATTTCATTTTTATTTGCTGTGTATAATATGGAAAAACTGTAAATTAGGTGGGGCAACACCAACGTATTATAAACAGTGATCTTAGAAAACTGAGACAAAAACGACGCTACTCTTGAAAGAAAGTTCCCATTCTTAGACACTTTGTCAATTATATATAACACATGTTCTTTAAAATTTAGATTCTTATCAATAATAAATCCTAGGTATTTCATTTGATCAACAGCCTCAACTATATCATCACCTATTTTTACATTTATATCCCTGACAATAAACTCTTGTTGATAGTTTTTATTTGCAATTAGCATACATTTAGTTTTTTTAACATTTATTTTCAAAATATTTTTGGTAAACCACGTCTTAAGTTGGAGATCTTCATTAATATTAGCGATAAGGTGATCAACATTTTTAGAATAAAAATATAACAAAGTATTGTCAGCAAACAAATGAATGGAACACGTTTTTACCACCGTTGAGATATCATTTATGTACAGTAGAAACAGCAATGGTCCTAGGGTGCTACCCTGCGGCACTCCAGCATCACTCGCAATCTCAGACGATACTTTGGCCATTTATCTTGGTAAGCTGCTTCCTATTATCCAAGTAGTCCCCAAACCAATTCAACACACCTTCTACTATGCCATAACTTTTTATGCAAAGATACTATTTACTAGTCCTAACACAGGAACCTGTGGTGGAAGATAGATCAAAATACAAGAATTCTAACCTCACTACACCACAACTTGTTACGTTCTGGACGCGCGTTTCGCCAACCAAGTTAGCATCATCAGCAGATGATATAAACTTTTTGACTGAAATGGATCATTACGCCTGTGGCATTGCAGCACATGTTCTAGACAGGGATCATAGTGTCATAGTGTTGACATTGGTGAAACATGAAATAAAAACAGTTCCAAATGTAAATTACTTATTTTACAATGTTTGTTGTTTATAAGGGTGACAATTGACCATTATTTGTGAACAAATTATTAAATTCATTTGCTACATTCAAAGGATTTGTAATAATACCATCCATGTTTATTGTAATACAATCATCCTCTGTTTTGTTTAACAAAACATTTGTCACATTCCGCTGTTTTTTTTTTATTATTGCCAGCTTTATTCTACTTGTTTGCAAAAAAAGTAGATTTGTGTTTGTAAGTTTTTGTATAAACAGTTTATATCATCTGCTGATGATGTTAACTTGGTTGGCGAAACGCGCGTCCAAAACGTAACAAGTTGTAGTGTAGTGTGGTTAGAACTCTTGTATTTTGAATTATTTACTAGAGTCGGAATTAGTTTTTCTTTTAAAATAATTAGATATTGTTTTACTCCTAAATGATCAAAGCCAACAGTTGAGTATGAAGATTTAGTAAAACCTGAGAAACTTTAAAGAGTTGCCACACTCCAGTTCAGACAAGTGGCCTTTATAAAATGTACTCTACAGAATGCTCCACGGTTTGCAGGCCACAAAGAAAAGCTCTAGTATTATATGACAAATCTTGATATGGAAAATTAAATTTATATAAGAAGTAATTTGCAAATTTATTTTGTATTTTTTCAACTCTACTGTCAACGTGACACTGATATGGTAGACTCCATATTGTGGAACATTATTCTAAATCCTAACCAATGAGTTATGAAGACACCTAATTGCCTTGGTATGTCGTTTTATAAGTCTAAAACCCTTAAGTACAATGCTATCTATATGCATTTTCATAAAAATAACACCCAGTTTGGTGAAAGAAGTAACAGTTTCAAGATTTAGGTTATCTATGAGGAGGTAGATTACAAGTACTTACATCTAGATATGTTAAGATGCAGATAATTAGTGCAGCACAATTTGACGAGGCTTTCAAAATAAGATTGCAGTGGATTGGAGTTAGAGAAAACCGGTGTCTTCTGCATATAAAAGACATTTAGACATTTTAAAACGAGATACTATATTGTTTACAAAGAGTAAAAAGAGCCAATTTAGGAACCCTGTGGAACACCCAACGTTACAACAAGTTCCCTGGGGACTAAACCAGACAACTTGATCTGCTGGTGACAATTAAATATATATGGTTTGATCCAGTCAAGATAGTTTCCAGAAAAATTAATTTACTGCAATTTCTATATTAGCTGATGGGACACTGTCAAAGGCTTTAGATATGTCAGTGTAAATAACATCAATCTATTGGCCAGCCTGAACAGATGTCATTGCTTTTATCATCAGATTTAGCATTAGAGTAGATAAATTCCAAATTTCAGGAAAGGATCCTACATTAAAAGATTTCTGAAAAATATAACTGTGTATTACATAAAAATGTTTGACTGAAATGGATCATTAAGCCTGTGGCATTGCAGCACATGTTCTAGCCAGGAATCATAGTGTCAGTGTGTTGACATTGGTGAAACATGAAATAAAAACTGTTCCACATGTAAATTATGTATTTTACAATGTTTGTTGTTTATAAGGGTGACAATTGACCAATATTTGTGAAAAAATTATTAAATTCATTTGCTACATTCAAAGGATTTGTGATAATAGTACTATCCATGTCTATTGTAATACAATCATCGTCTGTTTTGTTTAAGTTTAAGAAAACATTTATTACATTCTGCTTTTTTTTTATTATTACCAGCTTTATGCTACTTGTTTGCAAAAAAAGTAGATTTGTGTTTGTAAGTTTTTGTATTTACTTTGTTTTTTAGCCTTTTAAATTATTTTTCTAAATTGAAGTCGAGAATGTGTTTTTTTCTCAGATAATTAAGCTTTTGTATATTTTATTAGTCTTTTATTTTCCCCCAAATATCTCATTACATTTAGAAAATAATTAAAAAAAACTTCTGTGCGTGAGCAGTTTTTAAATGACAATTTTTAATTTAAATATATATTTTCTGTGTAATAAATACACTCTCTTCTTTTTACCTATTTGGCCCTTGTAGAGTCTGAAAATTTTATACTATTTTTGTCTTAATTTTATTTGAATGTTGTAGTTGGTCTTTCGGCATATTTTAACTGTATTTTTTTTAAATTTGTATTCTGTAAAGTCTATCAGGTCTGTCTTGTGTGCTCACATATATATTATTAAACCTTTTACTCTTTTACCTTTGTCTAGTATACAAATTATAACTAAACACTTATAGCCAGTTGCATAAAATTTTTAATCACATAATAAATTTAACTGACATTTAGAATCATTTTTGACATTGACACTCTTATGTGGTCTATCACACTCTCATCCTTCTGATTAGTTAATGCTTACTTAAATGCTTTCTGCAACCTGCCATTTATGTTGTTCCTTTTTAAGATATAGCCAGGTGTATTTTTGGCTTAAAACACTATTTACTAAGGATTTTTTTGCCGTTAGCTTTGTCAGAGCTTTTCTAAACCATAAACCATTTTAAGGTTTTTTTCAATTTTACCTCAATTGAGAGTATTGCTATCATTTACTTAATTATAACAGGATTAAATCTAGTAAATATGCTGTTACATTCAGTATTTCAAGGACTCAATTACAAAACTGTGTGGCACCTTATCAATTGCCTTTTCCATATCAGTATAAGTTACCCAACTTGTGTCTTATTATTTAAAGAATTATAGATACATTGTGAAAAGGTAAGCAAATTGGTAAGTGTTTATTTATTTAGTAAAAAACCATGTTGAAATTGAAATAAACTGTGTTTTACTAAGTCATATATTTTATTCAAGAGAAATATAGAAAAAACTTTCAAGATGGCTTTCATTACAGTTATGAGCTAATTATTAGCTATGTTATGTTTAACTCCACCTTTACAAATTGGCACTACTTTGCTAATGTTACGGTCTTAAGGATATGTTGCTTTACGGCAACTTAGATTAATATTTACATAGACATACATATACACACATAATATCAAGTTATTAAAAGCCCATATAAGTAACCTTCTTTTTTTAAAATATATTTTCTTATACAAATAGGGGGGTTTGCAGGAGAGAGGAGAGTGTTTTGTGACTTCATCAAGGCATTTGATTCTAGGTATCATAGAATACTGCTAAGTGAACACACTTGACATTTATGAATTCAAAGCTTCAGCACTGGTCTGGTCAATGTATAATAAGTTATAATATACTTATAACTGTCAATGGCTATTGGCTAATTTATGATGTTCTGAATAGTAATAGTAAATAGTAAATAACTATTTTATGTAAACTCCAATTAATTGCAATACTCTATCAGCAGTTATCTGATAACATTTATAGAATGATGTGATTGGAATTTTTTTATCTTTAGATATGCACAAAGCAAATGTCTCATTAAAGTGTCAAATTGAAAATATATTAATAGATTTCCAAGTTGTAGGTAGTTGTTCCTCAGTAAAATAAGTGCTGAACTATTTCACTATATATCTTTTATATTTTTTATGTTATTTATGTGTAATGCATGGGCGCCGCCAGGGTGGGGGCACTGGTACCCTCCAGGAATGTCACAACCCTCTCCCCTAGGAAAGTCAAATTTTTTAGTCATTAGTATAATTTTGCCCATTTCATCCTGGCGGCGCCCATACTTTAAGATAAGCTGGATTATGATTTATTTACATTTAAATGAGTTTATTATAATACATAAAGGTATCCGCACATTTTTTAAGGAGCAAGAATAAAAGGATTCAAAAAATGGCACAGGAAATCGTTGACAGTAAGAAACTGTAGAAAATTTTTAACTATTATATATAAAATTTTATTTTGTAAACATGTCTGATATTTCATTGCATTTGGATTCTGGTTTAAATAAATTCAGCATTCTCCAGAACTAATTTAACCTAGGAATGGACAATATTTTACAGTGTAGTGTGAGCATCAATGTTATGTATCTAACAGTGTTTTTCGCAATGATGTTGAAAGTATGAAATACCAATAATATCAGATCATTGATAGATGAACCAATTTGACATCAGTTTTCAATGTTATTTACAACTGACAGACAGATTTGTTTCTTACAAGCAAACTTGTTTTGGGACCAGGTTGAATGGATGCTCTAGAGAGATTAGGAAGAGAAATATCCACAAATAGAATATAATTTCTACTTAGTCAAGGTTTTTGCAGATCTCACTTATGTGTTACATATAACCTTTATATAGGAAATGTTATTTTTTATGTTACAAGTTTTTTTAGGTTTTTATGCAATACTTTTATGTTTCTGTCTTATTATATAACAATATGTGCATTTAGATTTGTTTTTTTTTGTAGTTCCTAATTTTTTTTTATTAAAGCTATATCTCTTATCATTTGTTTTATCAAAAATAACTTTATTTGAATTGGAACACTGTTTATTAAAAGTTGACACACATTAGATTTTCAAAATCTAAAAAAGGAAAGTGCTCTATTTGATTCTATTATTCTCATATGAATCTTTAATAATGAGGGAATATAAATAAAGTGCCAAATGTAACATAAAAGTTGTTTGGCTTTTTGGAATGTATAGGAGAATTCTAAAAAGCAAAATTGATTATTAAATGATAAGCGATATCTTAAAACAAAGAAGTGAAACTCTCGCAAGGAGGAATTTTCTGGTGTATGCCCTACAACATAAAACCATATTTGCTTTTTTTCAAAAAATGCCATAAAAAAGGGTATAACTAATATATATATATATATATATATATATATATATATATATATATATATATATATATATATACATACAGCGTGTATCAGCCAAATGGAATAAATTCGATAATAAATAAATGGGGGCGTGTTCGGAAAAACGCTTGGACCCGTCGATTGGTATTTTTAGTTGCTCATTATCTCCAATAAAAACTTTTTATACAGGGTGTGTCCTGTAACAGTGGTCAATGCCAACTTTCTTATTTCAAATGCAACACCCCGGATATTATTTAATTTTTGGGTCCTTTAGGAGATTCTAAACATATTTTATGTTCAATGTCCTATACCTATCTTCAACTATTTCGGCAATATTAGTGTTTTCAAATTTATTGCAAAAATTAAGATTCAAAAAATAAAATTATTTATTTCTTCATAATGTATAAACAAAAGTAAAAAGTTAATTTAGGAACTGTTGAATATGCTCGCCGCGAACGTCTTGGCAAATTCCTAATCTTAAATAGAAATTTCTTCTAACGTTATTTAGCATCTCAGGCGTGACCGATCTAATCGCAAGCGTTATTCGTCTTCTTAAGTCAGCTAAGTCAGGGGTTTAGTTTTGTATACAACATTTTTAATATGTCCCCATAAGAAAAAGTCTAATGGCGTCAGATCAGGGGATCGCGCTGGCCATTCTATCGATCCTCGTCTCCCTATCCACCGATTTGGAAATATTCCGTTGAGGTACTGCCGGACATTAATTTGGTAATGGGGCGGTGCTCCATCTTGCTGAAACCATATCATATTCGCTGGAACTTTTGGGTTTGCTGGATCCGGATACAAATTTGTCAAAGTTGGCACGACATTATTTTGGAGCAGTGCTAAATAATTATCGCCATTCAAATTGCCGTCAATGAAAAAGGGGCCTATGATATGATCCCTAACAATTCCTGCCCAAACATTAACCTTTTCAGGATATTGAGTATGTTCTTCGCTGATCCAGTGAGGATTTTCCCTAGACCAATAGCGGCAATTTTGAAGATTTACATGACCGTGAAGTGTAAAGGTGCACTCATCCGAAAACAAAACATGTTCTAATTGAATAACATTGTTATCTAACATAGCCATCATTTGTTCACAAAAATAAGTTCTCCTATCATAATCGTCTTCCATGAGCTCCTGAGTTGGTATCACTTTATAGGGATGCATTTTATTTTCCTTTAATGTTCGAATAATCGACGAATGGCTAATATCGAACATTGCGGCGGCTTGTCGACTAGAAATATGTGGGTTTTCCTCAAACTCAAGCATAATATCCAATTTAGTATCATCATTTATTGAATTGGCAGCTGCTTTTTTTATCTGCCTCACATGTCCAAGCTCGCGAAACTGCTTTTCTATTTTACTAATTGTCCCTTGGGATATATTTTGGAAATTTTTCATGAAATAAGCGAGCAACTTCCATTTGTGTTCGTGTGTTATCTCCATAACCAATCATTTGTAGAATTGTTATTTTATGCATTTCTGTTAAATGAAGCATTTTTCTGATATTAGGTATTATGCAGTTAACGAAATTCAAAAGACTATGACACTGACACTGACAACTACTGTCTTGCAAAGAGAAAGGCCAGGCATTTTACACAAAAGTAAACAAAACTTAAAAGTAAACAAAACTGGCTCTTTTTGTTCCATATCAATAAAAAGGAACGCTAAAATGGTTTTTGCTTACATTCTTAATATGAAGACCTAAATGGTAAATAAGTATTGAGTGTGTTGTAGCGAATTTTTGTAATCAAATAAATAGTTCAGTAACTAGAGCCACTTTCATGAATAATAATAAATTCGAAATAAATAAAATAAAAATAAATTTGAAAACACTTAATATTGCCGAAATAGTTGAAGATAGGTATAGGACATTGAACATAAAATTTGTTTAGAATCTCCTAAAGAATCCAAAAATTAAATAATATCCGGGGTGTTGCGTTTGAAATAAGAAAGTTGGCATTGACCACTGTTACAGGACACACCCTGTATAAAAAGTTTTTATTGGAGAAAATGAGCAACTAAAACTACCAATCGACGGGTCCAAGCGTTTTTCCGAACACGCCCCCATTTATTTATTATCGAATTTATTCCATTTGGCTGATACACACTATATATATATATATATATATATATATATATATATATATATATATATATATATATATATAAACAATATCAATGTGTTGTGAATGACAAAAGACGCACTTTGAAAATTATTACCCAGGGTGTTTCCTAAGGATCAATCCTTGGGCCATTACTTTATTTAGTTTATGCTAATGACCTTATTTTATATCTCGCATTTAAAGTTCTTTGTGTCTTGTTATGCTGATGACACCAATGTCCTCATAAGTACACCAGATCTACTATCAATAAAAACTAAAGCTGAAGAGGCGTGTAAAAAAAGTTATTCTTTGAAAAAGAAATATTTTTTGTAGTCTACTGTAGTTAAAAGCAGTGTTATCGTGCGGGTCATACGATTTATCAACGACAAACTTTTTAAGTTTGTTTTTCTTTTATTACGTGTAATCATATCCTCCGCATAAAATCCAGAAGATAAATTAGATAGACCTATGATATTTTCATATGAAAAAAGAGGATAAACATATAAATACCAGCAGTTGCAAAAATCTTTGAGCGATGTCAGTTCAAAGTGACTGAAAAATAGAATGACGCCTTAATATTTAACGGAACGATTATTCACTAACGAAATGGTTCATTCATATCCAACCAGACATAAAGAAAACTTTTATATCACTAAAAAAACAAAAAATGTTCTGAAAACTCCTTTTACCATAAAGGTTTACTTGGTTTTAATTCCCTACCTGTAGATATTAGAAATATAAGTAGCTTGAATCCATTTAAACACAGGTTAAAGGAGCATTTGAAGGGAGAGTGATACATGAAGCAAAATAAAATAGTTAATTTTAATGAGATGTAATATTTAGCATTGTTTTCTTTTGAATAGGTTTGTAGGATATACATGTTTTTAAACTTTGACGTATTTATAATGTTGACTATATATTGTAATTTTACAGATTTTGTTTGTTTTTAAAAGAGTGTACTGTTCTGTTTTAATAAGTTTTATTCTATTGAATCGATGTATCGTTATTTTAATTTTTATATTTGACATATTTAATAGTTTTGTTTACATTTAATTTAATGGATATGCCTTACAATTGTTTGTTTATACATACTTGTATTATTAGCCAGGTGCTAAATAAAGAATTATTATTATTATTAAAGTCAGATTGACAAGTCAGTGACACAATTTTTGGGTTTTTTGCATCCACAAGCGAAAAAAATGGTATTAAATCTAACAAAATATTACGAAAATGAAAATTCACGGGCCAATATCCAGGAGACAGTAGCAAAAGCTCTGGGAAACGGTATAAGGACTGTGCAGAAAATTGTGCATGAAAAAAGCATAATTTACCACCGAAGAAAATTAAGAAATCTACACAAAAAAAGACAAAAACTAATATAACCCTTCAAGTTTCAAAAGAAACTTTAAAAAATCGAGGCATATTGGAAATTGGACTAAAAATCATTGTCAAAATTAATAAAAATGTTGGGTTTTCGATATAAAAAGCACTGTAATCGGAGATTTTTATGCGAGTTGCTACATATAGCAAGTCAGCGTATCCAGTTTTTAAAGAAATACACGGAAAATGTAAATTCAAAATTTAGAAAAGTGGTATTTTTAGACGAGACTTGGATATTTTCTAAGGGAAGTGGTTCGAAATCTTGACAGGACGAGTCTGTAAAAAGTGTCAACAGAAAAAAGGATATGGGACGGGAAAACGGTTCATCATTTTGCATGCCGGTTTTTCAACAGGATTTCTCCCAGGTGCAAGTTTACTCTTTTCTTCAACATCCAAAAGTATGGACTAGCATGATAATATGAACTGTGAACTGTTTGAAAAGTGGTTAAATGAACAACTGATTCCAAATTTAGATGCTCCATCTTTAATCATTCTGGACAATGCATTTTATCATTCAACAATCTGTTTTCCGGCATCTAGGGACCCTTAAACATAAAGATCTGAAAAAATCTCATGAGGGAAGTAATAACTAATTATCTTGTATTTTTAACAAAAATGTATATTTTTGCAAAATAATTTTTTTTGTTATCACAATACAAAAAAAAACAAGTTTTCTTTGCACAGGGGTGGTTCGCATTTAAATAAATGACACTGTATAAGTGGTTAGATTTTTAGGTCAAGCAGGGCTCATAATTTTTGGTGATTGATAAAAAAATCTCACTTTCATTAAGTGGCTATATAAACAGAACATATCCTGATTGTTCCACTGATTCGAACCGACTTCCGACTTTATTAAGGCGCTTGCCATTTTGTGTATTTTGGTTTTTGAACCAAAAAATTTTAACCAAATACATATTTAGCGAATTTTTTTATTTAGTCCCTCAGCATTTAATATATAAAATAATATTAAGTGGCTATCTTAATAATATTGCGTAATACAATAAAAAACAACTATTTTCTTTCTCCCTGTATATTTGTAAATAGCCGAAACGAAGGTACTCTTAACACTTTTAAAATTACGCGGAAGAGAGTTATAAATTGAGCAGCCAAATACAGGAAGCAGTTCTTAAAAATTTGAGTTCTATGTCTTGGAATATAAATTGCATCCCTGAAACGAACATCCACCTGATGAATATCTCTTCTAACAATTATAAGCTCAGCTAGATATTGAGGTTCTTTGATCTTAATTGCCTTATAAATGATACAACTCAGGTGAATGTTTCGCACAAACCTAACACAGGAATTCTGCAATTTCTGTATTCGATATTTATTGAAGTTAGTAAGAAAAGGGCCGTCTGGCCATAAACAAATGTCAACAGAACTAGTCTTTATCAGAAAAGCACACATTGTGCTTTTCTGATAAAAAAAATGCATGTAGATTTTATAATGTTCTTGTTGAGGGTATTAGGGATTCATCTGTTCTCAGTATATTTAAAAACAAACAAAAATTTCTTTTGGAGAACTGCTATAGTTTCATGATTTTAGCAGCCTCCTAGATTGTCAAACAATTGGTTAGTGTGCCCAATGTTATCTTGTTGGCAATAACTAAATCTTTATTTTTTGTAAATTGTGGCAATTTGAATTTCTGCAACATTTTCTTCTTAAAATTAGTATGAAGAATACAATGTGTTCCTCAATAATGTGTGTGACTGTTAAATTACATAGTGTAAATTATTATTAAAAACCCGAAAACATCAGCGACTTCTACGCACTATTACTTAAAATATTCAAATGTTAAAAATATGTTTATTAGCTTATTAGATATTCTTTGAGAATTAGTTAACAGTTACTATATAGAATCGCTTCAATGAAATTAAAAAAAAAAAGGATTTCCAAACCCTAAGAATAATTACGTAAAGTAATCTGTATCATGTATACATGTTTTTCTAAGAATTTGTTAAATATTCAAACATATCCGACATAATTGTGTAATTTACTTATTATTTGTAATCCATATATAAAGTCACTGGGAATGGTACCGCCTAGATAGTTTGATTCCCATTTTTTTACAATTTGTACGGCTATGTACAGGGTAACCTATTTTCGAAACTTTTGCATTGAATATAGAGGGATGCTGTTTTCCCAGCACGTAGAATGAGATGGCTTTTTTTTCTAGGGGCTTGAAATATTGAATAACAGACCAAAATGTATTTTTTCAAATAGGAACAGCCTGTATATTTTAAAGCAGTTAAAGCACAATATTTCACACTTTTCAAAAATATATAACACCTAATATATATTTTAAATAATAAACCCATAATTTGGAATTATGAACAAAATAAAAAAAGCTGAAAAAGAACTTCAATAGAGATACGGGTTACAGTCTACATCGTATGTGGAAACCATAAACAAGTCGGGTAGAAACGGCAGCCTAAATCTCCCTGAACTCATTCAGTGTTCAGATTCGAGTGAAGTAAAGATTCCTGAAGATGACTCGTGCAATCAAAGGCGAAACGTCAGATAATAATTGCAATCTGACAAGGTCTAATCTCAAAAACTATGATTTCCTAATTGATCAAAGTCGTGAAGCCTTCCCCATGCTATGTTAACTACTTACATATTCAACTGATTTTAAATTTTGCCAAAATACCAAGTGTAACAGGGAGAAAATGATAAAATAATACCACGAATTTAATATTAATTATATGTGTTAATTTCTGGTATTATTCGAGTAGTTTAGATTTATTTAATGTATTATTTTATTAAGTTATTGTGCTACAATATCGATTCAGATTGATTATAGAACCGACTTTCGTTTTGAAGTTTTGAAACCGCGAGATCAATAAAATACGTGACTGATTTAACCGTTTCAGTTTTTTTTAACGGAAATTAAACTAAACGAGAACACGGCGAAACCCGATTTTTAATGGTTTTTCTGTCTGAGATTTTAGGTTTCAACTCATATTTGAGATTTTATGTTTTATTTCTAATGTATTTCATTGCATCTGTTTGATTACACAACGTTTGTGACTGGGTACAGGTCTTTCTTGTCGTCATAACAGGGCGTTCAAATTGTGAAAAGAAATCTCTAAAAAATAAATCGACTTGAAACAAATACCTCGAAGATAAAAAATACCATTCTAAACCGTATTGAAAAGTTGTTTTTCCTACCACCCCCTAAGAAATCGCATTTAACAACGAAACAAAGTAGCCGGGAAAATACTGATAACGCACCCATGTTTTATTTTCCTAAGCAGCATTATATAATATCGTAAAGTCTGTCTGATCCAATTTAGTTCGGCACATAGTCAATTAGTAACATACGCAATATATATATATATATATATATATATATATATATATATATATATATATACAGGGTGTCCCAATAGTGCGTTCTCGGTTGATATCTTGGTAACGGATAGCGATATAAAAAAAGTTCAAATACAAAAGTTGTAGAACAATACGGGCTACATAACCTAAAATTATTTTCATTTATACAGGGTGTCTCAAAAATCTGTAGCGAAGCAAAGTTATGTTTTTTCTTATGGGACACCCTGTATATTTTTGCATATTTAGATTCTGCTCGTGATTCTACACATTTTTTGTATAACATGTCCTATGTCTAAATCTGATAGTTTTTCTAATATCCGCCATTTTGTAAAAAATTATGAATTGCCGTGCCTTTTTTCAAACGACGTGGGCCGTTGGCTTTTTGATATAGGATTATGATTTTTGGCAGGAACATTAACAGAAGTATGGGTTGACTTTCAACGTGAACAAAATTTGTCGGCGTTGTACAGGGGGTCCTAAATAAGTAGGAGAAATTAAAAAAATTAAAAACATTATATCTTCATTTTTTTAAATGGAATGTATAGTATTTTAATATTTTAGACTATTCGTGACCCAAAACCCTATCTTTCGTTATAAATATGTCCTATACCTATTTGTCATAGTTTCCGAGATTTTGACATTTTTGTATTTATTATTTGGTTTTCAATGGCAATCGCCTTAGAATTTGCTTTATTATCGAATTTTCTAATTATAATACACTACAAGTGAAGCAAAATTAAAAATTCAGCTCATAATATTGTGCTAAGAAACGCGACCTAAAGATTTAGAACAGATATTTTACTAACTATTCTTAAATATTTACTATTTTGGCTATTATAAAAGCGTAGGTAGTGTCAACATTTAGTTAGAACTTAATGTACGAAGATGCCTTAGACAATCCTAAAGTAAAAACAAATGAAAACGAGGAAAATGTTGTTATGGCGAAATGTCAAACTCTTGTATTTGTGTAGTAACGGTGTTCAAATTGATTCAAAATGAATTTTTTTAGAGAAGAATTGATTAACATGATTTATGTTTTGGGCGCAAGTGATCGAAATTGTTTTTTAGCAAGTAGAGTTTATGCGCAACGGTTTAGCAATGCCGAACGTCATCCTCATGAGGTATCATTTGTCAGACTCAAAGAACGATTTGAAAGAACTGGATGTGTCGATTACGAACGAAAATTGAAAAGGCAGAGAAGAACCCCAAATGAAGAAACTGAATATCTTGTTATGCAAACTTTAATTGAAAATCCTCATATTTCATGTAGGAAGTTAGAAAAGAAGAGAGGTGTTGCTAAATCTACGGCAAATAGAATAATTAGAAAACATAAATTTCACCCATACCATATTCAACTGGTACAAGAGCTGGATCAAGACGATTTCAATCGAAGACTTGAATTTTGTACTTGGGCATTAGCAAAAAATAGAGAAGAACATGATTTTTTTCAATAACATTTTATTTGCTGGCGATGCGACATTTCATAAAAATGGATGCGTCAACCGACATAATTTCCACTATTATAGTTCTGAAAACCCCAGATTCATTATCTCCTTGGATCACCAAGATGGTCTCTTAATGTATGGGCTGGTATAATCGGTAACCGTATCATTGGACCTTATTTTTTCGAAAATAGAGTTAATGGAGACACTTTCCTAAATTTACTGCAAAATAGTTTGGTGTGGATCGACGAATTACCTTTGAATCTAGTGAGGCGAATGGTTCCCACTAGATGGCGCTCCGGCACATTTTAGAAGGCAGGTGAGGCAATTTTTAGGCGAGAATTATGGAAATAAATGGATTGGTAGGGGAGGTCCAGTATCATGGCCGGCAAGGTCTCCGACCTTACAAAACTAGATTTTTTCTTGTGGGGTTTTGTTAAAGAGGAAGTTTACCAAACGCCACCCACTACCATAGAGAATATGAAAATGAGAATTAGAAATACATGTACAAATATCAATGCCGCGATGCTGAATAGAGTTAACAATTCCTTTGTGAATCGGCTACAAGTGTGTGTTGAAAGAAATGGCGGTCATATTGAACATTTAATCAAGTGATTGTAGGACTTCTTTTTCTATTGTGTCTCTTTAATTAAAATATTTATTTGCCTTTTTACATAAAGAAAAATAGTAGACTGAATTTTTAATTTTGCATTTTTTACTGTGTATTAATGTACAGGGTGATTCACTGAGATTTGCCACCCCCCTTAATTCCTTTAATAACAGAGAAAAAGTTGAAATACAAAAGTGTCCCTCGAATATCAAGTTTGTTATTTTAAGTGGAACACCCTGTATATTATTATATTTTTGGATTCCTCGGAAAATTCTATAAATTCGATAATAAAGCCAATTCTAAGGCGATTGCCATTGAAAACCAAATAATAAATACAAAAATGTCAAAATCTCGGAAACTATGACAAATAGGTATAGGACATATTTATAACAAAAGATAGGGTTTTGGGTCACGAATAGTCTAAAGTATTAAAATACTATACATTCCATTTAAAAAAATGAAGATATGATGTTTTTAATTTTTTTAATTTCTCCTACTTATCTAGGACCCCCTGTACAACGTCGACAAATTTTGTTCACGTTGAAAGTCAACCCATACTTTTGTTAATGTTCCTGCCAAAAATCATAATCCTATATCAAAAAGCCAACGGCCCACGACGTTTGAAAAAAGACACTGCAATTCACAATTTTTTACAAAATGGCGGATATTAGAAAAACTATCAGATTTAGACATAGGACATGTTATACAAAAAATGTGTGGAATCATGAGCAGAATCTAAATATGCAAAAATATACAGGGTGTACCATAAGAAAAAACACAACTTTGCTTCGCTACAGATTTTTTAGTCACCCTGTATAAATGAAGATAATTTTAAGTTATGAAGCCCGTATTGTTCTACAACTTTTGCATTTGAACTTTCTTTATATCGCTATCCGTTACCAAGATATCAACCGAGAACGCACTATTGGGACACTCTGCATATATATGTCAATTAAGTACTTGTACAAACGTGGGTCTGAAACGGCTTTGTTTCTGAGATACAGGGCGTGCAAAAAAAAATCAATTTATTTGGTTTTTTGCTTATATTTTTGTTAAGGAACATGACAATTGGACAACATTTGGGATTCTGGGTATATTGATGACGAGAAATTCAAATATTAGCTTAGTTTTTTATTTAATGTTAGAGGGCGTAAAATAGAGTGTTGTTCCTGAATTTAATTAACCATAACTTTTTTGTGAAGCCTTTTATGTCATTTTTGACTAGGCAGACCTATTCTCCATTCAATTTTACGTAAAAAAGTTACTCTTAGTATTTGTCGCTAAAAGCAGCCGTTTTGGATAAAAAAGAGTTTGAAGTTAAATCTGCGTTGAAAGTTTTTAAATTGAATCATTTCCGATTTTGAAAAATAAGCAAAAAAATACTTTTTCGCATTAACATATCACAATTACCAAATTAGTGAAAATTGGATAAAAATAATAAAATCGTAAAAATGTGCGGCATCTTTCCTCTGCAGCCGCAGTAAACAAGAAAATAGTATAGGTGAATCCATAGCAGGCCTTGG
The DNA here is from genome assembly GCA_030620095.1 of Kuschelorhynchus macadamiae. Lineage (NCBI taxonomy): Eukaryota > Metazoa > Arthropoda > Insecta > Coleoptera > Curculionidae > Kuschelorhynchus > Kuschelorhynchus macadamiae. The sequence continues at coordinate 987,226 of JAUTXW010000598.1, forward strand.
AAAACAATTGAGAGGTTTCCATGGTAGCAGAATCAGTCATGGCAGTTGATTTAGAATAAAACAAGTAGTTTTTTATCATTTGGCATTATAAGTAATAATTTATCGTGTGTTACGTCCAAAATGTACCAATATACCAACGCAGAAATGGCAGACATTCATTTTACTTATGGAATGGCTCGCGGTAACGCACAAGCAGCAAGACGAATGTATCAGGCGCGGTTTCCTCAACGAATGGTGCCACACGTCCAAACTTTTATTAATATTTACGCAAGACTTAGTGAAACTGGCAGCTTTAAAAGGGCAACAGATGTTCCAGGAAGGCCTGCAACAGTTCGAACAGTTGAGATTGAAGAAGCTGTGGTAAACAGAATCGAAGAAGACCCGCAAATTAGTGCACGGAAAATAGCTCTTGAATTGAATATTGCACACGCACTTGTTTGGCAAATTTTAAGGTCCTAATAACTTTATCCTTATCATATGCAACGTGTGCAGGCTCTATTACCTAGAGATTTTGGTTGCGTAATAGATTAGTTCGAACCCCGGATTTCTTAAGCCATATGCTTTTCACAGATGAAGCCTCGTTTTCTCGAAATTCCATAATTAACTTTCATAACAACCATATCTGGGCTGAGGATAATCCGAATGCTATCAGAGAAAATCATTTTAAGGTGCTATTTTCTCTCAATATTTGGGTAGGAATTATCGGTGATCACCTTATTGGACCTTGCATTTTTCCGCAAAGGCTTAATGGCGAAAAATATCGAAGGTTTTTGGAGCACGAACCTCCCAACCATTTAGAAGAAGTTGATTTAGAAACCAGTCAATTTCTGGACGAGAATTTCCCTAACCGTTGGATAGGAAGAGCTGGACCACAAGCCTGGCCTCCCAGATCACCAGATTTGAATCCTTTGGATTATTTTCTGTAGGGTTTATTGAAGTCTTTGGTTTATAAAAGTCCAGTCCAAAATGAACAAGATCTAAGAAATAGGATATTTGAATCTTGTGCCATTATTAATCAGACGCCAGGTATATTTGAAAGAGTTCGGCAATCGATGTTAAGGCGACTTATTGCATGCGTTGAAGTAGGCGGTGGTCAACAATTATTGTAAAATAATGTTATTAACTAGTTTAGTTTTAGTTTTGTAAATTATTTAAGTTTTTTACCGGATAATACAATCAATAAAAGATATATTTTTTTGTTTATTTTTCGAAATCTCGACATTGATTAACTTCAAACCCTTTTTTATCCAAAATGGCTGCTTTTAGCGACAAATACTAAGAGCACCTTTTTTATGTAGAATTAAATGGAGAATAGGTCTGCCTAGTCAAAAATGAGATAAAAGGCTTCACAAAAAAGTTATGGTTAATTAAATTTAGGAACAACACTGTATGTGGCACTCTCTAACATTAAATAAAAAACTAAGTTAATATTTGAATTTCTCGTCATCAATATATCCAGAATCCCAAATTTTAAGCAAAAAACCAAATAAAATTGTTTTTTGGACGCCCTGTATGTCAGAAACAAAGCCGTTTCAGACCTATGTTCATATGAACTTTTCATCCTAAAAGTAGTCAAAGAATCACCCCCCAAAAATTTGTACAAGTACTTAATTGACACCCTGTATATATATATGCAGGTTATTCCTTGCTCTTAGTGAACAATTTCAACCCTTTTTTTCGCATAAAATATATTTCCATCACGCACCAGTAAAATTCAAATAATACTGTATTTTTAAGATGTAATTTTAATATCTATATTACTTAGATTAATTGAACACTTTCTCTATGTTTGGTTGTGATATTACCTGTTTTCTTATAAATCCAACTTTGGTGAGACTTTTTACCATATAATTTTTAGATATAAGCTCAACTAACATACCTTTGTATTAGGTATTTATAGTTTGTCCCGAGGAAGACTAAAAAAGGGGTTTTCATCTCAGGCCAATTTTTAAAAGGCTGCAACCCTTCTCTCTCTCTCAAAAAACTGCATTTTCGAAAATCCCTGATAATTTTTTTATTTTTCGATGTATTTCTAATCCGTAAAAACATTAGTAAGGCAATTTTTTACGTAGAATACGCCTGTTTAGTCAGATTTTATTTACAATGTTTCGGTTTTTTATAACTATCATCAACTTCGCATTTTCTTATGGCCAGTAGGTATATTCGATTTTAACAGTTTCTAAAAGAGTATTTTTTAAGCTTTTCAGCGATGAATCATATTTTATAACTAAGTTATTATTAAAATGTAAAAAGTGCGCATTGAAAATTAAAAGACATTTTTTTGAATTATCCAAATAAAAAATTAAAAACTAATAGGGTTAAATAGCAATATTTTTTAATTCAACATTAAATTTTATAGAAAATCAGTAAGAACTACTCAATAACATTATACTACAAGCACCTGTTTAAATTATCATCCATAAATAACAATAATTTAACACATTATGTCAAGTAGGCTTTGCGTTTGAAATAATTGAATTTTTATAATCTGTCATCTGTCGTTGATGTTTTATTCAGCTTCCGTCAAAACTGGCGTTAAACTTTTCTAATGAAGTGATTTTTTTCACGATTACAAACATTTTATTTAGTCGCCATTTTTGTTCCGCCATTCGCACCACAATTATACCAGTTCATCTCTATACAGAATGTTTAAATATATTATTAAGCCGCCATTTTGGATTCGTACCAAAATTTTACCCGTTAATTTCTACTTAGTAGTATTTCATTAGGCCTCCATTTTGTTACGCCATATTGGATTTTCACCAAAATGTTACCCTATATGACCCTTAATTAACCGACGGAAACTGAGAAAAGATGTTTTCGGCATCTAAGAGCCCTGAAACGTAAGGACCTGAAAAAATGTGTGATTTACATTAAATGTACTCATAAACAGTGTCGTCTCTTTCATAGGGTCATTTGGTCAATGACCCCCTAAAAATATTTCAAAAAATAAATTATTTGTTTGACCGTCCCTCCTAATAGTTGTAATAAAACGCGAACCTTGGGAAAAGTTAAATACGCTACACCATTAGCCGCGTTCGGTGGTTCGAATGGGTTCGTTGCATTCCTTAGGCATAATAAAATACGCCATACTAAGCTAGGCTGGGCAGTCCGAATTGCCCTGATTACCTTAAAGCTTGACGAAAGTACCCGAAGATTTCACAGCTACCGAGCGGCAGCCGAACGTGATAGCAAAGGGGAATATGAAATTGCGACTTGGGTCAACAGCCGGTCTCTTCTCATAATTCGATCGATCAGTCGCGGCATCACATCGGCATGCGGAAGTTCAATTGTTCAGAGGTGGCGCTGTCGATATTCTAACTCGATGTTTTGTTTCGGACGTTTTTAATAGATGAAAATTGATTTTTATACTGTTTTTTGTAATATATATTTTTTTATTTTTATGATCCATGTGTGAGTTGGAAATATACAGGAAATAAAATATTTTACTGTTATGTTTGTTTGTTGTTTTCTGAGGACTCGTCGGACTCATTATGGTGCAAAACCGGTGTTAAAGATTTAAAACACTTAAAAGAAAAAATAAAAAAACATGCGTTTTCTGCAGATCACATGAAATGTTCGGTGAACTATGTTACGGTCGGAAGTGTTGATATTGGCACTTAGCTAGACACAGCTTATAGAAAATACCTTAGAGATTTTAATGAAACTGTATCCAAAAATCGTTATATTTTAAACAAAATTATAGATTGTGTAAAATTTTGTGGGGCATTCGAGCTGGCACTATGATGAAACGGCTTTGTCTGAAAATCCAGGGGTTTTTCGAGGGTTATAAATTTTGTTGAGAAGTTGGGCCAAGATAGACTGACCTGTCTAGCAATGTTAAGTATCGAGAAATCGTTTATAAAAGGAATGTGCGTTCAATTTTAACGAACGTGTCATTCAGCATTTTTCCAAGTCTACAGAGCGAAGAGTAGACCTGAACTTCAACAGAATTTAAAGATAAGATATTTATTTTTATTTTAAGTATGCCTATTTTTAAATTTGTTATTGACCTCCCAATATAATCCAACACGAGCCGCCACTGCCCATAAATATTTTCTTAATAAATTTTTTTTGGGTCTCGTATCCGTGTTTCAACTAAGAGTAGAAATAATATACCTTTTCTTTTAATACTTTAATTCTGGTTGTGTAATTTTGTTGCATTTTGGCTGGTCAATTATTGTTTAAATTCTAGCTTTAGTAAAAGTCCATAAAATTACATTTTATTTATAGACTTTACCTAGTTAATGTCGGAAATTATCACTAAGGTTGCCACTGTTTCGTCTAAAAACTGTGCAATTTACTGCGTTAAAGTTTCGAGCATAAATTTGAAGCAAAAACCACGAAATGTAAGTACTTTGCGTAGAAAAACTCGGGGGAAGTTGGGGTGCATTGTTTTGCACCATCCATTAGATAAATGCGCAGTGCGGACTTCGGACAAAATGTCGCACGTCCGTGTATTGTTTAATTGTTGACCAAAAGAATCAAAAGCGGAACGGGCGGCCTTGCGAATGTGCAGCGGGTCATACTGGCTTGCGATCACCGAGTTTATATGTCTAGAGTTGTGGAAAAAGTTTTACTTTATTATTTACTTATTTATTTTTATTATATTTACTTCTCTCGTAAAAGGGAAGCACTGTAATCATGAAAAAATAACCCTTTGAGATTTTTTTTCAGATCTTTACGTTTTAGGGTCCCTATAGATGCGGAAAAACATGTTTTCTCGAATTCTGTCGGCCTAGTGAACTGTTAAAAAATTATTAATATAAAGCTACTTATCTAATTTATCTCAAATTTTGCACAAAAATGAAGTATTATCTAGGAATCAACTGATAAAATTTTGGTACGAATCCAAGATGGCGGAATATAATGACGGCTTAGTAAAATATTTAAAAATTCAGCCTAAATAACAAACTTGAGGGCCTGATTTCAAATTGTGTGCCATAAATAATTGTTGTGGTATTCAGGTGAACTAGTAAAAACCATGGTACTAATTCAAGATGGCAGAACAAAATGGCTTCTAAATAAAATATTTGGAATCGTGGCAAAATCACCCTCTCATCAGGTTTTACATATCTTAACGTTTTAGCGTCCTTAGATGCAAAAAAAATATGTTTTATGTATTTTGTCGGTTCGTCTGCCGGCAAATATCAAGACCATGTCAAATTGGAATTACTATCCGACGTTTCGCTTTAGATTGCACGAGACATCTTCAGGGATCTTTACTTCATGAGATCTGAACACGGAATGAGCTCGATTGACGATTACGCACGAATCCCCTTCCGGTGAAAGGGAGAGCAGTATGGGACACGTTGCTCTGTCAGGTTTTCACCTGTCAAAGTCACCAATACCCACTAAACCCCAACGGGCCCCCATCAGATGGACCATCATTGGACTAGCCAAGGATTCTTCGATGGGGTTGATGCCGTCCTTTCGGGAGAAACGCCTATAAAGGACATGGTTCTCACTGTGAGGTGGGGGTCCTCGCTTTTCAGGATGTTTTTGCTACTGAAAATAACAAATATTATTAGCAATTAAAGTGTCGTCTTACCAGGTTGATGACATTTCTCTGCTGTCCTCCTTTCGTCTGTCCGGTTTGCCGCTGCCTACGTCTTACTGTCCCTGGCCCAGTCTGCTTTGCCAGTATCCGTCCGTCCAGTACGCCTGGTGGTCTTCGTTTCTGAGTCCACATCTGCTGTTCCTTATTTTCAACTGCAGGTCACGCCGGAGCCAGTTGAGGTACCTGGTATCCTCTTCTTTTACCTCAGGTTCAGCTGCAACTCACGCCGGAGCCAGCTGAGTATCTGGGAGTCCGCTTCTTGGAATTGTTGTTGGCCACTTAATGATACTCTGAGGGTTTCTGTGAGCAAGATCTAGTTTCTGAGCACGGAGACTCAGAAATTTCGATTTGCCCACATCGATCCATGAGTATGTTATTGCAGGAGCCCATATCTAGGCCTCCTGTAACTCCTCCAGTTGTTACGGATCGGAGCTAGTGGATCATAGTCTACCAGGTCACGTAGGTTTTCAATGAGGTGATTTTCGGCTGCCCTGAAAGCTCGGGTGTCCTTTTGCCGCATGGTCTTCAATTGGTGTCCATTGAATCATTCCTGATAAACCATGAGGCATCAGCTGCCATCCTATTTAGTTTATTTTCAGTCCTCTTCAGCTTCATAAGATTGGATTTAGAAGCATATCCGAAGGCTATGGAGTCATAGGTGAGTTGGCTCCTTGCTAATGTTTGGATCAGTAACAGTTTGGTCCTCAGTCTCATTTCGTTTTTCCGACAGAGCAATGGATAAAGTTTATTCATTGCTTGTCTGGTTTTTGTCCTCGCTGCATTGATGTGCTTGTGCTAGACCAAGGGATTTCTACATCTCCAACTCGGATTCTGGCTCTTGGTGTTAGTCTCTTGCGTTGGAATAGGATCGCTTGTGACTTCTGGGGGTTGATCTTAACCTTTCATTTGACACACCAGTCATGAAGGTTATCAATATCTTCTTGCAGTCGTCTACCCAGGATCCGGGTGTTTCTGCTTCGGTGTAGGATGGTCTCATCTGCGTAGAAGATGATGGAGTATAGTTTGGGTCCCAGCACAGATCCTTGTGGTACTCCAGCTGTTAGTCCTCTTGGAGCTGAGGGCGAGTCATTCACCTTGACTGTGAATGCTCTGTCATTCAGATAGCTCCTGATAAGCTTTATGTTTCTTCTCTCGTATCCAGCCACAGACATTTTATGGACCAGGCTATGGTGCCACATCCTGTCAAAGGCTCTCTCGATGTCCAGAAAAATTGCTTCTGTGGCCTCTCTGTTATTGAACCCTTTGGTGATGTACTCTGTAGCTCAGAGTAACTATTGCTCAGATGAGTGCCCTGCCCTAAAGCCGAATTGCTCATCTGAGATGGCATCTAACTCTTGGGACTCATATTTCAGTCTTCTGGCAATAGCTCTTTCAGCTACTTTGCTTAAAGCAGGAAGTAGCCTGATGGGCCTGTAGTTTTGTGGTTGTGTCCTGTCTTTTCCTGCCGTCGGCTCCTGGGGCCTTCTTGAAATTCAGTTTCCTGATGATGACTCGAACTTCCCCGGGTGATATATATATCCAAGTCTCTGACTGAGTCGTTGACCTCTTCAGTGTGCTCTTCGTCCTCGTCTGGATGCTGATTTAGCTGACGTTGTTGGATTGTGGCGTCCGTTAAGGCTTCAGCTTTGTCCCCATCGGTGTAGATTGGGCCATTTACACCTTGGAGAGTAGGGATTGGACGTTTGTCCATGCTAAGAGGACGCTGCATCTGCCAGGCTGTTTGGTGATTCGTGTTTAAGGATCTCAGTTTTTCCTGCCATTTGTTTCTCTTGTAACCGATCTCTTAACAATTGGGAGTGTCGGTTTAGAGCAGTCCTGTCCTCTTCCTCGTGGGATCTGGCGTAGATCCTGCGGAGGCGTCTGTTGGTCCTGATCTCATTTTTGAGATTTTCAGGAAGCTCCTCGGTGTGTCGATGCCTGCTTATGTCTTCTACTACTGTATTTTCATAGAAGGCATTCAGGATGGCTGTTTCTAGACGTCTTACGGCCTCATCTAGTCCCTGAGGAGCGCAGATCTCAGGGATTTCGATTACAGTTTCCAAGCGCCTTTGATAGGCCTTCCAGTCGGTCTTCTTTGTATTGTGATTCACTCTGTTGAAGTTTACTGTTAGTTGCAGGAGTACCGGGTCGGTATGTCACTCATCCAGAGTGTTTATGACCAGATCTTCCCTGATGTTCCTTGAAAAATAAAATAAGTAGATGTAAAACAAGCTTCCACTAGGTCTATTAAGTTTTTATCAAGATTATTTTGATCCAATATGTCTGATATAATGAAAATTGAGTCATTGACAGGAACATTTGTTTATAGTGATTCTACATCGAAAGTGACCAAAATATCTTTGAAATCCAACTGGATTTCTTTAAGTTTTTCCACGAAATATGCAGAGTTTTTAGTAAAAGAGAAGTGGAGTAAAGATCCCTGAAGATGCCTCGTGCAATCGAAGGCGAAACGTCAGATAGTAATTCCAATTTGACATGGTCTAAGCCCAAGAACCATGATTTCTTAAGATAGTATTATATGTGTTTCTAAATGGCTATGTACTTCACTATTCCTAATAAAAGGAAAGATTTATGACGAGGGAAGTTCCGGGTAAACGAAATTTATCGATTTTTTAAATATATTGATCGAATATTTCGTTTCCAATTTTAACTTGGACTTTTTTGTGGTCTGAAAAAAAATTGCTCTTTGTTCTCGTATCGTTTACCTACTATTGCCACCACACATTTTACAAACTCGATTTACGCAACAACATTCTGTGTCGGCGCTGTACCAGCCAGAGCCGTAATGAAAAATTCTAAGTGATTTAAATGACCGCCTTCCGTTTCCGTGTCGCCGCCATCATTAATCTTTTTACTTTTGTCGTCGTACGTAACTAATTGCGACAAGGAGGTTTTTTCTACGTTATCCAATAATTGAAGCCAATTATAAACTAGGAGCTTAAGGGAATGAGAATCCGAGAAATGACCGTATAGAACAAGTATTTACAATATTTGTAATGTATGTGGTAGAAGAGAGCTAGCTGATTTTCACTTATAATCTCCCTAGTGCTTGAAATATTACCGGTTATTTCCTGTTATTAACTAAAGCATGTGGGAGATTGGGTAGGAAAATTTTACACAAATTGTACTTCTCTAAACTAAAACTTCTTAAATTTTAATAATAGGTAATAATATCTACAAATAGTAAAATTGACAGCTAGGGCTGGTATTTTCATCTCCGCATAATTTTATTCGGTGGATATTTTCCATGGTTACAATTGTCCCAACAATCGTTTTCACAGTAAATATTCGAAGAATAAAGTTATTTGGGGTTGAAAATACTGGCCCTTAATGTCAAAAATATTTAACAGCGTCGGTCGGCTTAAAATTTTCGCCTTGACTTTTGCGAATTTAAGGTGTTCTTTTAACCCAAATCATAAAAATATTAAGTTTAATATTGACAATTTTTCCACGGCAGAAGTCCATCGTAGAGTAAAAAAATGGGGAATTCCGTCCAGTTTGGCTGAATTTCGGTATGGTCCATAGGCGTAGGTAAACTTTGTTTATGGAAATAATAATAAAGATCCTTTTAAATCCCTGTCCTTTTGCATACCTAATGAGGTTTTATTACTCTGTAGATTACGTGTATTACACAATAGGCTAGTATTTAGTGGAGGCTGGTAATAAAACACAGAATATAAGTACTATTTAAGTGTGTTTTAAACTTGTTAGTATTTGCCTTAGACGAAGAATAAAGATAAAGAATAAAAGAGAAGAATAAAAATAGAGTTCATTATTTACATATTTAGCCACTGCCAAGATTACCTCACAGTGTAGGGTCGATCGTACGACAATGCCAAGCCTAGCCAGGAACACCAATGTTTATAGCAATTTATATTACGGTGAATATGTTTAAACATGATGCAATAAAATTTTCATACAAAGAATAGTAATATATTTCCAGTATTAGTTTCTAAGCAGTATAAAGAAATTACTTTTATTGCAAAATAGTGAAATACAAACTAAAATACCCAAAGTCTCAGATCAGATTTCACCAGTAACAAGAGTTTTAGTTAGCTATGGCAAACCCGATGGACAACTCCACGTATTATTTATTTTTTTTTGTGTCGATGGGGAATGCTTTTACGCACGACTCCATCCCGGTTGGGATGGAGACAGTGTGGGACTCGCATGACTGCCAGGTTGTTACACCTGACAGATTGCCATACCCACTAAACCCCACCGGGCCCCCATCAGATGGACCGTCAAGGGTCCTTCGATGGGGTTGATACCGTCCTTCCGGGGATGACCCTCTAAAAGACATGGACCTCTAGGGGAGTGTGTTGCCTCTTTGGCACGGTGTTTTTGTGCCGCCTCTCGTTACTGGTATATCTGAAAAAGAAAATATCATTAGTGATGTAGTCGTCTTACCTGTTGATGTTACTCTTTTTGTTCCGTCCTCCCGTCTGTCCGGTTGCCACTGCCAGCGTCCCACTGGTCCTTGGCCCAGTTTACCGATGCCAGGTTCCTCCGTCCATCCGTGTGTTGGTCTTCTTAGTGTGCCCTCTTCTGGGCCCTCAGTGTCACTGCTGTTCCGTGTCCTTGCAGTGAGGAACTGAGGAGGGGTGTTCTTTTACCTCAGGTTCAACTGCAGCTCACGCCGGAGCCAGTTGAGGTACCTGGTATCCTCTTGTTCTACCTCAGGTTCAGCTGCAGCTCACGCCGGAGCCAGCTGAGGTACCTGGGAGTCCTCTTCTTGGAGCTTCTGTTGGCCACATGAGTTGCTTAAGAATTTTTGCAATTAAGATCTAGCTTCTGAGGAGCACGGAGGTTCAGAAGTTTTGATTTAATTGCATCCATCCTCAAGCAATTTTAACGCAGAAGTCCGTGTCTTGGTCTTCTGTGTCTTGTCCTATTGTTGTGGTTTGGAGCTAGTGGATCATAGTTCACCAGGTTTCGTAGATTTTCGTTATGATGGTTTATTGACTTTCCACTTAGTGCACCAGTCATTAAGGTCATTTATGTCCTCTTGCAGTCGCCTTCCCAAGATACGGGTGCTTCTGTTTTTGTGTAGGATGGCGGTGTCGTCTGCATAGAGCGCTGTTATGCCCTCGTCTCCTATTGGGACATCGTGGGAGAAGATGGAGTACAGTATGGGTCCCAGTACCGACCCCTGTGAAACTCCTGCTATCAGTCCTCTTTGTTCAGAATGGGTGTCATTCACTTTGACAGAGAATGTCCTGTCTCTTATATAGCTGCGAATTAGTTTAATGCTTCTTCTCTCGTATCCGGCCACAGACATTTTGTACACCAGCCCTTGGTGCCACATCCTGTCGGAAGGCCCTCTCGATGTCTAGGAGGACTGCTCCTGTGGCTTCTCTGTTGTTGAATCCTTTCGTGATGTATTCTGTAGCTCTGAGGACTTGTTGTTCAGGTGAGTGCCCTGCCCTGAAGCCGAATTGCTCATCGGGGATGGCATCTAGCTCTTGGGTCTCATCTTTAAGTCTTCTGGCTATAGCTTGCTCAGCTACTTTGCCTAGTGCAGGGAGTAGACTTATGGGCCTGTAGTTTTGAGGTTGGGTGCGGCCCTTTCCTGGATTTTCCAGGACAATGACTTCCGCCTTTTTCTACATGCTAGGGAAGTGGCATGTCCTTATTACAGTGTTGATGATGCTGGCCATCGCACTATAACCTTTCCTTGGGAAGTATTTCAGCATCTTACCATCTTAACCTCTTTATTATGTCTCTGACTTCTTCAGGGGAGACAGGAGTTGGGTTGTGATGAGGTAGAACCTGTGCATCCAGATCCCTTACAATCTCGTTGACCTCTTCTATATGTTCGTCGTCTTCGTTGGGGTGATGGTTTACCTGACCCTGCTGAACAATGGCGTCGGCAAGGATCTCGGCTTTGTCTTGATCTGTGTAAACAGGGCCGTTTACACTTTGAAGTGGCGGTAAGGGACGTTTTTCAGACCTTAGGGCACGCTGCGTTTGCCTTGCAGTCTGGTGAAATGTATTCAGGGATCTCACTTTTTCACTCCACTTGTTGTCCCGGTATTCCTTGAGGCTGTCCCTGGGGAGTTGGGAGTGGCGATTTAGTACAATCCTGTCTTCTTCCTCTCGGGTCCTGGCATAGACCTTTCGGAGTCGTCTATTTATCCGGACCTCAGCTTTTGGAGGTTCCGGAAGGTCTTCTGTATGCCGATGCCTGCTTATGTCTTCCACTACTGTGTTCTCATGGAAGGCAGTCAGGATGGCTGTCTCTAGACGTCCTACGGCCTCCTCTATTCCCTGAGGAGCGCGGATCTTAGGGATTTCGATTAAGGTTTTCAGACCTCGTATTAGACCATCCCACTGTGGTATTAGACCATCCCACTTTCATTGACTAGGGATCCTTATAGTAAAAAAAAGTATAATAGTCTACAGTAAACATTGTTACAGGGTTACGTCACCGGCGTGGCTTAAAAACCAATAGCGGGTCGTGGAACTACAATACATTTTAACATTAAAGAAATTAATTTGCTAAAAAATATTTTTTTTGCGTCACTACTGCATGTGTTTCAATGTATTATTGTGTATTTGTTGATATGGCTAAGATCTTCTAATTATATGTTGCCTTATTTCAAGAAGCAGCGTTCTAAAGGTGCGGTGACATTAGAAGAACATTGATTTTTTAAATATTTAATAAATAAATTTTATTTACTGCGAAACTAGCTGCTTTAGTTGACCTAACTATAGTGCGGCAATGTGAGTTTGTAAAAAAATGGCCGTTTAAGTTTGGAATTGTCTTTTAATCACTGGATGGAAGATACCTTATTCACTTATTTTGGGTCACATGACGTATTGACCAATCCGGTTCAGTATAATAGAACGTTTGTTTCGTCGGGGGTCATGTGAGAATCTTCAGAAGCAAAATGATACAAAAGAGACTCTGAGGTGATTTTTTTGCCGATTACAATAGTTTTTCCTATCAGAGAAATAAAATAATTATAGAATATACCTATACTTTATTAAAATAGTCGAAGGGCGTCTCACGCTCAAAAAAAAACGTACTGCGATTTCGAAAATCACTAGATTTTGGATGAAATCTGGGGAAATAATAAAGTTTCGGATGATTTCGCGCCTTTTTTTAATTTTTTTTCACTTGAGTTGGCCAATTTTTTATATAAGTGTTGTCAGGCAAAGGAATTTAAATGGAGATTCTTTGGGTATTAAAAGTAAAAATGTGTTCGTAAACATGTTCTAAACTGGTTAGAATTTAAGATTTAGGATATTGAAAACTAAAAAAATCTTTTATTTTTGAAATTTTAGCTATTAACATAGAAAAACAATATGACAATACTATTCGTATCTAATAGGGCTCGCTTTTTTTTAAATTTCCTCGCAAGAGGAAAGTATTTTAGTTACAAAAAAACATGTTTTCTCAGTTCCGTCGGTTAATCTGTATGTCTGTACGCGACAAAGCTCAAGAACTGCTTGTTCTATTTACTTCAAGTTTTGGTTAAAAATTAAAGGTCATATGATGATGACGTGGTAACATTTTGGTAAAATCCAATATGGCTGAACAAAATGGCGGTTTATTGAAATGTTAAAAAAATATTACTAACACACTGCTTAACCATTTTATCCAAATTTTGCAGAAAAATTAGGTTTGACATGACCATCAACTGATAAGTGTTACTACAAATCCAAAATGGCGGCCTAATAAAATTTTGTGAAAACTACTACATCGATTATATTCAAATTTTGATCAAAAATCAAATATTATATAGGGATGAATTGGTAAAAATGTTGAGACAAATTCAAAATGGGAGAACAAAACGGTGGCCTAATTAAATGTTTAAAAATTTATTACTAAAAATGTATGAATTGCTCACTGAATATCGATTTTTAATCAAATCTGTATAAATATTTTAAATATTTACTAAAAATGTATGATATGTATTTTCAAATACCCCCAGAACCCTACTTTCTTTCAGCCAAATCTACACAAATGTTAAAATTCCGCTGACATGTTGGCATTACACTCTTGAATTTTTAAAATGTTGACAAAAATTCATGATGTGCAGTCCTAGATACCCCTAAATGCCGAATTTTAATCAAATCTGCAAAAATTTTAAAGTCTGCTATGGTGGTGCCGCCATTTTTAATTCTCAAATATTGACTAAAATTTCATAACTTTTATTCTTAAATACTTCTAGATACTGATATTTCAGCCGAATCTGTACAAATGACAAAATTCGTTCGCTATATTGGCGCCACCATTTTGATTTTTGTTTTGCATTCTTCCCACAAATGTTAAGATCATCCGTCCCACCTGTTGACATTGTCATTTTGACACCGCCATTTTGAATTTTTAAATGCTGACACTTAAATTTTTCTAGGCACTGATTTTCAGTTTTGGCTACACAAGTAACAAAATTCGTCGGCCGTATTGGCGCCGCCGTTTTGGATTTCTAAACGTTGACTAAAAAAATTCGGATTTTTTATATCCGAAAGTGTATGCATGTCAAATTGGAAAATAATCGGTAATGGAAGTGCTGAAAATTCGTTACAAGATTTGAACCAGATATACAAACATACAATCAGACGAATAGGAAGCCGATAAAAGCGCGTTAAAAGCATTGATTTTGGTATAAAACTCTAACAGCCGTATTCACTAAAGAGGTTTAACTTTAGACAAGGTTTAACTTGACAGTTACAGGTTTAAGATTCATACCAATACTGGTACAGGGTGTTCCAGCGAGGACTGAACAGGGACCTATTTTCGACCTTCCTTGTATTTTGGAAAAATTCAAAATAGCCAATCGATGTATTTTTTCTTGTAGAATCCAAAAATATCATCGAAAAAATATTTGAAACAGAAACAAAAGAGTTACGCTATGCATCAGGTGTTTTTTAAATGGAATGTATCGTTTTTTATACGATTTTTGGAAAGAGTGATTTTTTTTATGTCCGTTCTGATTAAAAGATTTGATTTTGCGATAGCTGTTTATATTACATTTTAATGTTTTACAAACTAAAATTTTAGCTTCACCTGTTTAAAATATACGATAGGTTGGTATAGGTGATCAAGGTAAAATGACGTTTGAATGCTTTGTCGATAAAAATTGACATTATTTTAATTATTGTCGAAGTCTTCACCTAAAAAATATATATTTGACTCTGATCAAAATGAAATACTCTTTGGACGAGAGACTACAGATTGTTATGCTATTTTACAAGTGCCAAGAAAATGCAATAGAAGCAAGAAGAAGATTTATTGCAAATTTTCATAGAAATATATCCATCAATACAATTCTAAGGATAAAAAAACCTATTTGAAGAAAATAAAACTTTACATGATAGAAAAAGAAATATACAAAGAAGAAGAAATCGAGACCAGGCCATTATAAATTATTTTCAAGTTAATCCAACCAAATCTATTTCGGATGCAGTTCGGGAAGTTCAGTACGGTGGCGGTGTGAGGCGCAGAAGAGTTACCCGAGGGACTGTTCACAGGACTCTGAAAATTCATAAATTTAGGCCTTTTCGTATCCTTCCACTTCAGCACCTAACACCGGCACAAAAAGAACTTCGCTTCCAATTTGTTTCTCAAATGGTAATTCGGCAAGAAAACGAAGACCCTGATTTATTCAAAAATATTGTGTGGACCGACGAAGCTACTTTCACAACATCGGGAGTATTCAACAGACATAATAGTCACCACTGGGCCGTTGAAAATCCAAAAAAGTTCCAGACTATTAAATTTCAAGGGAGGAATTCTATTCATGTTTGGTGTGGGATAAAAAACAATAAAATTTTGGGACCAATATTTTTTAACGGGACTTTAAATGGGCACAGATATTATGAGTTTTTAGAAAACGAAATTGAAAATTTTTTGGAAGACTTACCATTGGCAGAATATCAGAATTTAATTTGGCAACATGATGGGGCGCCTCCTCATGCCGTGCATGATGTGGTTCAATTTTTAAATCGGCGCCATAACGAATGGATAGGGCGAAAGGAACATATGCTTGGCCGCCCAATAGCCCCGACCTCTCAGTTTTGGATACATTTCTTTGGGGCCATTTGAAGAACGTCGTATACAGACAACGAAACGAAAATATTCAAGAGATCATGGGAAAAATTGTCGATGAAATAAACCGCCTTAACCAGGAAACTCATATTGTAACAGCAAGTTTAGAAAGGCTACAAAGGGGTTATCGATGTTGTTTCAAGAAAAACGGCGGTCACATTGAAAACTTATGTTATTAGTAGTTTTATTTTATTATTTTTTATTGAATTTCTTTTTCTATCATGTAAAGTTTTATTTTCCTCAAATAGGTTTTTTATCCTTAGAATTGTATGGATGGATATATTTCTATGAAAATTTGCAATAAATCTTCTTGCTTCTCTTGCATTTTCTTGGCACTTGTAAAATAGCATAACAATCTGTAGTCTCTAGTCCAAATAGTATTTCATTTCGATCAGAGTCAAATATATATTTTTTAGGTGAAGACTTCGACAATAATTAAAATAATGTCAATTTTTATTGACAAAGCATTCAAACGTCATTTTACCTTGATCACCTATACCAACCTATCGTATATTTTAAACAGGTGAAGCTAAAATTTTAGTTTGTAAAACATTAAAATGTAATATAAACAGCTATCGCAAAATCAAATCTTTTAATCAGAACGGACATAAAAAAAATCACTCTTTCCAAAAATCGTATAAAAAACGATACATTCCATTTAAAAAACACCTGATGCATAGCGTAACTCTTTTGTTTCTGGTTCAAATATTTTTTCGATGACATTTTTGGATTCTACAAGAAAAAATACATCGATTGGCTATTTTGAATTTTTCCAAAATACAAGGAAGGTCGAAAATAGGTCCCTGTTCAGTCCTCGCTGGAACACCCTGTAGCAGTTTTTTTTATATCAAACGTAATTTTTGTGAAAAATTAAATAAAATTAAAGTTAATCGAGTGGATTTTTTAGCTATACCGGAACAAACCGACCGACCGTGGATAATGGAAAAACATGAGAATCTGTAAAAACCCGGAACGATAATTTTTTCACGATTAATGATATTTCCTTATGCGGAAAGTGAAAACTCGCGTCGTCACTGGCATTCGTCAACAAATGGCCACGGCTTGGGCATGGGCCATCCCCACTTCTTGGTTTATCGTAAACATTGGTCGATAGATTGTGAAAAATAGGGGACCCATGTTGGCGCATACCCCTAACGTGATTTATGAATGAGTTGTGATCTCTACTTTAATTCTTACTCTAAGGTATTTGCTGTTACGCCATACTATTAACAGTATTATAAGAATATGAATAAAATGGCGACATTCCCTCCAACGAAAAGATTTTCAAATAATTCTTTACTATCAGTATCTATAGTGTTTCCATCAAATGTCAAGTACGAGAATTGTTCCCGCAGAATCGTGCAATTTTCGGCAACGTATTACGTAAATCGAGTCTAAAAGTGTACTAAAATACGAAAAACAGTGCAAACCTACTGTGGAAATGGAGGAAACTCCTGATTCGTCTCCTGAAATAAGGAAATTTTGCCTCTTTTAAAATGAATATTATAAACCAACAAACAGTCTAAAAGTGTACTAAAATACGAAAAACAGTGCAAACCTACTGTGGAAATGGAGGAAACTCCTGATTCGTCTCCTGAAATAAGGAAATTTTGCCTCTTTTAAAATAAATATTATAACCCAACTTTATTAGAGTGAAAAGTTAAATTGTCAGCTGACATCCTACCTTCACCCTATTGGCGGTAGCTACTAAAAGAAGCCGTAGCCTTTGCTACCTGTGGCCCTAACTACTGTGGTCTTTGCTACAAGGAATCCAACCCTTAAGCAGTATGGCGACAGGACGAACGCGTATTCAATCAGATATGGAAAATAGTGGGAAAAATCCGAAATTAGCATGTTTCCATTGTAAAAAACAGTTGGAAAGTGCGGAAAAGTGCATAAAATGTTGCGAAAACTTTCAGCCTTCGTGCCTAAAACAATCGGCAACAAAAAAATCCGCTGTTTGCGTACACCAAACAACAGGCAGTGAAAACAACTCGATGTCGGTCAAAGACAAAGACAATATATATGAAATTGAACTTATGTATCTCAAGAAGATAATTCATGAATTAGAGGAAAAAAACTCAATTTTAGAAGAAAATAACAAACTATGGAGAGAAAAGGCAACTTTCTTAGAAATCTCCCTAAAGGAAAAAAACGAAAAGGAAAAAACCGACGTTAAAAGAGGCAAACAAAAAGTAACTCCCATTGCCCCCCCTACCTATCCTCATAACAGTGGCCCTAGCCAAAAAATTTCAAAAGTACAGCAACATGCTGAATGTGACACAATAGTTGATCCACCATCTGACACAAATGCAACTTCCGACTCCGGAGCAATAGCACCATCAATCAGAGAAAGTTCTCCCTTTGTAAAACCGAGTTCAACAGAAGTAGCAACAACTGCTAATGGAAACGTGCAAACCGATATTCTTGAAAGTGACGGTGGCCAAGCGCGTGATTCTTGGATTGAGGTTAGAAGAAAAAACAAAGGAAAACCAAATAAAAGCAGTCGCCCTGAGCCATTGAGGGGTGAAAACCAAGCCGCATCCTCGCTGAAAGTAGCAGAACGGATGGCCTACCTGTTTATTTCCGGTCTAGATCCAAATACGGAAAGCCAAGACATCTTGAATTATCTGAACAGCCAAAATCTACAAAATAACTGTACATGTGAAAAAATGAGAACAGTCAAAAGTAAGTCACAAAGCTCTTTCAAACTTGGGGTGCCGATCACAAGAAGAGATGAGTATATGTCTACCTCGCTGTGGCCTAAAGGAATGGTAGTTAACCATTTTTTGAATTTACAGCGCCAAACATTGGTGAGACATTAAATAAATCCCAACCATCAGTGCGCAAGGATAGTGACTTATTTAATATTAAGATTTACATCTTAACATACGTTCAATTAGAAATAAAATTGAAGAAACAGAAGCTTTTCTTTCTGATCCACAAACTAAAAAATATAATTTTCTGTGTTTCACTGAACATCACCTTACGGATGATGAAATTCTCTTATTAAGAATTAATGACTTTAAGGTAACGTCCTTCTATACTAGGAAAAAGTCAAAACATGGTGGTACTGTTATTTTAAGTAATACTAGTTTTGAGTGTAAAAATGTAGATGTTTTAGTCAGTATGTCTCTGGATTGCCATTTTGAGCTAGCGGCAACTGAAATAAAAAATCTTAACTGTTTAATTTTAACCACGTATAGAGCTCCTGATGGAGATTTTAATGTATTTTTAGAGTCTATGTCAAAGGTTTTAGATTATGTAGTGTCCCGGAATATTAATTATGTTATACTAAACGGAGATTTTAATATTAGCTTTAACCTCAAAACCAAACGTAAAACTGACCTTTTGGATTTGCTTGGTAGCTATAACTTGGAGCAGAAAGTTTATCTAAATACAAATAATGTCAACTGTATTGATAACATTTTTATAAATTTTGCTGGAGATTTACCCTATAAGACTACTGTTTTCAATCCAAACCTGTCGGACCATTATGCAATTGATATTGAAATCTGTATGGAGGAAAAAAAATTGAAATTAAATGAAATACATGCTGAGTATAGACCAATAATCAGAGTGGGTATGTGTAAACTTTATTTGACCCTGGAGGAGTAGACTTGGGATTTTCTATCGTTTGAAGGAGGTGAAGTGGACGAAGTCTTTGATGCCTTCCTGCATACCATACTCTCGGAGATAAACAATGCATTCCCATTAGTTAAAAGAAAAAACAGCCCTAATAGCACAAACATCATATGGTTTGATAACGAGTGTAGGCATATGAGGGAAATTTTAAAGCTATTACAAGAACTGCATGAAATGAGGCCAACACCAAACACAAAAACTAATGTATTAAATTTCGTAATGCAGTACAAAAAACATCTGGCCAATACCAAAAAGCTTGCGTATACCAACCACATATTAAACTCAGCAAACACAATAAAGGCCTCTTGGAGAGTAATAAATTCCTTTAGAGAGAGTAGCTCTGGTTCTGCCTCGGATGAGTCCCTGAGTGCCAACCAGTTTAACGAGTTCTTTGTAGGAGTAGCAGAGAGTGTATTGGCATCACTTCCAGCAACACACGAGGATCATATTTTCTTTTTAGAACAACAATATAGTGGAGTCAAGATTTACTTTTCGGGAAGTAGGCTTTATACAGGTAAGAGATGCAGTAAATTTACTAAAGGATAAATCAAGTAAAGACTTATATGGCATGAATGCATCTATGATCAAACAGCTTAAAAACCAGCTAATATCACCCTTAACCAAATTAATAAACTTTAGCATTAGAAAAGGTATATTCCCTGCTTCTTTAAAGCACTCAAAAATAGTTCCAGTATTTAAGAAAGGTGAGAAAAATAACCCATCAAACTATAGACCCATCTCCTTGATTCCCATTTTCGCGAAGGTTTATGAGATCATTTTAAAGGACCAACTTTACAGGTACTTTGAAGACAATAACTTATTTACTCCCTTTCAGTTTGGCTTTAGACAGAAGAGCTCAACCACTGGTGCCATAACCGATATGCTGGAGTATCTAGTGAGTGTCTTCGAGGAGCAGCAGTATGTAAGTGCTACGTTCTGCGACCTCTCGAAGGCTTTTGATTGTGTGTCTCACGAGATCTTGTTGGACAAGTTGCGACATTATGGAGTCGGAGAGTTGAGCATTCACCTGCTGGGCAGTTATCTGGCGGGAAGGAGACAGCGGACTTTTTACAGGGAGCATCTGTCGGAGACAGCGCTGAGGTCAAACATGGTGTCCCCAGGGTTCCGTACTGGGCCCCCTTCTATTCTTGATTTATTTATATAAATGATTTGCAGCTTGCAGCGCCCACAGCAAAATTGTGGCTCTTTGCTGATGACACCACTGTGGCGAGAAATGGAGGGGAGCTGCAGAACTTGTTGGATGTCAGCCAGCAAGATGTGCGGAATCTAACAGATTGGTTTGTAGCTAATCGCCTGTCCCTGAATGCAGAGAAGACCGTTGCAATGATCTTTGGACTACGGGAAACTCCAGAAGACAATTCTGAGATGGCAAAGTTCCTGGGGGTACACCTGGACCCGAAACTCACTTTCGAAAGACACTTGGAACATGTAGCTCGGAGGCTTTCAAGTAGCCTATATTTGCTGCGTTGTCTGGTGCTTCCACTTACAGTAATGATGCAGGCATTCCATGCAACATTTCAGTCAGTAGCAACCTATGTACTGCTGGCCTGGGGACATTCCTGTCATTCCGCAAGGGTATTTGCTCTTCAGCGTAAGGCTATTCGAATAATAGCAAAGAAGGGATACAGGGAGGATGTCAAGCAAACCTTTATTGAACTAAGAGTACTCACTATACCATCAAGATACATTTATGAATGCCTTATGTATACTCACAGGAACAGCAACTGCTATACCACTAACAATGTCTATCACAATTACCCAACAAGGAAGTGAGGCAACATAAGAATGGACTTTTTGCGGCTTCAGAGAGAAGCCGACTCTCAGTGAACTATTATGGACCCTTGCTTTATAATAAATTGCCAAGACATTTGAAAAACTTGCCTTCTCCAAGGTTTAGCTCAAATATCAAGCGAATTCTTTTGGATAATGCTTTTTATGACATTAGTCAATTTTTAGATTTTAATTTTAACATTTGAGGATTGTTTTATTTTTTTTTTTTACATTTTATTTTATTAAATTAAGTAATAATGTAGGTGTTATGTCTTTAATGGACCTATATTTTAATAACTATTTTATATTGCATACTGACTTTGGCAAAAATTTGTAAATTTAATGCTGTAATATATTGAATTTGAATTTGAATTATACTGTACAAGAAATTGTTGAACGATGTTCCCTAATGACTGGAATTGGAAAGTCTACCGTTTTCAAATTATTGCGGGAGAGAAAGTTAGCAGGTCAAGTGGAACCTCCCGTGAAAATTCCAAAAATATCAGCAAAAGTCTGATGAAGACACCAAATGTGCAATTCGAAGAAAAGTTCACTCTTTTTATTTTAAAAAAGGAATACTCACTCTATAAAATCTTAATAGAGCTCGGACTTTGATAAGTAGAAAACTCTTAAGGACAACTTTAAAAAACACGGAAAAGCATAACCGAAAAATACTTTTACTGGAAAGCGATGAAATTGTTTGCTGGCGACGAAAATACTTGAGAAGTATAAGCAGTACCGCAGGGGGCAAAAAAAATTTCATCTTGATGAGTTCGAAGGCCGTTTAACGGGTATTAAAGTTTCTTCGGGAAAAGAGAAGAGACCAATAATTGCATACACTGGAAGTGAAGGTATGCTAAATTTTTTGTCGTGCCGGACGGGAGATTAGCATGAGCACATGAATTCGGATGTTTTCGAAGACTATTTTGGTGAAATAATAAAATATCTTCCGTCTGGTTCGGTAGTGGTTATGGACAACGCAAGTTATCATTCACGGCGCAAAGAGAAGACACCAACTTCATCTTTGAGAAGACCAGAAATTATCGACTGGCTAATTACCAAAGGTATTGAATTTAAACCCAGTTTGATAAAGAAAGAACTACTAGCCATAGCAAGATTACACAAAAATCGTTTTATGAAATATGCCGTGAAAGATATAGCAGAAAAATAGAATGTAACTGTGCTGGGCTTACCGCCCTATCATTGCGAACTAAATCCTTTAGAAATTATATGGGCCCAAGTGAATGGATTTGTAGGAAAACAAAACACGACGTCTAAAATTAAAGATGCTAAGCTGCTGTTTGATCAAGCCACTAAGGGAAGTGACACCAGAGAACTAGCGAAAAGCAGTCCAGTATGTGAAGAAAATGTGGGTCTTGACAACGGAATCGACCCTTTAATAATAATGTCGGTAGGTAATGACAGTTCCTCAGATAACGATTATCTAAATATATTATGCACATATTATATATAATTTTTATTTTGTTAAAATAAAACTTCGTTAAATTTAAATTCTTTCTATAAGTATCCAATCGCACGCCTTTGACGTACCATTTTCAGGGATTATGAACGGATACCAATAGGTAAACCGCATAAATTGACCCAAAACCGGGTGGTACTACCTGCACTTGATGAAAAGAAAGATTTTGCAATGAGATCAATTCCAAGCTATATGTAGAAGTGGCATAAATTATTAGTGGGTTACCCTGTTGTCCTTTTGCATACCTAATGAGGTTTTATTGCTCTATATATACAATGAGGGCATAAAGTCTGGAAACCTTGAGATATGTCAAAAACTATACAAGTTGGGTAAAAAAGTTTCATATAAAAGTTGTATAGTTCTTTACGATTAATGATTCAAAAATGTCTTGAAATATACAGGGTGTTTTAAAATCAATTTACACGCCAAAACTTCAGACTCTCTAATGGAACACCCTGTATATTCATTTTAAGAATCTACATGAAATTCTGATCATATTTTATTAAGCATACCCTATCTCTAAAGTCAACTGTTTTTGAGATAAAAAAATAAGAAAATAGAAATTTGGCTTTAAACAAAATGAACTCATTTCCCTATGCATAGTGAAACCTGGTGGATTATTTTAGAACTCCCATAGAAACTGTCATGTACTGACAATAAACTGTGTCAATTTTTAACATATTGTTGGAGAGTTACTTTTTTCCTGATAAAAATGCTTTCAGAAAGAGAAAGAATAGAGATTCTTATGATGTTTGGATGGGGAGATCGCCAAAGAAATCTTGACGAAGTATGGTGAACTTTTTAATAATACGCATCCCGAGCGAGGACAAGCAATTGCAAAATCCACAGTTAGCAAAATTATCAAAAAATTTCGTGATCATGGTTGTGTAAAAGATCTTCCCAGGACAGGTAGGCCAAAACTAAATGATGATATGAAATTGAATGTTTTACTCAGTTATAACGAAAATCGACATTTACCTACAAGTCAAGTAGCATTAGATTTAAACCTTAGTCAATCATCGGTAAAAAATATTCTGCACACGGCAAAGTATCATCCCTACAAAATAAGATTAATCCATGAATTAAATGAAGACGACTTTGACCGCCGACTTGAGTTTTGCGAAAGTATGCAAGAGCGGTGCAACCTGGATCCATT
Source organism: Kuschelorhynchus macadamiae (assembly GCA_030620095.1). Classification (NCBI taxonomy): domain Eukaryota; kingdom Metazoa; phylum Arthropoda; class Insecta; order Coleoptera; family Curculionidae; genus Kuschelorhynchus; species Kuschelorhynchus macadamiae. The sequence goes on from JAUTXW010000598.1 coordinate 1,010,936, forward strand.
CTTTTGTAGAAATATTTTATTTTCCGATGAAGCCACCTTTTTTCTTAATGGTACTGTCAACCGACAAAACTGTAGATATTGGTCTACAAAGAATCCCCATTGGGCTCAAGTGGCTCAGACGCAATATCCCGAGAAAATCAATGTTTGGGCTGGAATATTTCAAGATAGAATTATAGGTCCCTACTTTTTCGACGTAAATTTACCCGGCGAAATTTATCTTGATTTTTTACAACTCGAGTTGATTCCTGCCTTAGCTCAATTGTATCCAGGTAATGAGCCCGATATGCCTACTGCAGCAATGTGGTTCCAACAAGATAGAGCACCACCTCACTACGCGCTACCTGTTCGGCAGTATCTCAGTGAAATAACAGGTGGATAGGACGTCGTGGTCTCTACGAATGACCGGCCAGGTTCCCGGACTTAACTCCCCTAGATTATTTTCTGTGGGGATATTTAAAGAGCAAAGTTTATTTGAACAGACCTCCTAATATCGATGCGCTGAAAAACCGTATAAGAGATGAAATCCGACAAATCCCACCTACTTTCATTCGAATCTACAAGAGTTTATCAATCGATTAGGATATTGTCAGGAAGTGAACGGACAACAGTTCCAGCATTTATTACGTTAAAACACATCATTTAGAATTTTAGACTGTCGTTGTTAATCGTTATTAAAAAATTTTATAAAACAGTTTTCTCTTTTTTTTTCTCAAAAGCAGTTGACTTTAGTGATAGGGTATGCTTAATAATATATAATCAGAATTTCATGTAGATTCTTAAAATGAAATAATATACAGGGTGTTCCATTAGAGATTCTGAAGTTTTGGCGTGTAACTTGATTTTAAAACACCCTGTATATTCCAAGGCATTTTTAAATCATAAATCGTAAGGAACTATACAACTTTTATATGAAACTTTTTTACCCAACTTGTATAATTTTTGACATATCTCAAATTTTCCAGACTTTATGCCCTCATTGTATATATATATTTCTGAAACAGACTATAGTAGCACATATATATTAACGTTTCAAACATTTCTATTGGGCGCCATTTTGTTCCATCATACTGGATTTCTACCACATTGCCACACTTGATTTTTGGGCATAATTTAAAATAAATTGAATAAGTATTTTTTACAGTGATACATCGCCATTTTGTTCCGTTATGTTGAATTCACATATTATATTTAATTTTTCTGCAATATTGAAAGTTAATTGAATAAAATTGTTTCATGTTGATTTAAAAAAAAATATTTGCCCGCCATTTTGTTCCTTCATCTATATCACACTTAATGCTTGCTCAAAATTGAAAATTAATGTAATGAGTAGTTTTTCAGGCTGATTTTTTAAATATTTTACTATGTCGCTCGTTTGCTGTCTTATATTCATACCAAATTGTTACTAGTTCATTGTTATGTAACACTTGATTTGTATGCAAAATGGGGTAAATTGGATAATTAGTTTTTTAATAATACTTTTTTTAACGTTTCACCAGGTCGCCATCTTGTTACGGCATATGGGATATTTACTAAAATATTACCAAGTTATCCCCATATGAGCCTTTAGTACCATAGTTTTACTAGTTCATCTCTATACCACAATTAATTATGTAAAGATTTTATTAAGCTGCCATATTTTTCCACCATCTTAGATTCGTACCACAATTTTACCAGTTGATTCTTACATAATAATCGATTTTGGACTGGATAAGTTTTAGTAATAATTTTTTAACATTTCACTAGGCTGCCATTTTGTTTCGCCAAATTGGATTTTTACCAAAATGTTGCCAGGTCATCCCTATATAAACCTTAATTTTTATTGGGCGCCATTTTGTTTCAACACATTGGATTCCTACTAATATTTTACCAGTTTCTAACTATTCCACAGTTTTTTTGGTATAATTTAAAATATCCTTGTATCACATTTAGTTTTCTTCCAAAATTCTATTTGGCCGCCATTTTGTTCCGCCATCTTGGATTCGTACAAAAATTTTACTAGATGATACATAATGATCGATTTTTGTATTTTTTAGTAATAATTTTTTAACATTTTAACACCTATTTTTTTGCTAATAAAGGGATTTTATTTTAAATACAGAAAAATAGCCGATTACTGAAGTATAAATAGGTCAAATTATATCAAAAGGAGCTCAAACTCTTGGTTTTTAAGTCCATACGCAGCCTAAAATAGTCGCAAAAACCGTTAAAAAATGGCCAAAATCGCCATTTTTAATGTTGATGCCACACTTTTTTCCCGCAGATGTATTCGGACCCTTAATCTACATCCCAAAATCTAGCGATTCCAAAAAAAATCCAGTGTTTAGAGAAATGTTCCTCAAAAATGACAGTGTGTCTGCATTACATTACGATTGGTCAAATCCAGCGTGGGTATCTGTAGGAACGTGATTGGTTGCAGCCCGTGAGTAATAAGTACTGTTATTTGACCAACGTATTGATAATTGAAGCATTATTTTAGTTAGTCGTAGACATAAGGGGATTTCCATACTACGCCCCAAACAGATGAGTTTTTTTTTTAATAATTAGAAGTTAGAAGAACGTAAAAATTTATTATTAGCAGCAAATGCATTACACCTGCATATTTCGCAGTTTTATAAACGTGCCACAAAGAATCCGTTTCCCTTGAAATTTATGTTCCACCATAAAATACTTTAGATGCTCGTCTTGCCTTGTATACCATCGCCGTACCTTTTTTTTTCTAGACGAATAGGTCAAATAAACGTATTTTACGATTATTAAACGAATTATTTTACATATTTATTAGAAATTTTTCGCCGAGTCAGCTTTCGCCGCACACGGCATCATCGTGCTGCATAACTCTGTAATTAATACTGAATTTTTCCATAATAGGCCTAGTTCATGAACGAAATACACGTCTTGGTTACATGGACTTGTACTAGAGTACGAGGTAATCTAAACTAGGTGGTCGCGATATTATAGACTATGTACAGGGTTTTTCCTTATAATTTGCCACCCTTTTAAATCTTTTGTTTCAAAAGATACAAAAAAGTGGTTAATACGAAACTTGTAGGATTTCATCTGAAGATTTACGTAGCACACAAAATCAAAAACAAATGACTATCGAAAAATATAGAAATCACCATGAACTTTCTTATTTTAAATGGAACACCCTGTATATTTTTAAATTAGATGCGCTTCATTGTCCTCTTTTCAAAAAATATATAACAATAAATAAAATCTATATTTAGAACAGTGGTTTTTAAGCTATTCACCTTCAAACACATTATGAGGTGCTTAACTTACTATATTGGATTTAGATCAGCCATGTCAAACATGCATGCGGCCCATTGAGCATTTTTCTGCGGCCCAAATCAGTTTTGAAAACAGCCAGATAATGCGGCCCGCGAGCAAGTTGAAAATCGTTTTTGAAAGCGCGCGCCGCTGCAACAACGATTGGTATAATAAAATGTACAATTGTACATAGTGCCATCTATGTTTAGGAGGATGAACTACACATATTCAACCTAAAAACTAAAGCCAAACGTTATCTACAAACAACAAAACGAACATTCTAGAAAGATCTCGAGAAATCACAATCCGAATATAAGCCGTGTTCGATTGAGTTCAGTCGTTCAGTGTATAGTCAGTTGCGATAGATAAAGTTTCGAGTTAAGTGCACTTATTGTTACAACACTTAACAGTACTTATTATAATTTATTTCGGATACAGATTTTAACATGTCTCTTTCAAAACCAAGTGGAAGTAAGAGGAAACTTGTAGAAGAGCATCGTATCTTTCAAGAAAAGTGGGAATTAAAGTTTTTTTGCTGTGAAGTGAAAGAAAAAAATTATTTGTTTGATTTGTAATAGTACAGTCGGTGTCCCAAAATTATATAATATAAAACGTCTCTATGATATTCATAAAACTATGTTTGGCAAGTATACAGGCATGGTCAGAGACGAAAAGTTAAATAAGTTAAAATCACGGTTGAAAGATCAGCAGCTTATGTTTACACGTCCAACGCAAGAAAATGAATCTGTCCTTCAAGCGAGGTACGTACTGTCGGAGTTGATCGCGAAACACTCAAAACCAATGGTTGAAGGTGAATTTATAAAAGAGTGCCTTCTAAAGGCCGCGGAAATTGTAAGTCCCGGGAACGTGAAGGCATTTCAAAATATATCCTTGTCTCGGAATACTGTCGCTGAAAGAGTTACTGAGTTGGCTGCCAATATAAGTGATCAGATAAAAACAAAATCAAACTCTTTCATTGCATTTTCTATTGCCTGTGACGAAAATACGGATGTGTGTGGTGTGGCGCAACTCGCTGTTTTTCTTCGTTCGGTTGATACATTGAATTAGTATTATTGCATGATACAACTGGGAAGGATATTTTCAATGCTGTTTATGGACTTCTGCAAAAGTACAATTTAGATTTGTCAAAACTGAAACAGACGGAGCTCCTTCAATGACTGGAGTAAAAAATGGCTTCGTTAAAATATTACAGACAAAGATCAGAGAAACGGGCAGTGACAAACCAGATTTTCATCATATTCATTGTATAATCCACCAAGAAGTTTTATGCTCAAAAGTGATCAAGTTGGAAAGTGTTTTAAAATCAGTGAAAAAAATTATTAACTTCATAAGGTCACGAGGCCTTAATCAGCGACAGTTTTCTGCATTTTTACGTGATTTAGATAGTGAGTATACTGGTTTATCATACTATGCAGAGGTGCGATGGCTTTCGTATTCTATGGTACTCGACCGGTTTTGGAAACTCAAAGAAGAAATGCGCGTTTTTATGGAAACAAAAGGAGAAGATGTCAGTTTATTATGCGATGTACCTTTTTTACAAGATCTTTCATTTATGGTAGATATCACAAAACACTTGTCGGACTTAAATACGAAATTGCAAGGACACGTTAAGTTATTACAGATATGCAACATTTTCTGACTTGTAAGGCATGTCAGGAAAGCACAAGTGTCCCAATATCATACAAAATATATTCAGAGAAAATGAGAAGCCTTCTGACAGAATTTGAAAAGCGTTTTCAGAATTTTAAGACCCAAGAAAACAATTTTTCTCTATTTACTGGTCTTTTCACTATCGATATTGATAACGTTCCCCCTCACTTGCAAATGGAAGTAATTGAGAGTCAGTGTCAGACCCATTTAAAACAAAAATGTGATAGTGTATGGTACATTCGAATTTTATAAGTACTTTTAAGTAACTCTCAATTTGGTTTTCAAGAGCGAACAGGCACAAATGATGCAATGTTTTCCTTTCTGGAGGACCTTTATTTGAGGCTCAATGTGGGGGATGTAACTGTTGCAGCGTTTTGTGATTTTAGCAAAGCGTTCGACTGCGTAAATCATGAGATACTGCTTGGCAAGCTCTTTAATTATGGGTTTAGAGGTGTTGCTCTGCAGTGGTTTAGGTCTTTTCTGTCAGGTAGAAAACAGATTGTGGGGTCAATGGGCACTTTATCTGATAGATGTTCCATAGACCACGGAGTTCCACAGGGTTCAGTACTTGGCCCTATTTTGTTTCTTCTCTACATAAACGACCTTGCATCTCTTGATATAGGAGGTCGCTTCACAATTTTTGCTGATGACACGAACATTTTATGGTCTCATAAAGAACAGGAATCACTATTGCGTGTAGTATCAGAAGATTTAATGATAATAAAACAATGGTGTGATGCCAATCTTTTGTCCCTAAATGTAGCTAAAACCAAGTTAATAAGTTTTAAGTTTGTTTGCAAGGATCACATAAAGATTCAGGATGTACCATTGGATTTTAATGATTGCAATAAATTTCTTGGTTTATTGATAGATAATAGGTTGAAATTTCATGACCATATTTCAGCCTTAAGAAAGAAACTGGCTATTGGGTGTTACGCTGTCAGGGTTATTGCAAATGAACTTGGTTCAGCAGCTGCAAAATTGGCATATTTCTCCCTTGTAGAAAGTCTATTTAGTCAGTCAGTATCTATTTAGTTCTGTATTTGTGTTACAAAAGAGAGCAGTTAGGTTTGTTTGTCGCAGTGCCCCTAGAGAGACTTGTAGACCTTTATTTAAAAACTTAAAAAAATTTTGACTTTGAGTCGTCTTTTTATACTTGAGACAACTTGTTTAATTTATAAAAAGTTCGGAATACATCTTATTGACACTGCCTCTTCTAATAGACCTTATAATACTAGACAAAACTGCAACATTCCAATGCCAATTCCGCGAACTGAATTGACTAGGAACTCCATAGTATATTTAAGTATTAAGATCTTCAACCATCTACCAAATAATCTTAAAACAGCACGATCTCTAACATGCTTCAAAAAGTCAGTTGGATCAGTTCTTAAAGACAAGGCATTTTATAATCTGAATGAATATTTTGAGTGCAACTGGGAGTAAAACTTAAGTTATCGAATTTTTTAATGTGTTCTTTTTTTTTTTGGAAAGTGTTTAGTCATGATACTTCCGTTAGCATTAGTCACAAATTGCTTTATTTTTTATCTATTTTTCTTTATATATATATATATATATATATATATATATATATATATATATATATATTGTTTTATAGTATACTAAGCTTTGTCCACAAATACTATGTATTTACGATAATAAAGCATGTTTGAATTTGAATTTGAATTTGAACTTTCCTGCTCAATACCAAGAAATGAGAAAATTTGCCTGTAAAATCCTGTCAATGTTTGGAAGTACCTATAAGTGTGAAGAACTATTTTCTTTGATGAAAGGAAACAAATCTCCCACAAGATCGCGATTGACGGACGCACACTTGGACGCACTTTTAAAAGTTATTTCCGCCGATAAATTCGCGCCACAAATAGACAACTTAATCAAAGATGTCAAATATCTGGCAAAAGAATTTAATGTTTGAAGTTTTTTGTAATGTCCTTTTTATTGGAGATTTAATAAACAGACTTGTCCTATAATAGTACTTTTTCTCAAGATTTTCAGTAATTTGTCTTTTTTAAGATAAGATTTTGCGGCCCACCTAGTCGATCGACAATTAACGGAGATAAGAGAGTAGTGCATTTATATCCAACTACTCTCTACTTTTCCTAGGTAGGTACCAATTTTAGTGTGGAAGGATTCTCATTTCCGCGTTTCACAACTAAATAGGCCAGGATATAAAAAACGAGGTAGTAGAGAAAACTGTAATCCTTGGAAAACGTATTTTGCTATGGGCGTGCGGGAAATTCTACTTTCCGCATTTCCTATATAAATATACTATTTCTGCACTCGACTAAACATGAAAAAGTACCACTGTCGGTATTTCTTACTTGTCTTCCCCCACCCCTATTTATATTTAAATACAAATTTAAAATGGTCCTTCATTGGAGCCATTAAAATATGGTTACTTTACTCTTTCATATAGCAAGTACCATCTGTATAGGAAAACATTAAAATTTTAGGCACTGAAAATACCGTAACGCGTAGCGTTTACACGTAGCCGAAAGAAACAATGGAAAATCATTTCTGGTATGAAATTACTATTCAAATCTCGCGTCGTATTGCTTCGTTCGATACCCGAGCGCGAGTACCAGTACACACACCTCTAAACGGGTACCACCGCCGTGGTATCGTGCTATACACACACACAATGCTATTATTCGAAAGTCTCCAATGATAGTCGTACCTATTTGTGTGGACTCGTGCGGTTGTTGTTTTGTTGTTTCGCGATAAATGTCCGCTTCGCTTCCCCCAGTTTCCGGTCGGTAGGACGGTTTGCTTCCTGGCACTACCCCGGTACTTCCGGACCCGGGGATCAGTTTTTCCTCCGGTTAACTAACTAACGGTGAACGAAGAAAACAATTCCTTCGTTTTCGAGTACTGCGGCTCCCTGGACGGTACTACCCCGGCTTCCTGGCCAGGATTTGTGCTACCTACGGTCAACAGGGGTTTGTCAGAAACTGTGTAATACATCGGATAAGTTCGTAACAAGTACATTCAGTGCCATTTGTTATTATTTATTATAAAACTAGTAAGGAATTCGGTTTGTAGGAGTGTTCGTATAACGTAATATTATTTATTGATGTCAACTGTAGTCCAGCCTGTAAAAGAGTTAAGGCGTGTATATGATTCCACTGAATATAACTTGGTCGTTGGGTGAATTATTGCAAATATAGTTCGCAGTATTTAATTCATTTTTGAATTCATATATTTTTTTTATTTAGACGCTGAGATTTAATAAGTTTGAAACAAAGTTAATAGCAAAAACTATAACTAAAAGAGAAAAAAATATATTCCAAACAAGTTTCTAAAATGGCAACAAACAATGTCCTTAACTACAATGGAAAAAACAAAACAAAAAAGACACATATTATATATATATTAACATTTTAGTCCAGTCAAACTGTCGAAAAAGAGGGCGAAAATGGAAAATTTCCCTAAATACTATTTTTTTTAGGAATCACTAGCTTTCGGTTGTAGAATAAGGGTCCGAATTCGCACCTGCGCGTATTAGCGTTCTTTTGTAGCTATTTTAAGTTCTATATAAGCAAATCGAAATCAACGAATTTTGATTAAAGAAGAGTTTGAGCCCTTTTTTGAGTTTTTCTGTATTTAAAAAAATCCCTTTATTAGTAAAAACACTAGCGATTTTGTTGTTAAACTATAAGCCATTGTAGCATCTTTATTAGTGTATACTTTAGTAGATCCAACCATAAAGTTAGCACTTTTTTACCATTTTAATGTCAGCTGTTTATGGTACTTGTTGGTCTTAATTTGTTCATTAGACTCTATATAAGCTTTCATTTGAGCCCCTACAGATGTCTTTTTGATCATTTACGCCAGAGACATCATCATTTTAGGCTTAATTTTCGAGTTTCTTGATAAATATATGAAAATTTTTTTTTAGTATTATCGTACTTAAAATCGCAAATATTCCTATGAATGTATAAAACCGGATCATAATTAACAATTTAAGGGGTTTAAGAAGCTATTTTGACTATTAGGGCTTAAAAAATGGCAATTTTTAACTCATTTTTATTTTGCGTTAAAATTTTTCACAATCAAATTCATTTTTTGTGTTCTCTCATACTTCCACTCATTGTAATGTGTTTATTACTTTAAAACAAACATTTTAAGGGGTTTTAGAATTAGTTTTGACTATTTGGTCCCAAATATTCATCATTTTTGCTTAATTCCGATTCTTTTTTTATTAAAATTTCGCGTTTATTGAGAAATAAATAAATTCTGTTAGGTTTTTGCGGTATAATAAGTTACAAATACCCATTTAAATTTATAAACAGTTAATAATAAACATTTTTAAGGGATTGGGGAATCTATCTTTTACATTTTGGGTCCGGCAAGTCGTCATTTTGAGTCCCATTTTAGAGTTTTTGCGGAAAATTTCGCATTATTTGATAATATAAATGACATTTTTTTGAATGCTATCGTATTTTAATTTTTAAATATTTACTTTAGCGCATAGAACAGTTTATTGCAAACATTTTTGGGGATGTAAGAAGCCATTTTCTTAACTTGGGCCTAAAAAATAGCAATTTTTAGCTCAATTTACGTAAAATTTACTTACTTGTAAAAAAGAATTTCGTTTCTTTATTATTTTATCATACTTTAAGTCATGAATGTTTTTTTAATTTATTTAGTACTTCAAAATGAAAATTTGATATAATTTTAAAAGTATATATTCTATTCAATAAATTTTTTTTAGTCATTTATTCGATAAAAGTTTGTATCTATTTTTTTGTATGATGTTAATGTAGGTATAAGGTCAAAGAATTAAAATAATTGAAATAAACCAGGAATGGTTTTTTTGGGAACTATCATTGCAATAAACTGAATCAGGAGTGTTTGAGAAATGAGGTAAAATCAAAAATCAAGTAAAACTGACGATTCCTTGGGAGCAAATGGTCAAAACTAATTCTGAAACCCCTTAAAAATGTCTGTTTTTAAATACTACACACATTACAAATAAAGTTAATTAGTGATAGAATGAGAAAACACAAACAAATTGAATTTGATTGTGAAAAACGCGAACATTTTTCGCAAAATAAGTGAAAAACGAACTAAAAATTACGATTTTCTTAAAACCAAATGGTCAGAATGTTTTCTTAAATCCCTTAAAATGTTAATTATGATCTGTTTTAAAAATTCATAGGAAATTTGCAACTTTAAGTACGATATCTCAAAAAAAAGTTCATTTGTTTTGTCAAGAAACGCGAAATTTTACGTAAAAACGCAAAAATTGAACTCGAAATGACGAAGAAATCGAGCGTAAATGGACAAAAAAACTTCTGTCAAATAAAAGCTTAGGGTTTAAAAACCGAATTAGGACCAATAAGTTTCATAAAGAGTTTGATCGAATGAAATGTTTAGAAAGAAATGGTTTTGAAGAAAATTCGTTTCCTTAAAATATGATGTTTTTCATATATATATTTTCATATATTAAAATGGTCAAAAAATGGTTAAAGATGCTTCAATGGTTTATAGGGAAAAAAAATTAATAACATTGTTTTTTGCTGATAAAGTGATTTTGTTTTTTAAATTCAGAAAAACGGCCAAAAATAGCCGATTGCTCGGGTTTAAATAGGTTAAATTACATCCAGAAGGGCTCAAAATCTTTGTTTTTAAATTCGTAATCAAAATCCGTTGGCCGATTTTGATTGGCTCACATAAAACCTAAATAAACCAGCCGCAAAAACAATTAAAAAGCGTACAAAATTACCAAAATCGACATTTTTAAGGGTGTTGCCCCACCTCTCTCGCAGGTGCAAAGGCGGTCTGACTATAACGTGGTTGCGGGGTGAATTATTGCGAATATTCCATAGATGTTTGGCAATATCTAATAATAACGTTCAAGAGGTGGATTTATTCAACAGATGTTCAATTGAAATTCATTTAAAGAAATTATAAATCAGGCAGGAATGGGGTTTTAATATTTCTATAGTTCATCTGATGACTCATTTAAAATGAATCTTTTCGGTTACTTATATTTGAGGTTTTTCAATACATACATGTGTCAACAAACAAATATTTACCGAAGGTCAATTGCCCCTGGTCTTTTGTATAATAGATCAGATGCTTTAACAGTATTTACTCTAAATATGCAAGTAATTTCAATGTAATGTTTTCTGTTTTGTATATAAAATATCAAATTGTCTTTAAATTAATTAAATTTCTAGCACAATTAGATTAGTACTTTTTGGACATTCTACTATGAAAGTTAGTAGACCTGATTTTTTTGTATTAACATATATGTTTGTTTTATTATTGTTTTATAAATATGCCTAAAGTGTTCGTTTTATGTACATTAATATATATTTTTACTTCCCTCATAAGAGGAAAGTATTGTAATCGTGGAAAAATCACCCTCCGAAATTCTTGCAGATTTTTTCGTTCTCAGGCCCCCGGACCCCTCGCCGGACCCCGAACAACATGTTCTTGCATTTCCGTCAATCTGTCGGTATGTCCGTTTGTACACGGCATAGCTCAAAAACTACTTATCGGAGTATCCGATCCGTAAAAAATCCAATATGGCGGAACAAAATGGCGGCCTGGGGGAAATGTTTGATAAATTATTACTGGTTTCATTCAGTGTTCAGGTCTCGTGGAGTAAAGATCCCTGAAGATTCCTCGTGCAATCGAAGGCGAAACGTCGGATAGTATTTCCAATTTGACACGATCTAATCCCAAGAACCATTTATACACAATAAATTTAAAATTCCTAAAGGATCTCTAAAATACAGGGTGTTTCTTAATTGAGTATCAATATTTAAGGAGGTGATTTTTGGGTCCATTTTAAGAAGAAAACTTCATATAAACATATGTCTTAAACGGTGTAAATTTTGAGATACAGGGTGTTAAACTTTCAATAATTTCATAATTTTTCGATAATATCTCGAATACCACTCTAGATATTGTAATGAAATTTGGTATAGAGGTACTATGATGATGATGATTTTTTTTAAATAAAAATTATTTTTGAAATTCCCATTCATTTTTGAGCAAGTTTGATCCCTTGGTAATTTTGTGTTGGACGCACAGTTTTCGTTTTAAAAAATAAAAACCGTTTCTCTGCATGGTCCAAACAATCCTGGTCATAAGACGGATATCACCATGCATGCAGAGGAATGTTATTGTATTAAACTCGATAAATCAAATCTTGTCGAAAATAAATACTAAAAGTTTTCAAAAACAAACAAATGAATCAATAAAAATGCTTTATTTTAGAAAAATCAGTGGCGTGAAAGTAATTACTATGTCCATTCTTATTAAAATCAGAAATCGCTTTATCTTAGTGAGAGATATTTGTAGATAATAGTATGTAGTCTTCAGCCACCAATCTAGGACCACTATGTCAATGTTTTTCAGAAGCCTGTTCCTTCATAAATACTTTTTATAAATTTTATTAAAATAATATGACATTCTTCAACAATAACAAGTTATTTACAAAATATACTAATACAACTAGGTACATAATTAATAATTTCAACAAAAATAATTAGGTTTTAACAAATTGACAGCACACTTTGTGAAACAAAATAGAAGAAAAAACTTAGATAAGTTGTTGAAAATGCCCACCACCTTGGAGAATACACGCTTCAGCCCTTTTCCTCATGTTGTCGCGAACTCTTTGAAGGATACCCTCGGTGTTTCTGATAATATCGCAAGAATGTCTTATACGATCCTTCAGCTCCTCTACAGTGTTTACTGGGGTGCGGTAACGTAAAGATTTAAGATGTCCCCATAGAAAAAAATCTAAACTATTTAGGTCTGGGGACCTAGGGGGCCATGGTTGGGGTCCGCCACGACCTACCCATCTGTTGTTAAATGTGAGGTTCAAATATTCTCTGGCTTTAATACTAAAGTGAGCGGGCGCGCCATCGTGCATGAACCACATTCTGTTTCTAATCAGAATTGGTATATCTTCTAACAATATCGGCAAATCGTTTTCAAGAAACCGGCGATAATTATGGCCATTTAGTCTTTCTGGCAGGAAAAAAGGTCCAATTAGGTGATTTTCGATAATGCCAGCCCAATCATTTACAGAGAATTGCTCTAGATGATGATGTTCTACAATGGCATGGGGGTTCTCGTCGGCCCACATATGATTATTGTGGAAGTTTCTGATAGCGTTCCTGGAGAAGTTCGCTTCATCTGTGAACATTATTTCGCGATCAAATAAGGGATTACGCGCAATTTTTTCCCAAAACCATTCACAAAAATTAACTCGGAAAGGAAGATCTCGGGAAAGTAAGGCTTGCGCTCGTTGAATGTGATATGGGTATAAAAAAAATCATGTAGAATTCTCCAAACTAGGATGTGCGAAATATTTAGGTTAATTCCCATTTTCCTAGTACTCAGTTCAGGATTTTTATCTATGGAATTTAATTCTGCCTCAATTTCTGGAGTTCTTACAGTCCGATGGGCCCCTTTTAATTGATTATATCTTGGTACGACTCTACCAGGAAAGCGCTCTTGATATAATCGCCTTGCTTCCGGTGAACTGCCATCAGCCAAACCATACATGTAATGCATGTCTGAAACTCTTCATTGGTAAACTCAACCATTTCTTTTCTCAGATATATCAGATATTTACAACACAAAATTAATTAAACCCGACTGAATCTGAAAACTGAACTGTCAAATTAAGTAACAAGAGAAGTATTAATTCTGACAGCCAAAGCCTACTACAATAATAATTATTATTAGTAATCTTTCTTTATTGATAAACTAACAGTATTTTATAGTTTCGTGTTAAAAAATTATAAGCTCAAATAATAATTTTGAAATCTTTGGGTATTAGTTATTCATAAGCAAGTTTGATTTCTTGAATTTCAGTAAAAAAAAATTTCCTTGCGTGCCATGGCGATTGGTGTTGTCATATTAGCGATATTGTTAAAACTCTGCAGAGAAACGGTTTTTATTTTTTAAAGCGAAAACCGTGCGTTCAACTCAAAATTACCAAGAGATCAAACTTGCTCAAAAATGAATGGGAATTTCAAAAATAATTTTTATTTGAAAAAAAATCAGTGGCGTACCATCAATGTCTGGGAAAATATGCAGGTCGGATTCCGTACGGACGCCACTGGTGGAAATAAAAAAAAAGTTCTACATCAAAAAATTTCACTAGATGCATAGTACCTCTATACCAAATTTCATTACAATATCTAGAGTGGTATTCGAGATATTATCGAAAAATTATGAAATTATTGAAAGTTTAACACCCTGTATCTCAAAATTTACGCCGTTTAGGACATATGTTTATATGAAGTTTACTTCTTAAAATGGACCCAAAAATCACCTTAAATATTGACACTCAATTAAGAAACACCCTGTATAAGTAAACTAAATACAGATCTTTTTGTTCTGCTATATCCGGTTTTTGACCAAAATGTTACCAGGTCATCCCCATATGACACATAATTTTTGACAAATGGTAAGTAGTTTTATAGGTATGCCGTGAGCACTCAGAAAGAGACAGAAGACCGACTGAATTGAGAAAATATGGTTTTTGGCATCTAGCTACCCAAAAACATGAAGATCTGTAAAAACCTAAGGGAGCATTTTTTCACGATTAAAATTACGTTCCGAGGGAAGTGAAAAGACAACATTTTGAACATAACGTTGATATATGAATAGTCTATATTTTATGTATTTAAATCGCCTAAAATTATTACGAAATTTAAGCTTATAACACGAAAAAAAAACGAATCAAGAACTAAATATTTTCGTAATGAGGAATTTATATTTCCTAACACGGTATGTGCTAATTAAAACATAAAAAAGTGTTATATCAAAGGTCGCCAATAATAAATTCTATATATTACTGGGCCACGCCTAAATTTCATTGCGTACATGTAATTAAGATTTTATAACGAGGACAAAGCGGAGTAACAATTCTCATTAATAAAGCGTTATAGTGGAAATACATTAGACAATTATGCATGGTGTTTGGGAAATATAATTTTGATAGATAATTTAAAGCTCGATTCTTGGGGTTGTTGAAAAAAACTTGTCAATAAATCTAGATTTCTTCATTCTCTATGTGGTATATACAGGGCTGCCCAAAAGTCCGGAATTAACTTAATATAGCCTCAACCAATAACTTTTTGAAAAAACGCTCAGACCCGTTAAATTAGTTTTTTAATTGCTCACATTTTGACGTAATTTATTTGCTTTTGTATTGACATATGTAAAAGGTATGACGTCACCGACCTTTTTTTTAAATCGCAACATACAGTTTGTGATACATCATTGGAAAGCTCTTATTTCATACAGTATGCTCCTAAATTCTGACGCGATTCTGTCAAGCTATTTCAATATGGCTACCGTTCAAAATAAAAAAAAAATATTTCACTAATGAATTTATTTTTTCATTTAACAGTAGATATCTGTTCAGTGCATTCAAAAACTCTACAATAGTTTGTTTTGTCAGAAATAAAAGAATTAAAATGAATAAAACAGCAAGGCAAAACAAAACAAAATAAAAAGGTTGTTTAATGTCGCAAATTCTGAAAATTTCCTCCTCCAGCTACTTGGCATGCTCCCGGCGATGATAAAATCCGTCCAGCTGGTATGTTATTTGACTTCACTCGAATTCTGGTTTTCAAATCTTCAATATTATTTGGCCTGTTTTGGTAAACCTTCTCTTTTAGATGTCCCCAAAAAAGTAGTCTAAAGGCGTTAAATCTGGGGACCTCGGTGGCCATTCAATTGTACCACGTCGTCCGATCCAGCTACCTGTAAATACTTCATCTAAATATCCTCTCACTTGACACCAAAATGTGGTGGAGCACCGTCTTGTTGAAACCAAATTTTTTCATTAAGTGTATCTGGATCTACTTCGTAAGGAATAATAACAGCTAGAGCAGCCATCAACACAAAGGTTAAGAAGTCCAGGTATCGTTCAGCTGTAAGGGTTTCTTCAGAAAAGAATGGCCCTATAACTCGGTTATTAATTATACCTGCCTATACATTTACTTTCTGGGGACGCTGCGTACGAGATTCACATATCCAGTGTGGATTTTCCTGACTCCAGAAACGATAATTGTGTGGTACAGTAGAGGACTTGGACATTTAAGTTAGAAGTTCTTAGCACTCGGCGCAGAAAATCATCTTTTTAATGGGAGTGAGTAAGAGTAAAAATATAAGATTAAAGAGGCTTATTTTTAGTGGACATAACAAGAATAATTTTAAACGCATTCTCATAGGGGAGAACTGGGATTCCATCTTTTGGTGTTCCTGAGTATCTTGTGGATGCTCGATGGAAAACGTTCATGAATATCCTCTTGCCAATATTTAACCATTGTTTTCCCGTTAAAACAATTAATCCCAGGTCCAAAAAGATTTTGCATTCTACTGAGGAAGTCTCATCCTGCAAACGTTAACTGGACTTAGTTACTGATATTCAGCAGACCTTTGGATGAATACGTTGAGAGCAACAGGGATAAGAAACGAGAGTTTCTTGCTTCTTGCAGAGGCTCGAAAACCGCAATTCTATATACGAATTCAGTAGTCTGAAAATAGGCCCAAATGTGTGTGGCAAATCTTCTTCGGGATTTACCCTCCACGAGTGCCCTTTCTTGCAACATTCCATTCCATATTAATTCTTTCTTCTTGGCACCAGTTACTATTGACGAGGTTTTAACTATCATGTACAAACTTAAAAACAGGGTCATTGCCGGCTATGATGAACTATCCCCCAGAATTATTAAAGTATGTGTTGCCGAGCTTGCTGTACCCTTTGTGTCACATAATTAATAACATTAGATTTTTCCGAATGACCTGAAATTATCGCTGGTCAAACCTCTTTATGAAAAGGAGGACCCTATATACACTGCTTGAAAATTATAGATCAATAAGTATTGTGCCAACATTTTCCAAAATCTTTGAAGTGGCTATGTACACCAGATCACTGCGTTTCTTTTACGCTGAGAAGCGTCTCAGTAATTCACAGCAAGGATATCTGAAGGGTCGGTGGAAACGGCTGTGTATGACTTTGTGAATGACGTAGTAGGATGTATGGAGGAGACAGATTTGTCTATGGGCATATTTCTGGACTTGTCTAAGGCGTTCGACAGCCTTGACCATACATATTACTTGAGAAGCTTAATCATTAAACTTGAGAGTTGTGTACTTTGCACATCTCCATTCTGTGCTTCGGTTTGGTGTTACGTTCTGGGTGGGAAGTGTGGACACTCAGCGCGCTTTTGTAGTGCAAAAAAGAGCCATACGCGTCATCTTGTCCCTTAAATGGATGGAGTCATGCAGGGGGAAAATTCAGGGCATTACAAATTCCCACTCCTCTAGGGTGACACATATATGAGTGCTTAGTCTTCCTTTTCAAGAATAGGGGCAGGTTCTCTCAACTTAAAATTCGTCATCAGTTTAACACCAGGTATATTGGCCTTAATGTTCCAACTCACAGACTAAGTGCTACTGAAAAGAGTCACGCATACGCCTGTATTAAGTTTTTCAATAAGCTGCCAAACTATTTAAAAGTAGAAACTAGATTTAAAGTGTATAAAAAGACCGTGTTAAATATTTTAATAGAGATGAAACCCTACTGTATAAACAAATTTTTTTTAAATTTTTAATCTGTCTTCAAAAAGTGTTATTTTTCTTGTAAGATTTATTTTATTTACATTTAGATATAGGACATTGACTATACTCATAATTTTGACGCCACTTATGGGTATTTTTTATTGTGCAATTTTTTGCATAAAGAGATTGATTGATTGAATTGTGGTATAGAAAGGGACTAGCAAAATTGTGGTTCTAATTCAAGATGGCGGAACAAAATGGTGGTGAAATAAAATATTTATAACCATTAATAAAAATCACTCTCAGGTTTTAGTATCCCTAGGTGCCAAAAAAATGTCATCAATCAGATTGGCTTTAAATTTTAGTCAAGAATTAAGATCTAATTATCCAATTTCCTCAAATTTTGCATAAAAAAACAAGTGTTACATAGGAATGAACTGGTAACATTTTGGTAAAAATATAATATAGCAAACCTAAATGGCGGCCTAATAAAATATTTAAAAAACCAGTCTAAAAAAACTACTTATTAGATTAATTTCAAATTTTGTGCAAGAATTAAGTGTGATACAGAGGTAAACTGGTAAAGTTGTGTTACGAATTCAAGATGGCGGAGAAAAATGGCGAATCAACGTAAAAAGATTAAAATTAAATATGATATAAACTGGTATTAATTCAACAAGACTTAACAAAATGGCGGTGTGTATCAATGTAGTATATGTACTTATTTTAAATTATGCCCATTTGGCGTAAGTAGAAACTGGTAAAATAAAAGGGGAAGAATAAATGACTATGGACTGAACTAAATTGGGTCACACCTCTTTACCACAATTTCAAGTCATTTGGATAAATAGTTTTTTGGTACTGAATTTGTAACTATTTCACTGTACAGCCATTTTGTTCCTCCATAATGGCTTCACACCAAAATTTCTTATTGTTACAAACTGAGAAGGAAATCTAATAAAAAGCGTGTTACAAACAGTAGCGTGCCGTGGGTAAAGATGCTGGGGGGGGGGCGCCATTTTGAGGTCGCCCAACGATTATATTACAAAATAACCAGAACATTTTGCAGATTTGAAAGGAAACCATTCAGGAATAAAACCTCTTAGATTAGATTTTTGCAAATAACCTGCAGCCAAACGTAATTTTATCTCCCTTTCTTTTTTATATGCATGTCCAGATTTTTTTACACCTAATTTTGGTTTGTTCTGGCTCATTTTGCTAGGTTCTTCGTCTATCTTTTATTACAAATACAAATGTTTTAATATTTAAAAAAGCTTCGCAAAAACGTCGACTAACTGTCTCACACTGACAAAACACGCAAATTATTGGTTTGACTTAGTTGACTGCAAATAATTACAGTACAGATTCGCCGACAGCGCGGCGCTGCGGCGACTCGAGGAGCGAGAAAAGCCATGTTGCCAGCCGCCCTTTAAAAAATGTTGGTCTGGAAAATGCAAAAATAATAAAAAGAGTAAAGATCATATTATTGTCTTAGACTAGTTAAGTTTTAAATTAAATTACACTGGTTAACAAGAAATTTGCCACAGAAAAAAAATTACCTGTTTTTGGTGTTTTTTTGTGCGCTGAAACCAAATATATTTTTAGAATTTTTCTATCACCCACAGTTTTTATGTTCCAGTATAAAATATAATACAGGTAGTATATTAAATTATAATACAGGTAGCAGCTCAATATGGTGCACAAATACTTAATTTTGCAGTACACTACCTGTTTTTATTATATATTTAGCATAATAAAGTTCAGATAAGAGAACATTTTATTATACAGGTAATATAATATAGTCTATGCCCCCGCTGCTGCCGACGACACGTAGCCATTTTATACACCTATGACGGTCACAGTCCAACGGCTTAGTCGTTTGTTAGACTTTACCAAGCGCGTTTATCGTGTCTCGTGTGCAATCCGGAATTTAGAACTATTCAGTTGTGTTTTATTTTAGGTGTACACCAAAATACCGTGTTTTCACAAAATGCTTAGAAATTGTGTAAATCACCCAAACAGTTTCTGCTATTTCTGCGGTGAGTTAACGTTTAAATTCCAAAAACGTTCATTTACACCTCTGATTAAAAAATGCTACAAACCTTGGGCCCCCCATATTTGTTGTGTTACTTGTTTTAAAACTCTCACAGCCTGGGCAAAAGGAACTCGTCATATGGCATTTGCTATTCCTATGGTTTGGCGAGAACCTAAAAATCATAGCTAGGATTGTTATTTCTGTTTAACAAATATAACTGGAATAACATCAAAATCCAAACACACTGTCAAGTATCCAAACTTACCATCGGCAATAAGACCAGTACCTCACAGTGATCAGCTACCTGTACCACAGCCTCCGGAGCATATGATCCTGAGTGATGATGAGTCGGAAGATGTTTTAGAAGTAAACAGGGCAGAAACAAATTTGCAATCTGATCCGCTATTTGACCCAGGTCATTTTTCAAATAAGCCACATTTGTTAAGTCAAGGGGATCTGAACGATCTTGTACGAGATTTAAACTTGTCTAAGAAGCAAGCCGAACTTTTAGGTTCTAGATTAAAGAATTGGAATCTCCTTCAGAAGGAAACTAAAGTTTCGATTTATCGTAGTCGTCACCAGCAATTCAGTGACTTCTTTTCCATTGAAGATGGGATAGTGTTCTGTCATGATGTTATATCTGTAATGCGGGAACTTGAGCATGAATATAAAACAGATGAGTGGCGATTGTTCATCGATTAGTCCAAAGTCAGCTTGAAGGTGGTTCTACTGCACAATGGATACAGGTTTCCGTCCGTTCCTTTGGCTCATGCTACCAATATGAAGGAATCATATGACAACATGAAGCTTCTGTTGGACAACATTAATTATAAAGACTTTAAGTGGGCCATATGTGGTGATTTGAAAGTTGTAGCGCTTCTACTTGGAATGCAACTTGGTTACACAAAGTATTGTTGTTTGTTTGTGACTGGGACAGCAGAGACAAGAAAAACCATTACACAAAGAAAGTATGGCCAGAAAGAACATCTTTGATTCCAGGGAATAAGAACATTGTAAATCCACCCCTTGTAGATCCTAGGAAAACTTTACTACCCCCTTTGCATATTAAGCTTGGCTTAATGAAAAATTTCGTTAAAGGTATGGATAGAGAGGGTAATGGATTCGCGTACCTAAGAAATAAGTTTCCTAAAATCAGCGAAGCAAAAATCAAAGAGGATATATTTGTAGGACCCCAAATCACAGAACTGCTTAAGGATGACAAATTTATTTCAGAACTCAATGCATTTGAAAAAAAAGCATGGCTATCGTTTACCAGGATTTGCACCGATTTTTTGGGAAATTACAAATCAGAAAACTATCAGGAAATTGTAAATAAAAAATGGGATGTAACATGAGTTTAAAAATCCATTTTTTGCACTCACACTTGGATTTTTTTCCGAAAAATCTTGGGGCAGTCAGTGACGAGCATGGAGAAAGATTCCATCAGGATATCTCTACTATGGAAAAGCGTTACCAGGGAAAATGGAGTCCCAGTATGTTGGCAGACTATTGCTGGACACTCAAGAGGGATATACCTGAAGCCAAATACAAGCGAAAATACCACATAACTACATATTGAGGACAATTTTTTATTGTACAACTGACGTTCTTGTATGCTTATTTATGAAAAAAAAAAATATATATATATATATATATATATATATTTCAAAAATTAAAGGCCTTGTCACTATAAAACTATGCGTGTTGGAAAAAATCTGAAAACATATTTGAATTGAGCGTAAAAAATTTTATATAGTGTACCTTATTTAGTTCGTGTGGCAAGACAAAAGTTTAATTTTGTTAACCAGTGTTATTATTTATGTATTAAGTTAATTATATTTTACGATCGACTAGGGCGCACAGGGCGGGTTAGACGAGTTAGAGCTGAGGGCGGGGAGGCAACTGCCCCCCCGTGCCCCCTATACGGCACGCTACTGGTTACAAACGCCTGGGGTTCACTATGGGGTGTTGGCTGCAAATACTCTCGCAATGATATGACATTAATAAATAGGATTGCACACTTGATATTTTAAAGACCGACTATTTGTCATAAAAGTAAGTTTCAATTAAATCATTGACATTTAAGGAACTTACGTGTAGTAATTACTGAGCAATTTAAAGCATTAGTCACCAAATCTATAATGGTCAAAGTGAATAACCTTTTGTTTGAGGATATCGCACTTAACCACAAATCGGCTGCAATACGAATAAAACGATATTTTGTTAATTAATGTATACTGGGGATATTGCGTTGCATACGTGTTACGAATTAGACAACAATGTATGTAGGTCACATAAATATTTATTAAACAATGCGAAAATAAAACCTAGTTTTCGTCACTAAGACAGAAAAAATGTTTAGTATTTCTGGGACACAATAGTTGTTTTAGACCGGTCAATAAAACTGATACCGATCACAAAATGGAGTTTGGGTTAATACTAACACCGTGAGAAAACTAAAATAAAGTTGATTTATTGTAAAATGTGCAATATTTCTTGTTAGGATAATAAGACATATTCGGGAAATACAGCCATGTCAAACGCCTTTTTCAGTCTTATCGCGGGTGTCAACGAATCTATTAGACAGGCCATAAATGTCGTATAGGTAAATGGTATATAAACCACTTCCGGTTTCACCGGAAATCTCCATTTTCGATTTTTTAAATGGAACACTCTGTGTATTTTTACATTTTTGGATTCCTGAGATAATTCTGGATCAGAATGTGACATTTTAAAAAGTTATAACGCCTACTTGATTTTTTATAGCCATTTTTAAAATAGCGTCTAGGTGGCCATGACCGGACGCAAATTAATCTAAGGACCTGAAATGATACATACAATAATAAATACAATCGCTAAGTTTTAGTGATTAGTCTGATAGCTAGGAACAAGAGAAATTGATAAAATCAAATTTTTGTGTCTAACTATTTTTTTTTAAATGGCGACCCTTTTTAGACAAGCACTTTTTGAAAAGGGGATTTTTCTGCGAATCTAACGGTACTTACTTTTTTACGATTGGATTAAAACTAAGCTCAAAAATTAAATATTACTAAAAAAAATACTCGATAATCAATTATTTACTTTTATCAATTGTGCCATGAATATTTATTTACTTTTATCAATTGTGCCATGAATATCCATTCTGGATATTAAGTAGGATTTTTAATTGTGACAATTGGTCGATCAAGATTACTTACGTTGGATCTATCTATGCGTCAGGTCACGTAAAGTCTGCCCAGTCTATCTCTGTTGATGAAAAAAAAATGCACGCCTAACGCTCGAAATAGCATTTTTTATAAAGTTTTCTGCTGCCCCTCTTCAGATATCGTCAACAAATTTGGGCGTGCAAATCTGTATTTTTGGCTAACAAATAGTTCAGAGTATTAAACAAAAATATAACTTCAACTAATTTCAATAACGCTGTAAATATTCAAGTTCACTGTAGTTCCAAATGCATTCCTCCTTGTTCACGACACATTTCCGCTCGTTCAATTGCTTCTCTCAACACGTTGTGCAGTATTTGAGGCGTAATACTTCTAAATACATGTACAATCCTTTCTTCTAAGATTTGAATAGTGGCTGAGGCTGTTACATAGACTCTTTCTCTAACATATCCCCAAATAAAGAAATCGAGAACAGTGAGATCCGGTGAACGGGCGGGCCACCATATTGGGCCATTGGTTGTAACAACTTTGTTATTAAAATGTTCAATTAAATAATTAAGAACTTCTCTGGTTATGCGAGGCGGTGCTCCATCTTGCTGGAAGTAAATTCGGCGTAAAACTTCTAAAGGTAGATCATTAAGATGTTGCTCAATTTCATTTTGGAGAAAGCCTAAGTACCTAACCCTGTTAATTTTTTCTACTTTACTGAAATGTTCAAACATTGGGTTTTTTTACTTTAAATTCTTAAGATTGGAAAAACTCTGGGTTTCGAACGTAGGTTTCCATGTACTTTTGTCTAAATAACATCTCGGCGAACAATTATTATTTTTAAAATTTTGTTTTCGAGACTTTCGAGACCGATACTAAGTAAGTCTCGGTCTCGAATCATGGAAACCGAGACCGTAAACATTTTCCGAGACCGAGACCGAGACTGATTCAGTCTTGGTCTCGCGAACCCCTATTTTCATTTATAATAAATTTGCCTTCCGCCACTTGATTTCCCTCTTGATGCCCAAAACGATTCTCGAGATATGGAAAATACTAATGGACTGGATGTTACCGGTCGGGGTATCTCTGAGCATACAACTCAGCAGCTTTCCTTGAATTTTTATGACATTCTCCAAATATTAATAACATATCGACTTTTTCACTTTGAGTATACATTATTTTGACTTTTAAAAACAAAAATAATACTGAAAATTAAGAAAAATAAGGGAATCTTATGTTTACTAAGAAAGAATAGGTAAGTGTCACTGTCAAAACAAAAAATCCTACTTAATATCCAGCATGGCACCCTTGATAAAAGTAAATAATTGATTATCGGGTATTTTTCTTAGTAATATTTAATTTTTGAGCTTATTTTTAATCCAATCGTAAAAAAGTTAGTACAGTTAGATTAGCAAAAAAAACTCTTTTCAAAAAGTGCTTGTCTAAAAAGGGTCGCCATTAAAAAAAATACTTAGACACAAAAATTTGATTTTATCAACTTCTCTTGTTCCTAGCTATCAGACTAATCGCTAAAACTTAACGATTGTATTATTCTGTCATCATTTCAGGTCCTTAGATTAATTTGCATCCGGTCATGGCCACCTAGATGCAATTTTAAAAATGGCTATAAAAAAATCAAGTAGGCGTAAAAAGTTTTTAAGATGTCACATTCTGATTCAGAATTGTCTCAGGAATCCAAATATGTAAAAATATGCGGAGTATTCCGTTTAAAAAATACCGGAAGTGACCGGAAAGTGGAAAATATGCGAAAACTGTAAAATTTACTTATTGAATTTATTTTAAATTATGCCCAAAAGTCAAGTGTGACATAGGTAGAAAGAAAATGGTAAAATATTGGTAGGAATTCAATATGATGGAACAAATAAAAATGAAAAGACAGTATTTGTAACACATATATACTGTGACTATGTACTGAACTAAATTGGGTCAGACTTTACTATTCCTAACAAGTGAAAAACAATCATTCCGGGTAAAGAAATTTACCGATATTTGTTATAGGAATTAGATTCTCCCGTATAAGGGCTTAAAATATTGGCTAAATATTTACCTATTTCGTAAGATGGTGAATCTATTGCACTGACAATGGGACGTAACAGTACGTCAGCCTTATGTATTTTTTGAAGACCGTAAAATCGAGGAATCTTCAAACCGCTTGGCTTCAATTTCTTCTTCTCTAGTTCTGGCAAATCCAAAACATTAATAAGGCTGCAAATTTTCCTTTCAATTTTCTTAGTTTTATCCGTTCGTATTATCCTATAGTTGTCATCTTGAAGTAAAGTCTTTATTTTTTCTACGTAGTGGTTCTTGTCCATGACCACCGCAACCCGCCTCAGTTTTTATTTTTCTTAAGGCCACCATATTGGATTTTTTCGATTTTTGGAAAGAGCGTAAAATTTCCAGTCTAGTGATGTCTCACAAGTGCATAAAGGATTTGAGCATCATCAACACTTCCTAAAGTTAGGTCCCGATTTTTTCTAAGGAGGCCATGATTTATTTGTCACAAGATTACTTTAATAAGTAATGTATTTAACTAATTGAGTTTTCAATACAACATAAACGTAAATAACGACTAAAAAGAATCTAAATAAGTTCTCAACTACTTTGTACCTGAGTAACATTAATTTACAGATTGGCAAAATGACGTCTATTTGCACTTTTGGCAATTGGTGACTGTTTTTCGTACAACCCTGGCAACTGTATTTCCGTTAATATTTCTAAATGTGTCCAAACCTCAGTCTCAGGATTTATATGGTCGCAGGAGGATCAAATACATAGACCTCATTCTTCGTGTGACCCCACAGGTAGTAAATCCAAGGGCGAGAGGTCAGGGGATCTAGGAGGCCAATATATTGGACCATTTAAGGAAATAATTCTGTCGTCAAACTGCTCTCTAAGAAGTTCCTGACTTGAATGATGTTGTGAGTTGGACATCCAACTTGTTAAAACCAGATTCTATTAAACTCATCTTCCTTTAGAATAGCTCGTAAAGCTGGTACAACCTGGTTTCGCAAAAGCTCTAGGAATCTCTGTCCCTTTAGGTTGTAGTAAAAAAAAAATGGCCCTAAGTCTATTTCCTGAAATGATTAATAATTTATAAATAGGTGCCCAATTAAAAAAGGTAAGTTAGATTAAATTACCAATGACCCAACACCAAACTTTCAAATCTGGTCTGTAGACGTTTCTATACCGTTTCGTGAGGGTTTTCCACAGCTTAATGATGACTGTTGTGCCTATTAAAAACACTACAATTCGTAAACCCACGTTCATCGAATCAAAAGACATGATTTACAAAATCGGGATTTTCATTACACTTCCTAGTATACCACTTACAGAAGCGTAGTCGTTTTGGAACATCAGTTTCCTTAAGTCGTTGAACTATTATGGGTTTGTATGGATGGTACTTATTCTTTTGTAACACTCTCTGTACCGTTGATTTTGAGACATAAATTTCCTGTTCTACAGTTCTTACCGATGCACTAGGGTTTCCGTTGATAGCTTGTAAAATGCTTCTGTCGCGATTTTCATTGTCAATAATGTATCCACTTCTAGGTTGTTCGAAAGCCCCATGGTTAATTAAATTAACTACGATTTTTCTGAATTGGGTTTTATGAGGCTGCCGTCTTTCGAAGTACATCAAATACCTTGCTGAGGTAATGTCTACGTTTCTTTGTGACTGCAAGTACAGCGCTAACATGTTAAACTTTTCTTCATTTGAATTGGGAATACAGTCAGATTTATGATTTTATTGATAGAGAATCGTACTATTTATTAAAACACAACTTTGATATTTTGTGAATTATTTAACGTCATAGCCCACTTTTGTTACAAATAAATCATGGCTCCTTAGAAAAAATTGAGACCTAACTTTACGAAGCTGTGGTCACTACTGGTGGACAATCTGCTGGCTGTGGGAGGTTGATCTGCAGGCATATGCCGATGATCTAGACATCATAGTAAAAGGAAAGGCTGGAGAGGAAATCTCAGCTACCCTTCAGGAAGTACTGAACACCACACTAACATGGTGTGAGAGGGAAGGGATGTCAATCAACCCTAAAAATATGGTACTAGTCCCCTTCACAAAGAAAAGGAATCTGGAGAGACTTCGACCACCTTTCATATGGGGACACGTGACACCATTTTCAGCTGAAGTGAAATATTTGGGAATTATCCTGTATAACACTGTGAACTGGAATGCTTATCTGAATAAAATAGTTCAGAAAGCTAAACTATCCCTGTGGACCTGCCGTAAAATCTGCGAGAATTTATGGGGTATGAGACCAAAACAGTTATATTGACTGTACCTAACGGTCATAAGAGCAATGATAGCCTATGGTTTTGTAGCCTGGGACAACAAAGTGTTGCCCAAACCAAACTGAGTGGACTGCGGAGACAGGCTTGCTTGTCAATTACAGCAGCGATTCGCTCCACTCCGACAGCGGCCATGGAACTCCTTTTAAAACTTCTACCGCTCCACCTATTTGTGGAAGAGGAAGCGATGAGGACAACATACAGACTCCACCATGTTACCAACAGCATGGTGGATAGCACGAGTCACATGGAATCATCCAACATGCTGAGAGTTGTGAAAAATCACTACATGTTAGGAAACAGCAGTAGGCCTATACACTGGCCATTGTGGTCTAAGACATCACATGCACAGGATGGGGCTTGAAGACGAATCCGAGTGCCGCCTATGTATGGAGGTGAATGCCCGGCAGCTGCCAGGATCAGGTTCTCTATATTTGGTAGAGATATCCTGCTGTCCGAGGACTTGAAGAATACCTCCCCAAATGCAATAATAAGACTCGGATTTACAGTTGCTTGGGGAAATGTAAACATAGATGTGAGCCACAATAGACCACAGAGTCGCAGTGGAGGGTCGGTTTGATCCACTCACTTTTAACCTAACTAACTAACTACCTAACTTTACGAAGTATGATATTTCGATGATACTCAAATCTTTTATGCACTTGTAAAACATTACTAGATTTTACGCTCTTTCCAAAAATCGAAAAAACAAATATGGCGGTCATAAGAAAAATGAAAGTTTAGGAGGGTTGCGGGTTAACAAAAGACGATAGAGACATGTTGTACACGCCATCTTATTCGTCTTAAAAAAAGTGTCCCAATAATGTCACATTTTGACAGCTGTCAAATTTACTGGCCAGAAACGAAACCCGCTATTTTCGATTTTTCGCCGATATTTCCAAAACCAATCGACCGATCGTAAATCGTCGGATATCGAATGCGTTCCTTCTAAACCCGATTTAACCTTTGCTGTAGGTATAATAGGAGCCGAGATCCCTATATAGAGAAACGAATCTGGGACACACTGTATACTAGTAACACCATATTTTGGTTTCAATTCAAACACAAGATTTAAGTACGAGATCCGGATCTGTTTCAACAGTCTCCCAAATGTACGGTACTCAATTCCGAATTCTATTATTAAAATAGTAGGAGTCAGGTGGTCACTTTCTTATATATTTGAATGTACTAAAAGGCAACTTTAGTTATGTACCGTTCTTAGTAAAACGCCTAAAAGAAACAAATCAAATTAATTATTCATCTATTTATTGGAACACAGTACATCGAAACAAATTAATCGTGATGTTAGTTTGCATACTTCCTCGACAACAACGTAGAGAGATTAAATAATATCTTCGTCTAGGTATACTGTTCGCATTAGGCATTCTCGACGTTGTTGGTACCTCTACCATATGTTTGCGGTACTGCTAGCATCTAAAATAGGCAAGAAAGCGACTCTCTTAGCTAACGCACACATAATGACCTATAGAAAGAGACTGGTTGTGTTGTATAATGTATTATCTGTGAATAACTATCGCGAAGGATATTAAGTAACACGAATTTAAATTGCATTTTCCATGTTGTGCGTCGATTTTATTTTTACAAAACGAAATTGCTTTAATTTTATCTTAATTTATATACGGCCGTGTTACTTTCAAACTCAAATTATAATTTATTTATTTTGAATGGTTGTTTTGCTAATCTATTCTTAATACAGTGTGTCCCAGATTCGCTTCTCTATATAGCGATCTCGGTTCCTATTATACGTACAGCAAAGGTTAAATGGGGAAAGTTTTAGAGGAAACTTATTGCATTCGATATCTGGCTTCAGATTTACGATCGATCAATAAGTTTGGGAAATATCGGCGAAAAACCGAAAATGGCGGATTTCGTTTTTCGCCAGTATATCCAGAACGGTACATTTGACAGCTGTCAAAATGTGACATTATTCGGACACATTTTTAAGACAAATAAGATGGCGTATACGACACGTCTTCATTGTTTTTTGTTAACCCGCAACCCGCCTTAACTTTCATTTTTCTTATGGCCGCCATATTGGATTTTTCGATTTTTGGAAAGAGCCTAAAATTTCCAGTCTAGTGATATTTCACAAGTCACACTTCGTAAATTAGGTTTCAATGTTTTTAAAGGAGGCCGTGATTTATTTAATAAGTAATTTATTGAACGCATTGAATTTTCAATACAACATGAACGTAAATAACGACTTAAAAAATCTAAATAAGCTTTAACTACTTTGTAAGTGGGTAACATTAATTTACAAATCTGCAAAATGACGTCCATTTGCATGAAGATATTTTTGACAATTGGTGACTGTTTTTCGTACAACCCTGGTAAGTGTATTTCGGTTAATATTTCTAAATGTGTCCAGAACTCTTTGTCTCAGGATTTCTATGGTCACGGGGGGATCAAATTCATAAATTTCATTCTTCGTGTGACCCCAGAGGTAGAAATCCAAGGACGACAGGTCAGGGGATCTAGGAGGCCAAGATATTGGACCATTTAAAGAAATTATTCTTTCGTCAAACTGCTCTCTTAAGAAGGTCCTGACTTGAATGGTATTGTGAGCCGGACATCTGTCTTGTTGAAACCAAGTTCTTCTTAATTCATCGTTAGAATAGCTCGTAAGGCTGGTACAACCTGGTTTCGCAAAAGCTCTAGCCTCTGCCTGTTTAGGTTGTAGTCAAACAAAAATAGTCCAATAAGTCGATTTCCTGAAATGATTAATAATTTATAAATAGGTGCCCAACAGTCAAGGGCGGCAGGGTCGGCCGGGTGGTACTAGAAACTATAAATTATAAAGGGAAATTTATCTTTATTAAAAAGTAGATACTTTCTTTCCAAAAATAATTATCGAAACATCCCGTAATGAATGAGCTTGTATACAGTTGAAACCTATTCAGCTTTATTATGAAAAAGAAAAACATATTTGGTTAGCGGGAAGTAATAGCCGTAATAAATTATTTTGTTTGTATTGCATATTAATTTCGCAAATACTAAATCAATTTATTTCAGTGTTATAATAAACTTAAAGAAGTACACCGTGCCTTAATAAAACATAAAATATCAAAAGAACAAACCCCTTGCGCTTTAAAATTTAAATTAATCGGAAATACAGCTGAACGCCTTTCTATAAATCATAATGAAAATCGAAAAATAATTCGACATTTGATTAATATGATATTTTTTTCATAACGCAAGAACTAGGCTTCCCGGGTAATAATAAATCATTAAATTCAGACATTCAAAATAATTTTAGAGAATTAGCTAAATCTGCAGAAAATTTAGATAAAGTGTTAATAAATTTATAGAACCCAATTGTATTTTTATAGGTTCTTCGAAACTACAATATAAAATGATTGAATAAAAATGTAATACAATATCAAAAAAGTAAGTTGACTGACTAGAGTAGAACGTTTTACTTTTTTTTGTATTAGATTAGACTCTTTTAGTATCATTAAAGAACTAAACGAAAAAAAATTATTATTTGACCATCATTTGGTGCCTATTTAAAAAAGATTGGTTAGATTAACTTACCAATGACCCCACACCAAACGTTACTTCCAAATCTGATCTGTAGACGTCTCTCTGCCACTTCGTGAGGATTTTGCATAGCCCAATGATGACGGTTGTGCCTATTAAAGACTCCACAATTCGTGAACCTGCTCTCATCGGACCACAAGACATGATTTACAAAATCAGGCTTTTCATTACATCTCCTAGTATACCAGTCACAGAACTGTAGTCGTCTTGGAAAATCAGTTTCCTTAAGTCCTTGTACTATTAAGGGTTTGTATGGATGGTACTTATTCTTTTTTAAAACTCTCTGTACTGTTGATTTTGGCACATTAGTTTCCTGTTCCACAGTTCTTACCGATGCACTAGGGTTTTCGTTGATAGCTTGTAAAATATTTCTCTCTCGATTTTCATTGTTATTATTGTATGCGCTTCTAGGTTGTTCCAAGGCACCATGGTTAATTAAATTAACTACGATTTTCCTGAATTGGGTTTTATGAGGCTGCCGTCGTTCGGGGTACATCTCCAAATACCTTGCTGAGGTAACGTCGGCGTTTCTATATGACTGAGAGTACAGAGCTAACATGTCAATCTTTTCTTCATTTGAATATGGAATGCCGGCCATTTTCTATAGGTTTTGACAATTTATGTGTCAGATTTATGATTTTATTGGGATAAAAGCGTACCTACTACTTATTAAAACACAGCTTTGATACTTTTAACTGTTTAACTTAACGTCAAAGTCAAAATCCAATTTTGTTACAGATAAATCATGCCCCCCTTAGAAAAAACTGAAACCTAACTTTACGAAGTGTAATATTTCGATGATACTAAAATTTTTAATGCATTTGTGAGATATGACTAGACTGGAAATTTTAGGCTCTTTCCAAAAATCGAAAAATCCAATATGGCGGCCATAAGAAAAATGAAAGTTGGGGCGAGTTGCGGGTTAACAAAAAACAATGAAGACGTGTCGTATACTCCATCTTATTTGTCTTAAAAATTTGTCTGAATAATGTCACATTTTGGCAGCTGTCAAATTTGCCGTTTTGGATATACTGACCAAAAACGAAATCCGCCATTTTCGGTTTTTCTCCGATATTTCCAAAAACAATTGATCGATCGTAAATCTGAAGCCGGATATCGAATGCAATAAGTTTCCTCTAAAACTTTCCCCATTTAACCTTTGCTGTAGGTATAATAGGAGCCGAGATTCCTGTATAGATAAGCGAATCTGGGACACACTGTATATAAAAGACTTAGTTGACTCACTCATCCCGATCCAGCTCAAACGGCTTGAGGTAAAAGGCTGAATTTTGGCATACAGGTTGATTTTAGGGTGTAGACGTTCGATAAGAAGGGATTTTTCAAAACTCAAATTCGAAGGGGTTGAAACTTCCCTTTAAATATTACAATATTTTTTATTTAAAAAACGGTCAGTTTCTCGGAAAAACGCTTGAACACGTGTTTTTTAATTTAATTTTTTACATATTTTAGGATTTTAAAAAAAATCATACAGAGTGTTCAAATGGGTGGAACCACCACTTAGTTTTTTCGAAAAAACGCTAAAACTATCCCTTAAATATTATAATATATTTTATTTAAAAAACCGTTAGTTATTTGGAAAACGCTTGAATATAATATGTTTTATTTTCTTACATATTTTAAATTTTTTTAAAAACCCAGGCAGGCTGTCCAAGTGACTGAAACCACGCCTTTAATATTTTATTTTTTATTTAAAAAACGGTTAGTTAGGGTTGGTTGATAGGGCTAATTTTGTTCAGCTAAATACTTTTTACACTAATACTGACTGGTCTTTTCCTAAAAATCTCTTTCTGACGTCGATATGATGGTTTTAAAGTTTTACGAAGTTATTTTTGAGGGTATTGATGTTTGTGTACCTAAGAAGACTGTGAAGGGTCAGAAATATCCCTGTTGGTTGGACAGAGAATTACGTAAGCTTATAGCACAAAAAAACAAATATTACAAAAAGTCTGGTTTGCCTTATGACTTTGTCATCTACTCAAATATCAGTCGGGAGGTCAAGTTGAGAAGTGACTTGTGTTATTTGATGTTCGTTAGTAACATAGAGCATCTTATTCCGGAAAATATTAAACACTTATCTGTAAAGTCTGAAAGGTAACTCGGGCTTACCTGGCGGATATAGCACCATGACCAGGAATTTTATGACAGTAATGATATAGCAAATGCTTTCGCCGCACATTTTCAATCCTGTTATTTCAATTACTCTAATGTAGATATAGATAATATAAACCCTGTTGAATTTTGCACTACCTTATCTTACCATAGTTTTACTGAAATTAAGATAAGTGAGAAATTGTTGCATTTGGACGTCTCCAAAGCTGGACCTGACGGAATACCCCCCCTGTGTTGTTGAAAAACTGCTGCTCGTCACTCATATATCCATTGAAAATACTTTTTCAAAGATCAATGGATAATGGATACTTTCCTTCATTATGGAAGAATTCTAATCTCTTTCCTATTTTTAAATCTGGAGATAAATCTAATATCGCCAACTATGGTCGCATATCTTTACTCTCTACCATACCTGGGTCTTATTGTATAAAATTTTATTCGTTACTTCCTTTTTATTATTGAGGCTCTCAGCTACGTAACTTTCCTCAATAGTAGCGGATTTCCATCCACCATGTCGCTTGATAGCTAACACATCAACTCCAATATTTGCTAATAAAGTTGCCGACGTTCTTCTAAAAGAGTGGCCAGTAGGTATGCAGTTCTCAAATTTTAGAAATTTCGCAATTTTACTTGGAATTGACGAAAACGTATTTTTCCCGACAGGCCATTCTTATCGACGAAATATTTAATACATTTAAAAATTACATAATACCTGAACAACGTGGTTTTTACAAGGGACGTTAAACTGCTACAAACCTCGCTGTGTATCAGAATTTTCTTGTTACCAATATTGAGGCTGGAAATCAAGTTGACTGCATCTATACAGACTTGTCCAAGGCTTTTGATAGCATTTGCCACTCTTTGCTGATGAAGAAACTGTCTGATGTTGTTATATCGAGAGAGTATCTGGAGTGGATTAGATCCTATCTGTTTCAACGCCGTCAGCGTGTGATTGTTTGTGGCTCTGTTTCACATGAAGTGTTTGTGACGTCGGGTGTTCCCCAGGGTTCACTTCTGGGGCCTGTTCTTTTCTTATTGTTTATTAATGACCCTATATCATGTTTTACATCATCTCAATGTCTTTTGTACTCGGATGACCTTAAGTTTTATAATGTTGTTGATCCAGATTCTGACGGTCTACGGTGTGATCTGGTTAGATTTGCGAAGTGGTGTTTTAAATTTTTAACTATAAATGTGTCTAAATGTAAATCTATTAGCTTTTACAAATGTCGGAATCCAATCTGGACTTGCTATACTATTAATAATTTATATATTGAAAATATCATTTAATGATCTTGGAGTAATATTTCAATCTGATTTGACTTTTAATCTTCATATTGATAGCATAGTTCTGAAAGGACTTAGACTGCTTAGTTTTATTAAAAGACATACTAAGCTCATGAATGGTACAAAGGCGGTTACGTGTCTATATAACTCTTTAGTTCGCAGAGAGTATTGTTCCGTCATATGGTCTCCATTTTATGCTTGTCATGTAAACAGAATTGAAAATGTTCAAAGTAAGCTTGTAAAATATCTTTTGTATAAATTTAAATTTCCATCTAATAACATAGCCTGTGAAACCAGGCTCTTACCGTGTGGCTTTAAAAGTCTTGAATGTCGACGTATAATTGCTTACTTGTTATTTCTCTACAAACTTGTCAACGGTATATTGAACTGTAGTAGTCTTTTAAGCTTAGTTTTATTTCTAGTACCAATGAGACGCACTAGACAACTGCAATTATTCTATGAACAATATCACCGAACTAATGATGGTTTCAGCGCCTTTGCAGATCGTTTACTTTATAACTATAATAGATTCTTCTCGCATTGTGATATTTTTTACCTCAGTCAAACTTCATTAAGAGGAATACTTAATAGTTGATTTTAAATGTATGTTAACTAGACTATGGTGTTTTTTTTTATCTGTCTTATTCTTCTTCCTTTCTTGTAATTTAGGCTAAGTACAACACCATTTAGAATTTTTTGTAGATTCTGTAGTGTACTAAATTGAATAAATAAATAAATAAACTGTTTCAGAAAAAATAAATGTTATATTGTGATAAATTGGAACCAATTCAACATGACGTCACAAAATGGCGGTGTGTGTTTTAAAACTACTTATTGAACTTATGTTATATTACGTTCAAAAATTGAGTGTGGCATAGTTAGAAACTGGTAAAATTAAAAAGTTTTGAAAAGACACTATACAGGGTGTCCCAATAGTGCGTTCTCGGTTGATATCTTGATAACGGATAGCGATATAAAAAAAGTTCAAATGCAAAAGTTGTAGAACAATACAGGCTACATAACCTAAAATTATTTTCATTTATACAGGGTGTCTCAAAAATCTGTAGCGAAGCAAAGTTGTGTTTTTTCTTATGGGACACCCTGTATATTTTTGCATATTTAGATTCTGCTCGTGATTCTACACATTTTTTGTATGACATATCCTATGTCTAAATCTGATAGTTTGATGAATTGCAGTGCCTTTTTTCAAACGACGTGGGCCGTTGGCTTTTTGATATAGGATTATGATTTTTGGCGGGAACATTAACAAAAGTATGGGTTGACTTTCAACGTAAACAAAATTTGTCGGCGTTGTACAGGGGATCCTAGATAAGTAGGAGAAATTAAAAAAATTAAAAACATCATATGTTCATTTTTTTATATGGAATGTATAGTATTTTAATATTTTAGACTATTCGTGACCCAAAACCCTATTTTTCGTTATAAATATGTCCTATACCTATTTGTCATAGCTTCCGAGATTTTGACATTTTTGTATTTATTATTTGGTTTTCAATGGCATTCGCCTTAGAATTTGCTTTATTATCGAATTTATAGAATTTTCCGAGGAATCCAAAAATGTACTAATATACAGGGTGTTCCATTTAAAATAACAAAGTTGATATCCGAGGGACACTTTTGTATTTCAACTTTTTCTCTATTTTTAAAAATAAAGGAATTAAGGGGGGTGGCAAATCTCGGTGAATCACCCTGTACATTAATACACAGTAAAAAATGCAAAATAAAAATTCAGTGTACTATTTTTCTGTATGTGAAATGGCAAATAAATATTTTAATTAAAGAGACACAACAGAAAAAGAAGTCCTACAATCACTTGATTAAATGTTCAATATGACCACCATTTGTTTCAACACACACTTGTAGCCGATTCACAAAGGAATTGTTAACTCTATTCAGCATCGCGGCATTGATATTTGTACATGTATTTCTAATTCTCATTTTCATACTCTCTATGGTAGTGGGTGGCGTTTGGTAAACTTGCTCTTTAACAAAACCCCACAAAAAAAATATAGTTTTGTGAGGTCCGGAGACTTTGCCGGCCATGATACTGGACCTCCCCTACCAATCCATTTATTTTCATAATTCGCGTCTAAAAATTGCCTCACCTGCCTGCTAAAATGTGCCGGAGCGCCATCTAGTTGGAACCACATCCACCTCACTAGATTCAAAGGTAATTCGTCAATCCACTCCTGCAAACTTTTTTGCAGTAAATTTAGGAAAGTGTCTCCATTAACTCTATTTTCGAAAAAATAAGGTCCAATGATACGGTTACCGATTATACCAGCCCATACATTAAGAGACCATCTATGCTGGTAATCCAAGGGGATAAAGAATCTGGGGTTTTCAGAACTATAATTGTGGAAGTTATGTCGGTTGACGTATCCATTTGTATGAAATTTCGCTTCGTCAGTAAATAAAATGTTATTGAAAAAATCATGTTCTTCTCTATTTTTTGCTAATGCCCAAGTACAAAATTCAAGTCTTCGATTGAAATCGTCTTGAGACAGCTCTTGTACCAGTTGAATATGGTATGGGTGAAATTTATGTTTTCTAATTATTCTATTTGCCGTAGATTTAGCAACACCTCTCTCCTTTTCTAACTGCCTACATGAAATATGAGGATTTTCAATTAAAGTTTGCATAACAAGATATTCAGTTTCTTCATTTGCGGCTCTTTTCTGCCTTTCCAATTTTTGTTCGTAATCGACACATCCAGTTCTTTCAAATCGTTCTTTGAGTCTGACAAATGATACCTCATGAGGATGACGTTCGGCATTGCTAAACCGTTGCGCATAAACTCTACTTGCTAAAAAACAATTTTGATCACTTGCGTCCAAAACATAAATCATGTTAATCAATTCTTCTCTAGAAAAATTTATTTTGAACCAATTTGAACACCGTTACTACACAAATACAAGAGTTTGACATTTCGCCATGACAACATTTTCCCTGTTTTCATTTGTTTTTACTTTAGGATTGTCTAAGGCATTTTCGTACATTAAGTTCTAACTAAATGTTGACACTACCTACGCTTTTATAATAGCCAAAATAGTGAATATTTAAGAATAGTTGGTAAAATATCTGTTCTAAGTCTTTAGGTAGCGATTCTTAGCACAATATTATGAGCGGAATTTTTAATTTTGCGTCACTTGTAGTGTATTATAATTAGAAAATTCGATAATAAAGCAAATTCTAAGGCGATTGCCATTGAAAACCAAATAATCAATACAAAAATGTCAAAATTTCGGAAAATATGACAAATAGGTATAGGACATATTTATAACGAAAGATAGGGTTTTGGGTCACGAATAGTCTAAAATATTAAAATACTATACATTCCCTTTAAAAAAATGAAGATATGATGTTTTTAATTTTTTTAGTTTGTCCTATTTATCTAGGACCCCCTGTACAACGCCGCCAAATTTTGTTCACGTTGAAAGTTAACCCATACTTTTGTTAATGTTGCTGCCAAAAATCATAAGCCTATATCAAAAAGCCAACGGCCCACGTCGTTTGAAAAAAGGCACTGCAATTCATAATTTTTTACAAAATGGCGGATATTAGAAAAACTATCAGATTTAGACATAGGACATGTTAAACAAAAAATGTGTAGAATCACGAGCAGAATCTAAATATGCAAAAATATACAGGGTGTCCCATAAGAAAAAACAAAACTTTGCTTCGCTACAGATTTTTGAGACATCCTGTATAAATGAAAATATTTTTAGGTTATGTAGCCTGTAATGTTCTACAACTTTTGTATTTGAACTTTTTTTATATTGCTATCCGTTATCAAGATATCAACCGGGAACGCACTATTGGGACACCCTGTATATGTGTTACTATAAATGAGTATGTAATGAAAGAAAGATTCACAATGAGGGAAGTTACGGGCAAAGGAAATTAACCGTTTTTTAATAATTACATCTCTTTATTCCGCCTGCATGTAACATGACAATAAAAAATGGTAAGGCGTACTCTACAAAAATCAAATGTCAACCGAAACATTTCCGTATGTAATTTCAAAGCCTATAATTTCACGTACCTTCTCTCTCTCTTTCTCATAACGTCTCCAAAGACCGATCCCAAATTAACTAAGGATTAGTTTCTACAGCAAAGATCAAAGCATCGACCCTCGAGTTTGAAGTACGCCAATGCATAATGTCATGGTTACCTTACACAATACCTCTTTGTATAATAAAACAGTATTATAGGATCGGAGGTTCTTGAAAAGGTGCCGCAACACTCCCCTGAACGCTCTCGAGTCTATGACATTGTTCTAAGCTAGCATATGCAAATTTCTTTCCTCAGAAATGGGAGAGTTTTCTAATACGAGAGTTGACCGAAACTTATAATTAATATTTATAGTATATTACATCAAATCTCAACCGTTCGTCTAGTTCACAAACTCAAAATGGTGTTAATTTTTGCTAATGCTAGTAAAAATATGAGTAAAGGCTCACTGGATTCGGAATGACGTCAAGAAAAACGTGTTAAAGTTTCAAATATACAATTTTAAAAGTTATTAACAAATTAAGATTTTAAAAAAGAGTTTCGTTTTTTGCAAAAAACTTGTTAACAAAAAATAATAACATTTAA
The DNA here is from genome assembly GCA_030620095.1 of Kuschelorhynchus macadamiae. Taxonomy (NCBI): domain Eukaryota; kingdom Metazoa; phylum Arthropoda; class Insecta; order Coleoptera; family Curculionidae; genus Kuschelorhynchus; species Kuschelorhynchus macadamiae. The sequence continues at coordinate 1,049,561 of JAUTXW010000598.1, forward strand.
GAAATTTTCCAAAAAAAGTCCCTCCCTCCCTAATAATAACTCTAATATATAATAATTGTCATTTAATATTTAAAATTAATACCCGCGAAGGCGTTAAACCGTTACGATGTCTCAAATCCGGCCTTAACAAATAAAAAAATTTTTTATACTATTAAATATTAAACAGTGGCGGCTCGTGGTGTCTAAAGCTGGTGAGGCGAGAAAAGGTTTGTTACTTATAATAGGTAGATGGAGCCGCAGGCGAAAAATTTTTGGGCTGCCACGCCCAAATTGACTCATTTTTATGATTTGTTTTTGTCTTTTACATACCAATACCAAGATATATGCACAATTTTTCATTAAGTAATTTTTAAAATAAAAATTATTACATAGATATAAAAATAAAATAATAATCTTTAAGATATTCACTCAATTTTCATGTAGTTCGTTTTATTCTCAGATATATGTACAGGGTGTTCCAGCGAGGACTGAACAGGGACCTATTTTCGACCTTCCTTGTATTTTGGAAAAATTCAAAATAGCCAATCGATGTATTTTTTCTTGTAGAATCCAAAAATGTCATCGAAAAAATATTTGAACCAGAAACAAAAGAGTTACGCTATGCATCAGTTGTTTTTTAAACGGAATGTATCGTTTTTTATACGATTTTTGGAAAGAGTGATTTTTTTTATGTCCGTTCTGATTAAAAGATTTGATTTTGCGATAGCTGTTTATATTACATTTTAATGTTTTACAAACTAAAATTTTAGCTTCACCTGTTTAAAATATACGATAGGTTGGTATAGGTGATCAAGGTAAAATGACGTTTGAATGCTTTGTCAATAAAAATTGACATTATTTTAATTATTGTCGAAGTCTTCACCTATAAAATATATATTTGACTCTGATCGAAATGAAATACTCTTTGGACGAGAGACTACAGATTGTTATGCTATTTTACAAGTGCCAAGAAAATGCAAGAGAAGCAAGAAGAAGATTTATTGCAAATTTTCATAGAAATATATCCATCAATACAATTCTAAGGATAAAAAACCTATTTGAAGGAAATAAAACTTAACATGATAGAAAAAGAAATTCAATAAAAAATAATTATTAAATAATAAAATAAAACTACTAATAACATAACTTTTCAATGTGACCGCCGTTTTTCTCGAAACAACATCGATAACCCCTTTGTAGCCTTTCTAAACTTACTGTTACAATATGATTTTCCTGGTTAAGGCGGTTTATTTCATCGACAATTTTTCCAATGATCTCTTGAATATTTTCGTTTCGTTGTCTGTATACGACGTTCTTCAAATGGCCCCAAAGAAATGTATCCAAAACTGAAAGGTCGGGGCTATTGGGCGGCCAAGCATATGTTCCATTTCGCCCTATCCATTCGTTATGGCGCCGATTTAAAAATTGAACCACATCATGCACGGCATGAGGAGGCTCATGTTGCCAAATTAAATTCTGATATTCTGCCAATGGTAAGTCTTTCAAAAAATTTTCAATTTCGTTTTCTAAAAACTCATAATATCTGGGCCCATTTAAAGTCCCGTTAAAAAATATTGGTCCCAAAATTTTATTGTTTTTTATCCCACACCAAACATGAATAGAATTCCTCCCTTGAAATTTAATAGTCTGGAACTTTTTTGGATTTTCAACGGCCCAGTGGTGACTATTATGTCTGTTGAATACTCCCGATGTTGTGAAAGCAGCTTCGTCGGTCCACACAATATTTTTGAATAAATCAAGGTCTTGGTTTTCTTGCCGAATTACCATTTGAGAAACAAATTGGAAGCGAAGTTCTTTTTGTGCCGGTGTTAGGTGCTGAAGTGGAAGGATACGAAAAGGCCTAAATTTATGAATTTTCAGAGTCCTGTGAACAGTCCCTCGGGTAACTCTTCTGCGCCTTACACCGCCACCGTACTGAACTTCCCGAACTGCATCCGAAATAGATTTGCTTGGATTAACTTGAAAATAATTTATAATGGCCTGGTCTCGATTTCTTCTTCTTTGTATATTTCTTTTTCTATCATGTAAAGTTTTATTTTCCTCAAATAGGTTTTTTATCCTTTTGTTTGATGAATATATTTCTATGAAAATTTGCAATAAATCTTCTTCTTGCTTCTCTTGCATTTTCTTGGCACTTGTAAAATAGCATAACAATCTGTAGTCTCTCGTCCAAAGAGTATTTCATTTCGATCAGAGTCAAATATATATTTTTTAGGTGAAGACTTCGACAATAATTAAAATGATGTCAATTTTTATTGACAAAGCAATCAAATGTCATTTTACCTTGATCACCTATATCAACCTATCGTATATTTTAAACAGGTGAAGCTAAAATTTTAGTTTGTAAAACATTAAAATGTAATATAAACAGCTATCGCAAAATCAAATCTTTTAATCAGAACGGACATAAAAAAAATCACTCTTTCCAAAAATCGTATAAAAAACGATACATTCCATTTAAAAAACACCTGATGCATAGCGTAACTCTTTTGTTTCTGGTTCAAATATTTTTTCGATGATATTTTTGGATTCTACAAGAAAAAATACATCGATTGGCTATTTTGAATTTTTCCAAAATACAAGGAAGGTCGAAAATAGGTCCTTGTTCAGTCCTCGCTGGAACACCCTGTACATATATACTCTTCTCAAAGATATATAATATACACATTTTTCATCATTGGATTTTTTTATAAAAAATATTTAAAATACTTAATCAAAATAGTCAGAATCGAATTTAAGGTGTAACAAACCTGAAATAATCTAATATGGTGTGCACAGTATTTTTTTTATAAAAATCAAAACTGTTTAGGCAAATAGGTATGTGGATGGTGCAGTTAAGTCACTTTTTGTAAATTAAATTAATGCGCCTGTCTTTTAAAGAAGCAAATTTCTCAATGATTTTGTCATAAAAGTCACCATTACATTCAGAAAGTTTAACTAATAACTCTTTTTCTATTGCCATGATCGACAGGGCTGAGAGCCTATCTTGAGATATACTATTTCGTAAGTAGGTCTTTATTCGCTTTAAGCACGAAAAATCTCTTTCGGCCTGTACACTTGTTAAGGGGATTGTCAAAATTAATGTCGCAAGTCGATATACTTCACAAAATACTGAAATTAATTCTAAACTATTAATTTGTTTAAGCAGTTCTTGAATGAATATTGACTTTATAAAATTGTTCATCTCGGTAAATTATGCTTAACTCATTTTTGAGGCGATCTTTGTCAAACATTTTTGGATACGTTTTTTCTAACGAATTTAATAGACTAATAGGGAATTCTGTGGCAAAGTCTTTGTATTTGATGTATTAAGAAGTTTCACAAATTCCAATTTGTGTAAATCTTCAAACCTGATGTTAATTTGAAAAATGATACAGTCTAAAATTTCATAAAACAGATTTTTATATTTTTCCATTAAATCTGATTCGTTCATGCTACGGGTTTGTCTACTACATGGCAATCCGGTGAGTGATTTTGCTTTTTCAAAAATGGATTTAAGGAAATTTTCAGCGCGCAGCTCGTTTAATCGTTTGACGGCAATGTTCAATTGTGAAATGCAGAGATCAATTTCTAGGTTACTTAACTGAAAAACTTGAAACAGGATATCAGTAACGAAAAAAATTTCTTTAAATGCAAAAGTTAAAAAAGCAAATTCAAAATCGGAAATGTCTTTTAGATACCCCTTGGCCATGTGTATAGTATCTGAGTCTAATTCTGGATTTCCAATCATGTCCTGAAAAACTAAGGTTAGTCCTTCCCAATTATTTGCAACAAAAATTAGAATTAATGATCGAGAATACCACCTTGTATCACTTGCTTGCGGAACTCGTTTTTTTATTACTTTGTCCAATATAGATGTGCGTTTGTACGATTTATGGAAAAAAGCAGGCAAACTTTTCAAAGTTGCGAAAAGATTCTGCTTTCCTTGATATAATTTGAACCCTGTTGTAAAATTAAATTGAGACGATGAGCAGCGCAATGAGTGTACATTGCTTGTGGGGCATCTGATCTTATTCGTGTTTGTAGACCGCTCAATTCTCCGGCCATAACCGCAGCTCCATCATAACATGGTGCTACTAATTTCCGTTTAAAATTTAAAGGTTCCAAGATTCTTATAATTAAGTTATAGAGTGCATTAGCTCAAGAATCCTCACTTATATCAAAAAAGCCTAAAAAACGTTCTTTTATTTCGGCTAATTTATTCACATACCTAACAGTTACACGACATTGGGCTTTTGCAACTATATCCGTCGTATCATCTACAATTAATGAGACAAATGTGGCCTCCGATATTTCTTGTTTAATAAAGTCTCTCATATGTTCGTCAATACAAAATATTAATTAATTTTGAATAGTTTTCGATTGTCCCGTAAATACACTTTTCTCTTCTAAATGCTTTACAAGTTCGGTGTTACGTTTAATTAAACAATTAAAAACTTTCTTAAAATTCCCTCTGTTAAAAGAAGATTCGGATTTCTCATGCCCCTAAAAGCCAGTTCTTGTTTTCCCAGTAATATAGTCGTATCTATAAGGTATGTCAAAAGCAAGCGGTTTTTCCTAACATCTTCATTGTACAATAATTTAGATAAACGAGCATTTTCGATTAGTGCATCTTTAATTGTAGTCATATTTTGAGACAAACGTACAAAACCTAAGGTATTTTGAATATAGTCTTTAGACCCTTCATGCATTTTAACCGCTCTAGAAAAATTTTTAAAATCAACGTATCCATCATAGTCCATACTGTTTTTGTTTTTCCCAGTATTAAGCAAAGCCAACAATATAAACGCTGCTTAAAAACACTTCCACAAATCCAAGTGTGTGTTTGATACCATGATGTTTGAAATGATCGTTTATACTCTTGACCGTCTTTTTTATCACTACTTAAGGTACTTATCTTCGGCATGGGTCTATCTCCGCGAAGAATTTCTTTTTTCTCATCCTCGGGATGCCTGGAAAATGCCGTTGTCAATAGTGACATAACGATATCGTGGACTGGATTCATAGTTCACACGTTTCGTTTATTTTAAATTTTAATCACTAATTCATATAAACTACTCTATCAGTCTATCTACTCAATAATTAAACTAACGCAACGTCAAAAATACTTTACGGAGAGTAACAGTTGACACAGACTAAACGCGCGACATTCACGAAATAATACTATAAAACAAACACCAAATTATTGCCGAATAATCTCAATATCCACCCACTTCCCGCTCAATCTCAAACCGTTACCGGTAACAGTCAAATACGAATACCCCACACGCCTACGCAAATATCAACAAAAACAAAAACGGCTTGCATTTGGCAGCCGGATGCGCGATTGTCATTTACCGATAAATAATAATTATTTCCATTTATATTCAATCTGTGCTAACATTAAATGGCAACGTCTCAATCATTAAGCGAAATTTTCATCGCCTCAAAAGCAATAAAAAGAGATGGAATGAATCTACATATGCAACACGACTCTTTTCCCTCTTTCTCAGACTTATTAAAAATCCAAATACCATTCAAGTGTCCGAGGCGCAATTCGCATCGCCGCGTATAGGTAAAGTCGAATAAAAAAGAAATGAAATTTTCATAGTGTTTGAGACAATTTTCAGAGAATAATGTATCAACTTGGAAAGAATAAATTTTGAAAATAAAAATGTATATTTATAGGAAAGCGAGTGAGGCGGCGCCTAAGTTGCCTCATCTGACGAGCCGCGGCTGATATTAAAAATCGGTAAATTTCTTTTACCCGGAACTTCCTACGATATGAAAATCTCCCTTTATTAGGAATAGAGAAGTGTGACCCAATTTAGTTCGGTAAATAATCGTTTAACACATATTTTTAATGGACGTCATTTTGTTCTACCATTTTGGATTTCTACCAAAATTTTACAAGTTTCTAACTATGCCACACTTGATTTTTGGGCATAATTATTATAATAAATTGAATAAGTAGTTTTTACAGTGACACATCGCTATTTTGTCTCGTCCAGCCAATCGAATTTTTTACGTTGATTTTGGAATATTGTTATTGGGAAAAATTATAATAAGCCAAAAACTCACAGTTTTTGGCTTATTATAATTTTTGTGCGAGTTCTTGGGCATTATCGCGTGTAAGTGAGAAGTGTGTGCAAAAATTTGGTCTATTTAATACCTGACGTCGTTTTTGTCGGGTAAGTCAAAATGTTGTTGTTTTCCTGTATTAATTGGCATACGCGATACCATTGATTCTATCTAATATTTTATTAATTTGTAAGTACGGTTAATTACTTTAAGGGTTAATATGAGCTACATATCGTAAATTCCAAAGCAAAATCTATGTAAGTATACACAAAAAAAAGACAGGTACACCATCGTCACCAAGTGTTACTGGGACAGCATCATATTTGCTCTTGAACTGAACTTTTCATATTCCCTTGTATTAATATTTTATTAAAAGCAGCACGATTCCTTAGGGTTGATAACAGTATCCTCCTTCTTGCAGTATTTGCAGAACCTGGGAAATTGATTTCTTCTTTAGCCTATGTTGAGACTTTTGGACGTCCCGCCTTTGGTCTCTCATGGATACTACCCTATTCTGCAATTTTTTGCTTGCTAACAAAACGGTGCTTTTGCTTACATGCACTTCTGCTGCAATTTCTCTAATTTTTTTTCCACTCCAGTCGAGTAAAAATTATTGACTTTTGTTCCTCCGTTAGCTTCGACATGATGTATAAAATGTGGATAAAATTTGCTTTCAAACAAAGATACATATTGCTTTCAAATCAAAAGCAAAAGACAGTATCAAAATTAAAAAAATGATTTTGACATTCCAATCCTAGGTTAACTTTGTCATTGCCATTCGAAGTTAACTTGGAATAATAGTTCAGGAGAGTAAAATGGGTAATTTGTGTCCCAGTTACTTTTGGTGACGATGGTACATAAACATGACATAAAAAAATATACATTTCTTGCATTAAATTATTTTAAAATACTCAGTTGTAGTACGTTGACTTACATTCAAAACAAAATAAACAAAAATAAATGAACTTAGCTATACGTTTTTAGGCGTTGTAAAAAGAATAGATTAGGTATGTTAATAAATATGCCTGCTGTGATAATAGATTTTTAATTTTAATTGCCAGTTAAACGATTGTTATACAAATAGGTTTAAAAATATTACTATTACTAAATATTACCTTCATGGCCATTGACATATTATATGTCAACGGCAAGAAGAAAAGAAGTCTGCCGTTTTAACTTTACAGCGTTGCCTAAGATTAGATCTGACAAGTAGGATAGATATATTTGTTTTTGTCACACTTTTCACACTTACTTGCAGTACATATTTATTCATTTTAATCATTGTTTCAAAACATACACGATTTTAGGAATGAAACATATGTTGGGTCTCTTTGTTGGTATGTCTATGGTCAGAACCAATTTTTGTGAAACTTGCTATTCCAAAGCATACCTTACCTGGCGATAATGTTCAAGTGACGGTTGCTTGCTTGTGATTAGAATGAAAAATTGTTGGAGATGAAGCTTTTTCTTTAAGATACATTATTCGAAGTTGTATTTGGTAAATTAACCCTAGTTTCTTGTCCGCAAATTTCTTGGCTGGTGGAGTTGCATTGACCTGATCTAAACGACATCAGCGAGGATTCTGTTGACATTACACCAACTGCGTTAAAGGATTATTACCGTAATAAATACTTATATAAATTACATATACATACATATACATAACATATACTTGAAATGTCCGAAAAGGACCGAAAGATCAAACCTGTCGCGAAATTTGTTTAGAACTTGCAATTTTTATTATTAACCATTTATAGAATAATCTTTATATGGCAAGGTATTTTCGCCATGCAGATATCTCTTACGGCATGTTCCTCATTGCTGGAGTGAAATTAAAAAAAAATGCTAAATCTTGTTTACCATATTCGAACAAATTTATTAAATAAAAAATCTGCAAATTTCCTTTACTTATCCGGAACTTCCCTCGTTGCCTAGAAAAGTAAAATATAACACATTTTATATAATTACGGCACTTTTATTGGGTTACATGTTGCCATTTTAACATTGGGTCTCATTACCAACCGATTCATATAACCCATTAAAGGAACTGTAATTAAGATTAATTGGATCATTAACAAACTGCACAATTTATATATTTAACTACTATGGGAAATGAAATAGGAGAAAACTGTAATATTCCTAATAAAAGGAAGGATGAACAATAAAGGTGTTCTGACTAAAGGAAATATATTGATTGTTACTTCCTTCGTACAAGGGAAGTATTGTAATCGTGAACAAATCACCCTCTCTAAGGTCTCTAGCTGCCGTAAAACATGTTGTCTCAATTCCGTATGTCTGTCTGACTGTATATCGGTTTGTTGGTGTGTGTGTTCGCGGTATACTTACCGGATACACATGTTCACGTTTTAGCGTCCCTAGGTGTCAAAAAATATGTTTTATCATCGGCTGCTTAAAAACTACTGATCAGATTGGCTTCAGGATCATATGGAAATGACCTGGTAAGATTGTGGTAAAAATCCAATATGCTTTCTTAATTGGTTTCAAAACTACTGATCAGATTGACTTAATAATAAATAATATTTTATTAGTCCAAAAGGTCACAAACAATGACAATGGGTTCGTCATAAAATTCACTTAAACCTAATCTATTAAAAAAATATCACAAAACTTATAACAATTATACTCGACATGTTTACGAAGTACAGTAAGATCACAATTTAGACCAATATTAATATTACCTTACACTTAGACAAACTTACGTATTACATGTAACATTACAACAATACGAATACAGACAATTTCAGGTATTTTATTGCTCCAGAAACTCTTTGAGTGTGTATGATTTTCCTACTAGATAGCTAGTCAGTCTCTTGCTAAATTGGATCGTGGTATTTGCTACCTTAATATCATTTGGGAGTTTGTTGTAGATTTGAGTACACGCATAATAAGGGGATTTTTCATAAAATCTTGATCTATGTATTGGTACTGTGAGTTCATTTCTGCTTCTGGTTGGATACTGGTAACATAGAGAATTTTTTGGGAGTTTTGGTTATTCTGAACATACATTGTACACTTTAGTATATATATTGAGTAGAGAGTTAGGATCTTTTTGGTTTTGAATATTTCTCCGCAAGATTCCATGGGTTTTAGGTTAAAGATTAATCGTACAATCCTTTTCTGTGCGACAAAGATGCGGTTTATATTAACAGATTGTCCCCAAAGCATTGTATTGTAGTTATTAGAGTTTCAATAGGAACACTTTGCTTTAGCCTAAGGAGAGCAAAGTATGCCTTGTTTATTTTGCCGGAAACATGATCAAGTCGTTTCTCCCATGAGAGTCCCGAATTGACATATGATCCCAAAAACTCAACTACTTGTTCTCCCTCATCTATGGTTTGTGTTTTTGGTGCTGACTTCTGGAATGGTATAGTGAGGGTCTTGTTTCTGTTTAGTACAAGCTGATTTGAAAAGCACCATTGATTTATGTTCTTCATCACTGGGTCAATCTTGGACTGAAGTTCTCTCTCATTTATGGTTATATCAGGCATGTGCAGGTCATTTATGAAGACCAAAAATATGAGCGGAGAAAGCACTGATCCTTGTACTGTTTCAATATCAGCTGTCCCCAATTTTGACTAGCATTTTTCGATTTTCCAGGAAGGACATTATTAAATTCAAATTTTAATCAAAAATTAAGGATCATATGGGAATGACCTGGTAATATTTTGGTAAAATTCCAATATGCTTTCTTAATTTGTTTCAAATGATAAACATTTCTAATAACAATGTTTTTCTTGACCTATGCTTTATAAATTTAAGTGATATTGATGTTGATTCCGCTAATGATATATTGTTAAATAATAGTAGTCATCATATTGCTTACTCCTGTGACATTTCTCTTGCGTCATCAAATGATTCTTTAAAGTTTAATTTAGAATATTATGACTTCAAAAATAGTTTTTTTCTTCAGTTGATTGGGAAATGCTGCTTAATAAAACCAATATAGATAAGGCTATTAATCAGTCTTATAATGTTATATACCAAAGTATATCACTATTTGTACCTATTAAAAAATATAAAAGCTCAAATTTTCCAAAGTGGTTTTCCCCTCGTCTCAGACGACTTATCGTTAATTATGGACGAACAGTTTGGTTTTCAATCTGCGCGATATACCCTAGCTAGTCTTCTAACTTATGAGGACCACCTTTTGAACCCTTTCGAGAGGGGATATCAAATTGATGTTATTTATACTGATTTCTCGAAGGCGTTCGGTAGGGTAAATCATGGTCTATTTCTGGCAAAACTTAAGGCACTGGGGCTTGGTGATTACATTCTTAGAAGGCTAAGTAGTTTTCTAGCGGGGCGGACTTACTTATTAGAATTAATAATTTTATATCAAATCAAATTGCTTTACCGTCGGGTGTTCCACAGGGCTCCCATTGTGGGCCCAAATTATTCGTTGTTTGTTAACGACATTGTCTTTTTACCACACAGTTCTTTTCTTATGTATGCTGATGATCTTAAAATATTTAAAGACATTTCTACTCCTCTGGATTGTCAATGTTTGCAGTCAGAGGTGGACATGTTTTGAAAATATTGTATTGTTCATATGTTAGATCGTTTTTGGAGTATGCAAATCCGGTGTGGTCTCCTTTTTATGACATTCATATCATTCAAATAGAAAATGTTCAAAATACATTTTTACGAATATGCAGTTTTAAGCTGGGGACACCCGAAATTGATAAACGTATTAATTACGACTGTGTTCTTATTATTTTAGGTATGTCTACAATTCAGAATAGCTGGTTGCAAACCGACATATTTTTCTTGTTTAAATTAATTATTGGATATATTGACTACGCTTATTTACTAGGTAAATTATCTTTACGTTTACAGATTTTCCATAGCCCGCCTCGTTTCGGAGATACAGGGCCAAATTGAAAAAATTGCATTTTGGGACACCCCTCGTATCTCGGTTATCTTTTAACGTATCGAAAAGGTAAAAACTGGCTCTTATAGAGTTTTTACGTAGAATCCAGTGGCGTGGACAGATTTTTACTCGGGGTCGTCGTTTTTGATACATGACCCAAAGTTACGTTTTTTTTAAATGGGACACCCTGTATATTTTTACGTAGTCCTATTCGTCTTATTATGAGCTTTTCAAAAATATATAGTTATCTATACTTATTTTAAAAATAAGGCTACAGTTTAAGTTTTTAAGACTATATTAAGTATATCTATTTTTCGTAATTAGCCATATTCAAAGGAACTGCTTAAACTGATTTCCATTTTCTCTTAGACATCTCTCACACACTCTTGCAATTTTACCCAGTGTATTTGAAATGACTACATTGCGTGCTTGTATTTGCAAAAATGCCTGCTCAGTGATGTTACGCAGGTCTTGAACTGTGTTATGTGACTCCATAAAAAGAAGTCCAATATGGACAGGTCAGGCGACCTAGGAGGCCATCGGACAGGTCCGTGCGTTCCAATCCAGCGTTCGGGGAAGTTCTCTTCTAAATACCGCCGCCTCACAATTTAGGAGTTATGTGCTGGAGCTCCGTCTTGTTGGAAATACATTTGATTCACATGTGCTAAAGGGACATCTATGATTTCTGGCAATATATTTTGCAATATTTCAAGGTAGCTATTAGCAGTGAGATCTCCTTCAAAAATATGAAATTTTATTTTGGTTCCTAGTACGAAATAAGCGACATTAAAGCCAAATCTTCCTTGTTGCTCTCATGGAAATATCAAATGTTGATTTTCAGGTGACCAGTATCTCGTATTGTGCCTATTAAATATTCCAGCACTACTTATATACGATTCGTCGGACCATAGAACCGCCCTTCCAAAATGTTGGTTAGTATTCATTTTTTGTAAATACCACTGGCAAAAATCAATACTTCGTTCTGCATCTCCAGGATGTAGATTTTGCACAACTCTGACTTTATAAGGTTTATACTTATGTTTCTTTAAAATCGTTTAAATCCGAGACTTGATTACACCCACTTCATTCTCTATTTTTCTACAGGATGTTACATTTACACTTGCTAAGACATTAATTTCATCAGCCTCACGATTCTCTTTGTTATATTTCTTTGATCTGGGCTTTTTGAAAAAGCCAAAATGCAGCTTTTTCAATTTGGCCCTGTATCTCCGAAACGAGGCGGGCTATGGAAAATCTGATTACGGCAGCTTGAGTTTGACAAAAAAGTGGCACGGTGTCGCGAAAACCTCAACCCTAAATATTTGCAAATAACGGAGATACCTTGCATTTACAACCAAAATTGGACACCCTGTACATGTCAGTAAAATATGCTTTACATTGTTCTTTTGCTTTCAGTATCGTTAACAAAAATAATTAGTTTTTGTTAGTTCCGCGTCGTTCTATTGTTTCGAAAGTAAATTAAAACCAAGTGAGATTTTTTTTGTCCCGCCTCTTCCAACCATATATTTACTTTCTTTCGTCCTTGCTACTTATCAGATACGTAATTATTTATATATTTGAGGAAGCTTGTTTGCCATGACTGTAATGTTCGATTTAATGTGCAGCGTTGCCAGATAAGAAAAAAAATTAACCCATTTTTACGTACTGTAATCGTGAAAAATCACCCTATGAGAAAAAGCTTATTTTTGCAAACAAAATATATTATTTATAGTTGGAAAAATTAAAAATTTGCCTTTATAGCCTAAAATTATATTATTTCAAAAATGATTGCATCATAATAATACAAAATAAAATTGACTACTCAATAAGATACAGGGTGAAGTCAAGGCATATGTTTTTAGTGAATTTTTGAAACACCCTGTAGCATAAACTGCCTGCAATTTTTAAACTGTATATCGGTAACTTTGAAACCTGATTTCTTTCTAAAGACAATATAGCAATATTAGTATGGTGATGTTTTACCCGTATTTTTCTTACCCCCGTTTTTTTTTAAAAATGGTGTAAACATCATTTAGCACATATTATTATTCATATGGATACTTCAAATTTCAAAACATTCTAGATTTCTCGTTTTTATGAGCATAATAAAAATACTGGTAAAACATCACCATATTGCTGTATTTTCTTTAAAAACAAAGATACGTTGATCATCCGAAAAAGAAAATGTTTTTAAACAATGAGGCTTCAAAGCTACCGATATACAGTTTAAAAATTGCAGGCAGTTTATGCTACAGGGTGTTTCAAAAATTCACTAAAAACATATGCCTTGACTTCACCCTGTATCTTATTCAGTAGTCAATTTTATTTTGTATTATTATCATGAAATCGTTTTTGAAATAATATAAATTTAGGCTATAAAGCCAAATTTTTATCCTTAACTTTTTTCCATGTGTGTATTTATCTGATTTGTTTGGGCAATGTAAAAACTTTATATGCGGAGGAATTTTCACAAAAATCCAATATGGGAAAACTACTTGTCGAATGTATCATGAATTTTGCACAAAAATCAAGTGTCATATGGCCGCCTACTGTATTCTATAGGACAAAACAAGATGGCGGCCTAATAAAATATGTAAATTTTCAATAAAATTCCATTTTCTGGAATAAAAATAAATTAAAAACAAATAAAAACATGGTAAATTTACCTTTATCCGCTACCCTCAACTTCCCTCGTACAGACTTTTTCTACATAGAGATAACACATTTTATGAATGAAATATAAAAATTAAGGGTTATATAGGAACGACTTGATTACATTATAACTTTATACTCTAGCCAGTCAAATGTAATATAATATCGACAAAAAATACTATATTAGCCTGTGATAAAAAGTTCTCGAAATTCTATCGGATCTAGGAATTTCAAATTTTTTTAAGTTCGGTATATTGCAACGAAATTTGGAACGATAATATATGAGACAATTCTCTATTAAAAAAAAAGACAGCTTTAAATGTCAAAAAGGCAGCTGGGCGCAATTTCCAAACTTTTTTTTAATGGATTTTAATTCAACCTCGATTTTGAAAACATTGATTCAGCAGTTCTCAAACGTCAACCAATGTTTGGGATTTTTTTTGAGGTTATCAATGTCAATACTCCATATTAAGTGAAGCACGAAAATGAAACGGTAAATATTTTATTAAAACAGTATTACACTTAATAAAAAACCGATAAAACGAATATTATAAAACTTAAATATGTAGAAAAAGAAAAATGTCAAATTTCCATTTTAAAATATGTTGTAAATGTTCGCCTTGTACCTCTTGACAAATGAACATTCGGTTAGTGAATTCTTCCCTCAAATTATGGAGGGTTTCAGGGTTTGTTCCTACACACACGTCGATGATACGTTCACGCAGCAGTTCGTTCAGAAAATCCGGAGCGGATATTGAAAACTGGCGATTTCACATAGCCCCATAGAAAATAATCAAGGGGTGTAAGATCTGGCGAGCGAACTGGCCTCTTTGTTGGACTTCGGTGACCAATCCATCTATCCGCGTAAGTTGCATCGAAGTAATTTCTAGCGTCTCTAAAATAATGTGGCGAAAAACCGTTCTATTGACACGTAATGCGAAAATGAAACTCGCTTGGGTTTTGAGCAGCAACATCATCAAGAATTGGAGCGATAATAACCTGCAGCATTCGAAGATGTGGGCGCGTTTAAATTTCCTTCGAAAAATATGGGATCTATGATATGGTCGCCCAAAATGCCCGCCCAAACATTAATTTTTTGAGGAAATTGGGTATGTCCTTCACTCCAATATCTACAATTTTGAGTGTTGATTTTTTCATTCAGGAAAAATGTGCTCTCATCACTAAAACAAATGTGGCGCAGACAAATTGTATTTGTTGTGATCCTTTTTGCATAATCTCGCAAAATCTAGTCGCATGTCAGTGTACGAAGGATTCAGAACAAGATTTATAATTAATTTTTAGAAAATTATTCTCCATAATCAGGGGTCCTTGTGCATAATTACGAGATTTGGCAGCAACGTTAATGCGCGCCTTTCTTTTTTACTGAAAAACTTAATTACTAATTACTAGGACCATTTCGTTAATGGATTCCTGATTGGATAACTTTTTGAATGCTTAATCATCGTTCGTTATAAGTTTTCATCGCGTCGCGTAGGCAAAATCTAATTATTAGGGAAAAGCTTTCGCCTGATTGAATCCTTCGCTATAGAGAGTCGGTTAATTTGTAATGCATTTCGTTGCAATAAATGTAACACTTCGTTGAAAATAGAAATCTTTTAACCGGTCGAATCTGTTCGTTATTTGAAATAATGTATTGCTTGAAATCGAAAAAAAAAAATCTATAAATTCGTCCTTTCCCATCGCAGTGAAAAATTGAGTGTTAAAAATACACACATAAATTCGCCGCGTTCAACTCCTTTTTCTATCGATTGTGTAATTTACCATTGTCAAGGGAAGCGTTTAATAAGGAGCGTGATATTATAATGCAGATTGTTATGAATAACGGTTTTCATTTGGAGTCCATCACCAAATTATATTATAAATTTATAAACAAGTACAAAAAAACTTAGCGATGAGACAAATTTTTTCAAGAGCATTACTTTTTTCGGAATTATTTCTCTCCAATTGGCTAAATTTTTTAAAAATATTGAAACTGTCAATATTTCATTCAAAACAGTTAGTACGGACAAAGGACACAACCGATAAATTGTCCAGATCTGGGGTTCATGCATTAAATTGTAGCGAATGTTCCACGACTTATGTGGGACAAACAGGTCGAAAAATCTCCACAAGGGTGAGAGAACATTTAAGCCTTGTCAACAAATTCAGAAATACGGATGTAACTGAGACTGTTTCAGCTTTTGCCAATCATTTGTTGGAGTCAGGTCATGAATTTTCCATTTCTGCCGTTGATGTTTTACATGAATGTCCAAAGGGGAAAAAGCTTGACTTTCTAGAAAAAATGGAAATAACCAAAGCTATAAAAAGTCCTATTCTCACTTGCGTTAAGGATGTTTTTAATTTTGAACCAACCCTAATATTTAACAATTTAATATAATAATAATTATAGGCAACCTTCATTTCATTCATTAATTTATAGAGTGAGAGTTTTTGGTTGTTTTGTTCGACTAGTCCAGTGGTTCGTGGGTAATTACTTCGGCGTCTCACTCAGGCGGTCCGGGTTCGATCCCGCCTAGAAACATGAATCTTTTTGAATATTTTATTTTGTTTATTCACGTGAGACTTAACCTCATTTTAATGTCAATCAAATATGTATAAGTAGTTGTTTGTTGTGTTGTGCTTTAGTGTGTTTTGTTCTATTTGTAAGTTATTGTTTTAGGATTTATGAGTGTGATTATTTACTAAGGTTCTCTCTGTTGTTTGTAGGTCTGATGACGCTCGAAAGGGCGAAATACGTGTCACGTTTGTTGTAAATTGTAAAATTATAATGTATTGAGACCCAGACTTGGAGTCTCTTTCTAGGTTTTTTATTAAAACTAGGTCTCTTTGAGAAATATGGACAATTTCTTCGATTTTTTTTTTGTTAAAAATAACTCAAATGGGGCACAGGGTTATTAATATTTGTTTTAATCTATGCAGACTACTAAAGCACAACTAAACACATTCTATAATCTGGACACTCTGGGAATAAAAGAGCGACCAAAGTGGGAAGTAAGGTACTTGGTCTTTGCGGTTGGACGGTGAAGAGATGCTTGTGGGTCAATGTTCTTGTCTTCCTGGCAGGAATAACTAAGGAGTGCATAGTGGATGATATTTCATCAGAACAGAATACGTAGTAGTATTTGTAAAACAGAGACAGATCGCCCACATTTTGACGATGCTCTAGTGATGTAAGCTTCCTTGTGAGGTTGGGATAATCAATCAAACGAATAGCTCTTCTTTGGACAGTCAAGAATATTTTTTATTAATAATGTAAGGACGTAGCCAATGCACGCATTAGACAAGTGGCCCTTCAGAAACGTACGCTACAGAATGCTAAACATTCCAAATGGTTCGAATTCGCAAATAACGTCAAATAAATAAATAATGAGTCAATAACTCTAAGAAAAATTTGACACATTAGCAAACAAAAATTACCAACAAGGAGAAAGATTTTCAATTGAAGTAAAATAAATATGAATAATAATAAAACTACACAACTACATAAACAAAAATGAACATCAATACAAGCTAAAAACACAATCCAGTTAACTGTCTTTTTAGCTGCAAAGTGCTTAGTCTGAAAATCTCATATTCTGAGAAGTGAAGATTGTAATTGTAAACTAGTCGGTCAACAAATGCACTAAACCCATAATTTGTTCGGTAGTACCTTTCAACAAACAGCTGTGATTGTCTTGTTCTTCAAATAGGCACTAAAAACGAGACTGATCCCAGCAGCACTTCGCAGTCAATCCTCCCATTGACCAATTTATGCAAAAAGACCAGATGTGCCTTTTTTCTTCTAAATTCAAGGGTTTGAAGGTCGCAAAGAAGAGCTCTACTATTAGATGACAGACCTTGATAAGGAAAATGAAATTTATGTAAGAGGTATTTTGAAAACCTATTTTGCGCCTTTTCAATTCTGTCGATGTGACACTGTATGATGGACTCCATATTGTACAGGGTGTTCCAGCGAGGACTGAACAGGGACCTATTTTCGACCTTCCTTGTATTTTGGAAAAATTCAAAATAGCCAATCGATGTATTTTTTCTTGTAGAATCCAAAAATGTCATCGAAAAAATATTTGAACCAGAAACAAAAGAGTTACGCTATGCATCAGGTGTTTTTTAAATGGAATGTATCGTTTTTTATACGATTTTTGGAAAGAGTGATTTTTTTTATGTCCGTTCTGATTAAAAGATTTGATTTTGCGATAGCTGTTTATATTACATTTTAATGTTTTACAAACTAAAATTTTAGCTTCACCTGTTTAAAATATACGATAGGTTGGTATAGGTGATCAAGGTAAAATGACGTTTGAATGCTTTGTCAATAAAAATTGACATTATTTTAATTATGGTCGAAGTCTTCACCTAAAAAATATATATTTGACTCTGATCGAAATGAAATACTCTTTGGACGAGAGACTACAGATTGTTATGCTATTTTACAAGTGCCAAGAAAATGTAAGAGAAGCAAGAAGAAGATTTATTGCAAATTTTCATAGAAATATATCCATCAATACAATTCTAAGGATAAAAAACCTATTTGAGGAAAATAATGATTACATGATAGAAAAAGAAATTCAATAAAAAATAATTATTAAATAATAAAATAAAACTACTAATAACATAAGTTTTCAATGTGACCGCCGTTTTTCTCGAAACAACATCGATAACCCCTTTGATCTCTTGAATATTTTCGTTTCGTTGTCTGTATACGACGTTCTTCAAATGGCCCCAAAGAAATGTATCCAAAACTGAGAGGTCGGGGCTATTGGGCGGCCAAGCATATGTTCCATTTCGGCCTATCCATTCGTTATGGCGCCGATTTAAAAATTGAACCACATCATGCACGGCATGAGGAGGTGCCCCATCATGTTGCCAAATTAAATTCTGATATTCTGCCAATGATAAGTCTTCCAAAAAATTTTCAATTTCGTTTTCTAAAAACTCATAATATCTGTGCCCATTTAAAGTCCCGTTAAAAAATATTGGTCCCAAAATTTTATTGTTTTTTATCCCACACCAAACATGAATAGAATTCCTCCCTTGAAATTTAATAGTCTGGAACTTTTTTGTATAATACTCCCGATGTTGTGAAAGTAGCTTCGTCGGTCCACACAATATTTTCGAATAAATCAGGGTCTTCGTTTTCTTGCCGAATTACCATTTGAGAAACAAATTGGAAGCGAAGTTCTTTTTGTGCCGGTGTTAGGTGCTGAAGTGGAAGGATACGAAAAGGCCTAAATTTATGAATTTTCAGAGTCCTGTGAACAGTCCCTCGGGTAACTCTTCTGCGCCTTACACCGCCACCGTACTGAACTTCCCGAACTGCATCCGAAATAGATTTGGTTGGATTAACTTGAAAATAATTTATAATGGCCTGGTCTCGATTTCTTCTTCTTTGTAGGTATATTTCTTTTTCTATCATGTAAAGTTTTATTTTCCTCAAATAGGTTTTTTATCCTTAGAATTGTATTGATGGATATATTTCTATGAAAATTTGCAATAAATCTTCTTCTTGCTTCTCTTGCATTTTCTTGGCACTTGTAAAATAGCATAACAATCTGTAGTCTCTCGTCCAAAGAGTATTTCATTTCGATCAGAGTCAAATATATATTTTTTAGGTGAAGACAATAATTAAAATAATGTCAATTTTTATTGACAAAGCATTCAAACGTCATTTTACCTTGATCACCTATACCAACCAATCGTATATTTTAAACAGGTGAAGCTAAAATTTTAGTTTGTAAAACATTAAAATGTAATATAAACAGCTATCGCAAAATCAAATCTTTTAATCAGAACGGACATAAAAAAAATCACTCTTTCCAAAAATCGTATAAAAAACGATACATTCCATTTAAAAAACACCTGATGCATAGCGTAACTCTTTTGTTTCTGGTTCAAATATTTTTTCGATGATATTTTTGGATTCTACAAGAAAAAATACATCAATTGGCTATTTTGAATTTTTCCAAAATACAAGGAAGGTCGAAAATAGGTCCCTGTTCAGTCCTCGCTGGAACACCCTGTACAACAGTATTCTAGAACGCTACGAACCAATGAGTTATAGAGGCACCCAATTGCTTTGGTATCAGTTACGTGTTTCGTATGTCGCTTTATAAAACCCAGTAGGCCAAAACCCTTAAGTACAATGTTATCAATATGTAGATTAAACGTTATATTTTCATCAAAAATAATGTGAAAGAACTAACAACTTCAAGACTTACGTTATCTATGAAGTAGGTGGAGGAGCACTTTACATTTCGAGATGTTAAGAGAGAGATAATTAGTTCTGCACCAATTGACGGGCCTTTCCATATCAGACTGCAGACGATTGGAGTCTGAGGAGACTGGTGAAAAGAACTTTAAGTCGTTTGCATATAAAATACATTCGAAACAAGATATAATATTATTTATGAAGAGCAAAAACAGAACTGGACCAACATGCGAACCCTGGAGAACATCCGATGTCACAAGAATCTCCCTGGAAAGTGAACCACATATGTTGACTTGCTGGCGACGATTAAATAAATATGATTTGATTCACTCAAGATATTTTCCACAAAAACCAATTTGCTGTAATTTCCATAACAGAAGCTGATGGCAAACACTGTCAAAAGCTTTAGATATGTCAATGTAAATAACATCGATCTGTTTGCCAGCCTCAACCGATGTCGCTATTTGAAATATTGCAAGATTGGTAGTTGTTAAACGACCCCGATAAAAACCATGTTGCATACTCGTAATATAGTGTTTTAACGACTCAACCTCTGTAGTTCTTCACATCACTTTTATCACCAGATTTAAAAATGGGCAGCAAGGTAGAACACTCCAAAATTCAGGAAGGGAACCCATATTAATGGATATCTGAAAAATAGAGGTTGGGACAATGATTCACAGCATCGTTGCAATAGAAAAATAGGAATTCCATCAGGGCCAGCCTTCTTGGAAGCATCAAGGTCCTTTAATTTATTAAAGATTTCTGCCTCTGTAAAACAATATGTTGATAGTATCTTTCCTGAATAACTTATGGATCAATTTTACTAAAGTCTAAATTGTGGTGATAATTATAGCAAGACTGAAAGTGAGTAGCAAAAGCGTTTGAGTGATTTCTTACCAATCATAATTCATAACACTGGACAGATTGGAGTCCCTTTTTAAGTTTCGTACAAATGGCCAGATAGTCAACATTAAAGATTGAAGAAGAGGCTGCTCCCCATATGTGCGAGCAATACTCAAGACAGGGTCTGATTTGGGAAGTGTAAAGGGTAAAGGTTGGTTTGAAGAAGAAAAGTGTTTTCGAGCTAGAAAAAAAAACTCTATTTTTTCGCGGCTGCTGTGGCAATTGAGCTGATGTGATCATGCGAGCGAAGATCTTTCTGAAAAGTGATACCGACTAGGTTAAAGGAAACTTTGGCTTTAAGCATTTGATTATTCATTTGAATGGTGTGGGTACTGGGAGGTGATTTGTGAGGTAGTAAACAAGATTGTCTCTTAGTGGCGTTAAACTGGTCAAGGTTCTTTGCTCCCCATTCTACGAGTTTAATGAGGTCCTCGGTTAGGGATAAAGTCATTACTCTACTCCTATCATCAATTTCAATCTTGGAGACCGGTTTGGGAAATTGTATATGTGGAGTGTGTCATCGTCAGGATAGCTGTGAATAGGATTGCTAGCAGAAGATTGTAGGTCATTGATGTGCAGGAGGAATAGGGTAAGTGCCAACATTTGGTTGGGTTAGGGTTAGTGAAAATTTGATGAATGGCTGTCAACCACAACAGAAATACTTATTTTGGAAAAAAAACTGGCAATCCAAGTACGAAGTTTTAGAGGGAGACCATAGGCAGGAAGTTTGTCAAGAAGTGCGTCATGCCAGACTTGATCAAATGCTTTGAATATGTCGATGGCAATAATTTGGGCTTCTCTGTGGAATTCGATAGACTTATTCCAGTTGTGGGTTACAAACCGTATTGCCTGTCGTGTGTAAGTTTATACCTCTCAACGTAATTTGGAAGATCATTATTGATATACTTATCCATTGCCTTACTCATAATTGGGAGGAGAAATATGGGTCTGTAGTTAGAGGGGAGAGTTTTGGATCCCTTTACAGGAACAGGCTGTACCCGAGCAGATTTCCAGTTTTTAGTGACAGTAACAGTAACTTTTTACGCTACCCACGACAGTATTTATTAAAAACAAAAATTATTGAATTTTGTATTCTTCATGCCCGCCGTTTTGCTTTTTTCATTTCCTATTCTCTTCTGCTTTCCTATAGCTGCCAAAATAATACCCTGATTGCATATATTATTGCATATTCGAATTCTATATAAAATTCTGATCATATTTTATGTAACATATCCCGTACCTAAAGAATAAATGATCCATTTTGTTTTTCCAAACTGTATTTAAATTTTCTTAAAACAGTTTTAAAACTTTATAGAATATTCCCTCATAATGGAAATCTTGATCAAAGGATATTTTTTCAGCAGGATGAAGCCCTTCCACACTTTGCAAGGAATGGAAGAGAATTCTAAAACTTTACCTTTCCAAATAAGTGGATAGGACGGCGACGATTTATAAAGTGACTGCCCGGATCTCCGGATTTTACACCTTTAGATTTTCTATGGGGCGATTTAAAAACAAGAGTCTATGTCACTAGCCCGGAAATATGGAACATTTGAAGGCAAGGATTCGTGCAGAGATACGTTTAATCACGCGAGAAGTTTTGGGAAGAGTCCCACCATGCATCGGTTGGGTCTGTGCCAATAGGTTATTGGGGCACATTTTCAAAGATGTTACACTAAAAAAGTGACCTTCCAATTTTAATGTTATTGTTAATTTAACTGTTCATTAAATAGTTAAAAATTAGTTTGTATTAAATTTCTGACACATGGTTGACATGTCAAAAAAAATTTAATGGAAGTTCCTTTTTTATAAGCTTTCCAAAAAGAGTGGCGCAAATGGTATCTTCCAATTAAAAAAAGTTGGTCAGGGCCAGGCCCCCTCTATGGGGCCCCATTTTTTTTACATAGCAAAAACGAATCCCATATAAAAATCTTTGAGGGCGTATTTTTTGATTTTAGAGAAATCTTATTCCCTGGTAATAATATAAATTCTGTTATATGTATGTGGAGTAAAGCGAGTTTACCGATTTTTAATTGTTTAGTTCAATTTATAAAACCACCGTTTTGATGATTACACGGAAAAGCAGAAATATTCTATGATGGATGTTTATAAAAAATTGCTAAAAAAAACTTTTAATATAATGTAGGTGAATATATTGTGTAGTATGTGTTAAGCTTTTATTCTTAAAACTATTATTCGATATTTATTTTCGTTGTTAAACGCTATCTAAGTTCCTTTTGTATTATACGATTTAAATGAATGAGAATTGAGATACTAGAATATTTGTTTGTGTATTAAGGCATGTCTGATATCTCTCTGTTCTAATTCCAAATAAATTAAATCGGTGTTTAGCTAAGTAAATACTTTTCTGTTGGTAATAGTCCAAATTTGTACCATATCATTTGCACTGTTATTTGTATTATTTTTCATTAATAATTAACGAGAAGTTTTTCCAAATAGGAATCATTTTGAATAAAATTATGAAAAGTGAAACTTTAGGTTGTGTCTAAGAATTACAAACAAGTTTTTTTAGTGGCAAAATCAGTATATGCTACGTCATTAAACTGCTCTGTGTATATGATATGATAAATGTTATTTAATTACTTTAGGCTTTCTTTTACGCAAATGAATTTAATTATTTCGCGTGAAATTCTCTAACCAGTGAAACAAACTATAAAACGAGTTTTGTGTAACTTTTGTTTATTAAACTCGACATTCATTTAAACTAGAAATATTATATTTTTGGGTTACTATAACCTGGTAACTCATACAGTTCTTAATACTTGTTAGACTTGTTGTATTAGATTTAAGAAAACTGCTGGCCATTTCTGACATCTGCTATCGATTGTGTTGTGATTTAAATTAATTTAAAGTAATAAGTTGCTCAATACATACAAACGATCATTACAAAACAAACATAATTACAGCAAACACTGCAAACTAGTCTCCGACAGAATTAATTCTAACTTTTTCTAGTATATAATTAAGCTTTCTCATTAAACTACCTAATTCGTACCATAAAGTCTTTATTGGTCATTACTGAATTCATAGCGCCCATCCACCTTTATGCGTGTAAGTCTTATTGGCTACTAACTCGCTTTATTTGGAACACATCATGTTTTGTTTCTGATTTAGTGATTTAGAGACATTTTCATTTACTGCACTCGTAAAAAATATCGAAATATATACCCTATGGATATTTATTTAAAATTTGTAACATTAACTGCTACTTATAACACTGGGACCAGCAAAAATGTTTTGGACCATTAAAGAAATACCTGGATTTAGTACATATAAATACATATAAAACAAACCCGAAATAGTTAGTTGTATTTCAACCATCAGTTGATCGAGAGCTCTTCGTATTTGAGAAATTAGAGAGTTTCGAGCAATATGTCGCGAGTTTGTGTAAATAAGCTGGATCATTTTTGTTATATATGTGTTGAAGTAATTTGTGTAAAACAAAAACGTACTCTTAGCCCTTTAATAAAAAAAGCTTACCATTTGTATTTTGGGTGCAGAGTTGGAGACCAGCATTCGCATCTGGCTAGGTGGAAAAAAGCGTTATTGACTGTTACTTTTGCTTGACACCTCCCATCAAAAAAGACATTTAGGAGAAAAAAGGCCTGTGATACAGTATCCAAATTTACAATCCACCATACGCCCAGTGCCTCTTAGTGACGAATTGCCTGTGCCTAATCCACCTCATGAATATACCCTTGATTCTGATGATGGTCAAACGGATTCAAGTGGCACTGTACCGGAAAATGTCACTGGCCCACCAACCACGTAAGACTCCGATTTTGTTTGTGAACTTCCTAGTAAAATTAAGTGACTTTATAAGGGATTTAGAATTGCCCAAGAAAAAAAGCAGAACTATTGGCCTTTCGATTGCAACAATGGAATTTACTTCAAAATGGAGTAGAAGTTTTCTCCCCCTCCCTGTATTGTAAGCAACCTATTTTGTCACTGCTTTGACAGACGTAAGTGAAAATTACTCAACAAGGTATTGGTTGCCTTTAACGACAGTATGTAAGTCAACTTACATCCCTAGAGAAATAATAATCTAAAATTATTATAAGTAGCTTTAATTTTTGATTTCATCAACATATTACAAAAATCCGGGCGAAAATGCTGTGATATTAACTGAAATGAATATTAACGGTACAATTATTACAATTATTCACATTATTAACAAAATTTGGAAACACGTTTTCTCGTTTCTTCTCGATGTGTATTAAATTTCACACTCCACAGATCCTCCATTTCTAACAAATGTTTCTGTCACTGTTGAAGCACTGCAAGAGACTTCTGGCTGGGTCTTATTGTATAAAATTTTATTCGCTACTTCCTTTTTATTATTTTCGTTAATAGCTTGTAAAATGTTTCTATCTCGATTATTGAGGCTCTCAGCTACGTAACTTTTCGCAATAGTAGCGGATTTCCATCCACCATATCGCTTGATAGCTAATACATCAACTCCAGTATTTACTAATAAAGTTGCCGACATTCTTCTAAGAGTGTTCAGTGTACATTTTGAAGCAATTTTATTCATTCATTTATTTATTTCATTTTTCTTATGACCGCTATATTGGATTTTTCGATTTTTGGAAAGAGCCTAAAATTTCCAGTCGAATGATATCTCACAAGTGCATTATAAGGATTTTAGTGTCATCAAAATATCACACTTCCTAAATTAGGTTTCAACGTTTTTAAAGGAGGCCATGATTTATTTGTCACAAGATTACATTAATAAGTAAGTACTGTATTGAACGCATTGAATTTTCAATACAACATGAACGTAAATAACGACTTAAAAAATCTAAATGAGCTTTAACTTCTTTGTAAGTGGGTAACATTAATTTACAAATCTGCAAAATGACGTCCATTTGCATCAAGATATTTTTGACATTTGGTAACTGTTTTTCGTACAACCCTGGTAAGTGTATTTCGGTTAATATTTCTAAATGTGTCCAAAACTCTTTGTCTCAGGATTTCTATGGTCACGGGGGGATCAAATTCATAGATTTCATTCTTCGTGTGACCCCAGAGATAGAAATCCAAGGGCGACAGGTCAGGAGATCTAGGAGGCCAAAATATTGGACCATTTAAAGAAATTATTCTTTCGTCAAACTGCTCTCTTAAGAAGGTCCTGACTTGAATGGTATTGTGAGCCGGACATTCGTCTTATTGAAACAAAGTTCTTCTTAATTCATCTTCCGTTAGAATAGCTCGTAAGGCTGGTACAACCGGGTTTCGCAAAAGCTCTAGGTACCTCTGCCCGTTTAGGTTGTAACCAAACAAAAATAGTCCAATAAGTCGATTTCCTGAAATGATTAATAATTTATAAATAGGTGCCCAACAGTCAAGGGCGGCAGGGTCGGCCGGGTGGTACTAGAAACTATAAATTATAAAGGGAAAATTATCTTATAGATATTTTCTTTCCAAAAATAATTATCGAAACATCCCGTAATGAATGAGCTTGTATACAGTTGAAACCTATTCAGCTTTATTATGAAAAAGAAAAACATATTTGGTTAGCGGGAAGTAATAGTCGTAATAAATTATTTTGTTTGTATTGCATATTAATTTCGGAAATACTAAATCAATTTATTTCAGTGATATAATAATCTTAAAGAAGTACACCGTGCCTTAATAAAACATAAAATATCAAAAGAACAAACCCCTTGCGCTTTAAAATTTAAATTATTCGGAAATACAGCTGAACTCCTTTCTATAAATCATAATGAAAATCGAAAAATAATTCGACATTTGATTAATATGGTATTTTTTTCATAACGCAAGAACTAGGCTTCCCGTTAATAGTTAATAAATTAATAGTGTTAATAAATTTATAGAACCCAATTCTATTTTTATAGGTTTTTCGAAACTACAATATAAAATGATTGAATAAAAATGTAATACTCGTACAATATCAAAAAAGTAAGTTGACTGACTAGAGTAGAACGTTTTACTTTTTTTTATTAGATTATACTCTTTTAGTATCATTAAAGAACTAAACGAAAAAAAAAAAGATTATTATTTGACCATCATTTGGTGCCTATTTAAAAAAGATTGGTTAGATTAACTTACCAATGACCCCACACCAAACGTTACTTCCAAATCTGATCTGTAGACGTCTCTCTGCCACTTCGTGAGGATTTTGCACAGCCCAATGATGACGGTTGTGCCTATTAAAGACTCCACAATTCGTGAACCTGCTCTCATCGGACCACAAGACATGATTTACAAAATCAGGCTTTTCATTACATCTCCTAGTATACCAGTCACAGAACTGTAGTCGTCTTGGAAAATCAGTTTCCTTAAGTCCTTGTACTATTATGGGTTTGTATGGATGGTACTTATACATTTTTAAAACTCTCTGTACTGTTGATTTTGGCACGTTAGTTTCCTGTTCTACAGTTCTTACCGATGCACTAGGGTTTTCGTTAATAGCTTGTAAAATGTTTCTATCTCGATTTTCATTGTTATTATTGTATCCGCTTCTAGGTTGTTCGAAGGCACCATGGTTAATTAAATCATGATTTGCCTGAATTGGGTTTTATGAGGCTGCCGTCGTTCGGGGTACATCTCCAAATACCTTGCTGAGGTAATGTCGGCGTTTCTGTATGATTGAAAGTACAGAGCTAACGTGTCAATTTTTTTTTGTTCATGTGAATACGGAATGCCGGCCATTTTCTATAGGTTTTGACAATTTGTGTGTCAGATTTATGATTTTATTGGGATAAAAGCGGACCTACTACTTATTAAAACACAGCTTTGATACTTTCAACTGTTTAACTTAACGTTAAAGTCAAAATCCAATTTTGTTACAGATAGATCATGGACTCCTTAGAAAAAACTGAAACCTAACTTTACGAAGTGTAATATTTCGATGATACTAAAATCTTTAATGCACTTGTGAGATATCACTAGACTGGAAATTTAGGGCTCTTTCGGAAAATCGAAAAATCCAATATGGCGGCCATAAGAAAAATGAAAGTTGAGGCGAGTTGCGGGTTAACAAAAAACAATGAAGACGTGTCGTATACGCCATCTTATTTGTCTAAAAAATGTGTCCCGATAATGTCACATTTTGGCAGCTGTCAAATTTACCGTTCTGGATATACTGGCCAAAAACGAAATCGGCCATTTTCGGTTTTTCCCCGATATTTCCAAAAACAGTTGATCGAACGTAAATCTGAAGCCGGATATCGAATGCAATAAGTTTCCTCTAAAACTTTCCCCATTTAACCTTTGCTGTAGGTATAATAGGAGCCGAGATTCCTGTATAGAGAAGCGAATCTGGGACACACTGTATATATCATCGGGAGCTTCAAGCATATAACTATCATTTTTTCTTTTCAAGTTTTGGATACTTAGAAATATCTATGTTTTCCTCTATAAAAAGGGTGGACTTCAACATCGTATACTCACACCATAAGCTTGAAGGGGACTTCAATATCGCACTTTTTTCGTGGAAATACGCCAAAAACAAGGTTTCTGAGACTGCAGTAGCCGTCTTGCTTTGGCACCAATTCTTAAAGGATTTATATGCTGCTTCATACCTTTTTATCGACTTTTCAGGGTAGTAGAGATAAACAAGCAATATTCGCTGATTCTTCTATGTCTGAAACATCCATTTTGTTCACACAGAATCAAACTATTCGACTTCTTCAAATTTTTCGCTATGAATTGTCAACTTGACGTTGTTGGTAAAATAAAAACTGCTTATGTTGCTCTGGCAACGGATCACGGCTGCCTTTATAATTTAATGAGAATGCTATCCAATTTAATGATAATGAAAATCCAAAAATATATCCAGCATTTTCTTGTAAACATACAATACAGGGAGGGGGAAAAATGTTATATATTATATGGGATGTAAGTACATTAACCAGTCTCGAACTTTTTTGCTATCGCTCGGGCGCCAACTCGTCCTCGACTGGTAAATGTTACTTACATCCCTTATAGTATAAATAACTATAATTGTGTACCGAACCCGTCAGAAAAAAGTAACACCATTTTTTAACATGGAAAACAATTTGGTAGCCTGTAGGGACACTGAGGGAATAATGGCAGCTTTAAATATGGACTATGATCTAAAAGGCTGGAGACTTTTTATTGATTCCTCAAAAGTAACTCTTAAAGCTATGTTACTCCGTAACGGAAACAAATTGCGTTTAGTCCCAATTGATCATGCAGTCCACATGAAAGAAACGTATAGCAGTTTGAAATAGTTACTAGAGACCATACAATATGAAAGATATAAATGGAAAATTTGTGGGGATTTAAAAGTTGTGACGATTTTGCTTGGAATGCAGCTAGGGTATATCAAATACTGCTGATTCATCTTTTGCGACAGGAAAGAAAAATGTAACCACCGCGCGATAAGTTCCCCCTGAAAATATTTTACTACCACCACTTCATATTATAAAATTGGGACTTACAAGAAACTTTGTCAAGACAATGGACAGAGAAGGCCGTGCTTTCAGTTATTTAAAAGAAAAATTCTCTAGAAACAGCGACGCTAAAATTAAAGAGAGAATATTTGTAGGTCCGCAGATTAGGAAACTTTTCGGAGATACCATACTTGAAGGCAAGGACAAATACGCTTAGAATGCTTTTAAAATGGTTGCAAAATTTTTTTTGGGAAACATAAAAACACAAAAATTATAAAAACCGGTCATGGTCTTTAAAAAGTGCGCTTCTGAGCTGTCATATATTCTTACCAAGTTGTTGCAAGTTTTCTATGACAAGGGCATTTTTCCTAAAAATTGGAAATCTCTTTCCTCTGACTACAGACCCATATATACTCTCAATTATAAGCATAGCAGAAGTATATCAATACTGATCTTTAAATTACCTTTAAGGGTTTGAACTTATCAATAACAGGCAATACGGCATTCGCTACTAAAGATACACAGCAGATCTTCTTACTTTTGTAATTCCACGGAAAAGCTTATATTATTGCTCTCGGCATAACCAAAGCGTTTGATCTACCATCCTACCTAGGGCCTTCCTTCAAAAACTTCAATGTTAGCATCTACCCTGTTACTCCTGCACATCAATGACCTGCTTTCTTCTACCAGCATACTTCACTTCAATATACAATTTCCCAAACCTGTCTCCAAGACTGATGGCAATAGGCGTAGAGTAATGACTATGCCTAACCTAATGTTTACTATCTCTCAATACCCACATTCAATTGAATAATCAAATGCTTGAAGCTAAAGATACCTTTAGTCTAGTTAGTATTTCTTTTTAGATTCGCTTGTATGATTACACCAAGTTAATAGCCATACAAGCCGTATAGAAACTGTGTTTCCTCTTCCGAGCTCCAAAATACTTTTCTTCTGTCAACCTATAAACCCTTTACACTTTACACAGACCCAGCCTCAAGTACTACTCGCATATATGGGGAGCAGCCTTTCCTTCAATCCTTATTTCTTAACATCTTCAAATCTGTTCAAATATGAGCTATTTGCCTAAATGTCGTCCAATTCTGGGCGATCTGTCCCTGTTTGGCAGATATTACCACGTTATCTTATCTGTTATCTGTTATGACCAAGGACCTCCCACTTTGTTCGTTTCTTTATTCCCAGAAGGTAGCGATTGTGGTACCAGCAAAGGTCTTTCCCTCTTCTCCTAATCTACTAATGTTTTTAGTTCCCGCATTAATAAACTTTCCCTCTCTTCACTTAAACCAATTTGCGCTATAGATAAGTCATTTAAATGGGGCGCTTTCAATCGATCCAGAGAAATCAATGCTCTCCGAAACTTCCTCAACACATTTGGCAACATTGCGGATGGATGCAGGATTTTTAAAGCCTTGTCTTGTTCGATCTACTGCGTAGATATATTGATCTATTCTAGTACTTAGGTTTTCGGACTTCGCGGTCTGCTCATAAATAAAAATACTTAGTAAAAAAAGAAGTAAGATATTTTCAAAACCAAAAAATGTATCAGCATGCATCTGACAGGAATTGATATAAATTATTTGTTAATAAATTAGTGTTATATTTTTTCCAACCTAATAGGTGATTTTTTATACAGGGTATACAGGTATAAGTATGATTTTCCAGAAAAACTGATTGAAGTTTTTAGAGATATTAAAAATCTCAAAGCCTCGGGTTGGGATAATATTTCTGTTGGGGTGCTACTGAGGCTTCCTTACTACACTTTGATCGCCTTAGCTGAAGCTATTAATTGGTCATTTACATGCGGAGAGTTTCCATCTGACCTGAAATTTGCTACTGTGATTCCAATTTTTAAGGGTGGTGAAACTGATGTTCTCTCCAATTTTAGGCCAATTTCCCTGCCCCCCACCTTATCTAAAGTTATAAAGAAAAAGAGGATGCTACTTTTTCTCAAAAAACACAGTATTCTTAACACACGACAATTTGGATTTCAATCATCATTGTCCACAGATGACGCCATATTCTCTCTTCTTGAAACTGTATACGAACGTCTAAATGACGGAGAGGTTGCTGCGGTGTTCTGTGATCTATCTAAGACATTTGACTGTGTGGATCATAGAATACTTCTCAGCAAGCTTGAAGTTTATGGATTTAGGGGGAAAGCTTGTGCCTGGTTTAGTTCCTACTTGGCTGATCGGTGTCAAATTGTAAGTTTTAAAAATGACCAGTCAGGCAAATTAAATATTGTTGCAGGTGTTCCACAGGGGTCTGTTTTGTGACCATTGATTTTTTTGCTCTATGTTTAATGATTTGCCAAGCATTAACATACAAGGTTTGTTTACCATGTTTGCCGATGACACAACTGTTTTATGGCACCACCATGATCCCAAACAGTCCCAACAACATGTTGTTAAGAGGAACTTGGAAATATAAAAGACTGGTGTAACTCAAACTCACTTACACTGAACATAACAAAAACCGACATTATTTCATTTAAATGTTCAATTAGTGATGTTAGGATGGATGACCAACCAATAGACAGTTTACGTGTTAACAAGTTCTTGGGTCTCTACATAGATGATAGGCTAAAATTTGAGGAACATATTTTGAATGTGAATTCTAAGATTGCAAGGGATTGCTATGGCCTAAGAATTGTCTCTCGCGAGCTAGATTTATCAGTGGCAAAAAGTGTATATTATGCCTTGATAGAGTCACATTTACGCTATGGCTTGTGTTTCTGGGGAAGCTGCCCTAACTATGTATTAAATTCCACATTTATTATACAGAAAAGAGCAATTCGGTACTTATCTAAAGCTAGAACCCATGTTTCTTGTAGGCCTTTATTTAAATCCTTGAATATTTTGACCCTCACGTGCCTATTTATTCTTGAAACGATGTGCTTAATTCATAAAAAATTTCGTTCAGAAATCCTAACTGAAAATGCATATCCCACAAGAAGTACTCATGTATCTAGGTTACCGATTCCTTCATCAGAACTAATAAAAAAATCATTCATTTACAATGGAAGGAAAATGTTTAACAAACTGCCTTTACATATGAGAAAAATTTCTTGTGGGAGAAAATTTAGAAAGCAAGTTAAAGAACTTTTAGTTGGGAAGGCCTATTATACAGTTGACCAATATTTTACTGATAGATCTTGAGTGCATTTTTGCTAAATATTTTTTCTGTCTACCATATTTCTTTGACTATGTATAGTTTTACTTTTAACTTTAACGTATTTTGTTCGTCTTATCTTTTAACTGACATTGTCAATACATTTTGCGTGTTATCACTGGATTTATTGGCTTTTAAGCTCTTTTTCTGTTCTTTTTTTCTTTTTATTTTAAATTTTATATATAATTCTTTAGTTTTAATTTAGTATTTTACAGTATATACAAAGAAGCAAGCAAACATGGTCATATCTATTTATATATTTGTGCTGATACATCTATATTTATAGTTTTTTTATTTAGCGTTGTCAATAATACAGTTAGGTATATGTTTGTTCTAATATATCTTTTATCTTTTTTTAGCTTTGTTAATGATGCTTTTATTTTAGACAATAAAGCTTTTTTGAGTTTGAGTATGATTTTAAGGATTCTACAAAAATGTTATATATCTTTGGACATGATAGCTTAAAAGAAAAAAAATCTCGGTTTTTGTATATACACTGTGGTCCAAATTAAATTGGAACCTTTATTATTTTTCTTATTTTTTGACCGATCTTAAAGATTTTTTGATATGTTTTAGTTGAATCATTTCTGAGTTAACTCTGATTTCTCCACTTATTTATTTATACAGGGTGCGCAAAAAAATCGAATTTTTCTAAAACGTTGAAAGTTTTTGCAAAAATCAGCATCAATATTTCTACGATTTCATGTTAAAATGCTTCATTGGTTTTCAGATAATGACCAGCAACTTGAAGATTTTGATTGAATTAAATTTTTAGTAGTTAATTTTTTTAAGTCGCATGCGAGAGTTATTTAATGGTCTAAAAGAATCTATAAGCTTGTATTTGCTGAAATAGGTAGGTGTTCTGAAATTTCAAAAAGAAGAGCAAAAAACAGGAATTATAAAATAATAATACATTTTTTATTTATTAGACTGGAGAAAATTGAACTTTAAATTATTTAATTATGAAAAGTAAATAACATCAACGACAAACTTTTTAAAAGGTTTTCGTTTTAAATCATTCTTTATTCATTTTTTTATATCATTATTTATTATTTATCATTCATTTTACTAAATTTCTACTAATTCTCGTTGTTTTAGATATTGTGTAATGTCTTTTTAAGCATTAACATATTGAACTGTGTGGTACAAAAGTCCAACTAAAAATCAAGGGAGCCTTGATTAAATTTCAAACGAAAGAAAACTGATTGATAGTGAATTTTGACAGTTTCTTTGAGATTTTGAAATATTATTCTTGCGATCTTTATAAGTTGTAATAATGCCCGTTCTTAGTTTAGAAGATAAATTGTTGATAAAGTCCCTTAGAGAAACATTTAATTATGGAGCTAAAAAGTTAGTGGAAATTGGAAGCTTAGTATAATTAGTTACTTCTTGAAGCATTTGCGCTTAACTAATGGTTCTGTGCGGGTAAAGCCTGGACGTGGCGGGAAAAGATCCACCAGAAGCCTTGCCAACATTGAACAAGCGAGAAACATTATTCACAATGCTCCAGCTTATGTTTCAGTAAGTTGTCGAAAAATATCTGAAACAACGAGAATTAGTAGAAGTTCAGTAGAAAGTATAATAAAGAATGACTTAAAATTAATACCTTTTAAAAAGATTTATTGTCAAAAGTTAACGGCACGGTTTATTACAAAG
The DNA here is from genome assembly GCA_030620095.1 of Kuschelorhynchus macadamiae. NCBI lineage: Eukaryota > Metazoa > Arthropoda > Insecta > Coleoptera > Curculionidae > Kuschelorhynchus > Kuschelorhynchus macadamiae. Next base: position 1,083,546 of record JAUTXW010000598.1, read on the forward strand.
ATTCAGGTGCCGGCGAGATATCGAAAAAATATGGTTTACCGATGAAAGAATATTCACTCTTCGACGACAAAAAAACCCTCAAAATAACCAAGTATATTTTGCCGCTGTTATGAAAAAGAGAGGTATTCCTTTAAATCGGTTGCTAGTTGGAAAAGTGCATTTTCGGAATCGGTGATGGTTTCCGTGGAAGTTTCCATGAAGGGAAAAACCAGCATCATTTTTGTAAATGAGAACGTAAACTCTGAAGTTTACCAACGAGAAATTTTATCTCATATGTTACCGGAAATCGAATATATTTGTGATAACTATACATTCCAACAAGAGGGTGCATATGCACATACCTCCAACAGTACCATTTGATATTTACGAGAGAACTGCCCAGATTTTATAGAACCTCAGTCTTGGCCCCCAAACAGTCCGGATCTTAATCCAGTGGATTATACAGTATAGAGTGTTCTGGGAAGAATGGTTTACGAAGATGTGGTGATTGACACTGTTCAGGATTTAAAAGAAAGAATAATAATGTGCTGGCAAAATCTTAACCAAGAAATATTAACAAATTTTATCGGATTATGGCGCCGAAAGCTACAAGCTGTTGTTGAAAATCAAGGTGGTCATATCCACCATCAGTCTTTATAAATTGTTGATGTTATCTACTGTTTATAATAAAATAATTTAAAGTTCATTTTTCTCGAGTCTAATAAATAAATGTATTATTATTTTATATTTATTGTTTTTTGCTAGTTTTTTGTGCATTTTTGAAATTTCAGAACACGCCAATCTTGATTTTAAATAGTTTAATATACTTCAGCAAAATACAAACTTATAGATTTTTTAGCCGATTAAATAACTCTCGTATGCGATTTAAATTAAAAAATTAACTATTAAAAATTTAATTTAATCACCTGTATAAAAAAATAAGTCGAGATTGTACAAGTAACTCAGAAATAATTCAACTAAAACATATCCAAAAATATTAAAAATCGGTCAAAAAATAAGAAAAATAATAAAGTTTAAAAAAGGTTCCAATTTAATTTGGACCACAGTGTAGTCTTTCTTTTTTACGTTATTCCGATTTTTCCAAAAAATTGCAATTTTAGAGAATTATTCATTCGGAAACAGTTGATATAGTGTATTAAGAAATCATGGGATTAGAGCGTGTCGATTGGAATTAACATCCGACGTTTCGCCTTGCACGAGGCATCTTCAGGAGTCTACTCCACGAGATCTGGGTATTGAATGAATTCGGAAAGATTCAGGCGGGTTTTTATCTCTCTTATTGAAGTATTTCTATTGAAGGTTTTGTGTGTTCTATAGTTTTCCGTTTATAAATTCCTGGAACCGACGCTAGATCTTTGGTTTCTTTTATATTTATAATATGGCCAGTGATATGCTGGTCTTCAGCTATAGCAGATTAAACAGTTTGTTTATTTTTAATACATGGTTCATGTTCTTTAAGTCTAATGGATATTGTGCATCCTGTTTCCCCCACATATAATTCTCCACAAGAGCAATGCATTTTATATACTCCCGTTTGAAATGGTACAACATCTTTGATGTTGGGATCTCAAGCATTGTCCAATCTTCTTATGTGTATTGAAGATTGTATGTGTGTTGGACCGCCGAAGTAATCGTCCTATTTTGTCTGTAGTGTCATGTATGTAGGGGAGAACAACACTACCTGACGGTGGCTCCTTCTCCAATTTGACACAGTCTAATCCCAAGAACATGATTTCTTCCGTTTAAAGTTGCTATACCTAGTGTGTTATTTGAAGGTCATAGAAAATAATCCTTGGATTCCAAATACTCTAAAAATATACGGGTTTTATTTAAAAAATCTGAACTTGCTGTCATGCATTTTTCTGAACAATTTCGGCACTATATTGTTGTTGTTGAATTTGAAATAAATATCTCACTATTTCGACACACATAATTAATCAATCACACATTATTCGTCATGTTTCCTAAAATTATAAAAACAGGTGTGGAATCGTTGGACGATAATTTGCGGAAAATCGACGCCCCTGATTGTAAGTGTTGGTAATATTAGTTGATGGTCGCACCGTTAGTGTACACCTTAATCAAACGCGATTAAACGGTGGAATGCAAAGATAACGGACGATAACGCCGCTGTTATTATTAATTAGTCATTTTATTCCGTCAGAGGCTTGCACGGTCGTTTCGAGGTGAACGTATGTGTATATACATTATATATAGTAGAAAAGGCAACAGCAACTAGATCTGGCCCGCGGTGTGGCCGAAAATTACATGTCTCTGAAGGTTTACCGTTTGCATCGTGGTTTTATGATGTCCTTTTATGTACATATATAGAACTGGCAAAGATGTTAAATATACTAGTTACATGTGATTTTTATTCAGGTAACTAAACACGGTTAGTATCTACTATGGGTCATTTGACGAATAAATAATTGATAAATTAATTTCGGTCAAGAAATACAGACGCCAATTCGCTTAATACATTTCTACAGGGTAGTGCGACAACATTTACTTCCAGTTTCACCTGTTTCAAGTTTCTGTAGCAACTTATTGTGGGCATATTTCGTTCTTCGTAAAACTCGTTAATTTTGCGACGTATTACTTCTTCTTCACCTCCCTCGATCTAATTTTGAAAACTTGCCGCTATTATTTCTTTCTTTCTGTTCCTATTTTTTTTTTTCTAGAATAGGATTGTTGACAATTTTCCAAATAGGTGATTCTGGTCTGGGTCTCTTCTAAAACTTTTTGTTTCTTCATAACTTCGCGTTCGGGTAAGGATGATGTATTTACGGCTTCAATGAATTTAGGACATTGGTTGAGGATAATGACTTTGACATGGTATTTTTGTCTGAAACGTGGCTTTCTGGTGGGGATAGCTCATCCTTATTCCAAATTCCAAATTATCAGTTTTTTAGAAAAGATCGTGAGGGCAGAGGGGGAGGAGTGGCAGTGTACGCTAAAACAGAATACGTCCTTGATATTATTACATTTGAATTTAATATAGAAGTACAGTTGGAATTCCTAGCACTTAAAGTTAAAATAGCAAATAAAACGTATGCTTTCCTCGTATTTTATAGACCACCTTCTTTGAAATTCAATAATCTTATACCAGATTTCGATAACATATTTTCTTCGTTATACCCGACTGTGGACGAAATCTTTTGCTTGGGTGACTTTAATATTAATCTGCTGAACTTGCAAAACCCACTAACTTCTCTCTTTGAGAATTATAATCTGGAACAAATCATAGACGAACCTACTCGAATCTGCGGAACTACAAGTACGTTGATTGACGCAATTTTTGTAACAAACCTGTCGTTAGTAACTAAAAGTGGAGTTTTGCCGGCTGATAATATTTCCGACCATAAAATTATTTATTGCGAAATGAAGTTGGGGAAATTGCCAATATGTCCTAAATTAATACAATACAGGAGTTTTAAAAATTTCAATTTCAATATTTTTTTAAATGACATGTATAATCTACCTTGGATGAATATAATTTACGAAAATAATATTGATAATAAAATAAAAATATTTAATGAACTTATTTTAATTTTATTTAATAAACACACTCCAATACGTGAGTCGCGACTAACTAAACCTAAAGCGCCTTGGTTAACCGAAAATATAAAAGTTTTTATGAAGCAAAGAGACAGTGCATTGCAGAAGTACAAAAGAACTAAACTTCATGATGATTGGATTAATTATAAGTACCTAAGAAATTTTACATTGGCTGAAATTAGACGAGAAAAAAAAAAGTTATTGGATACATTGTGTACAGAAAAGAACTCCCGTAAAATATGGTGTGCTGTAAAAACATTTAATATTTGCGATAACAAAAATACTTCAATTCCTTGTAGCTTGTCTGACCCTGATAAAATAAATTCTTTTTTTGCTACATTTTTACAAAATGTCTCAGACTGTGGTGAAAAGGTTAGCTATTTTGAAACGAATAAGTACGACTAGAATTTAGGATTTTCATTCAAATTGGCAGAAATATCTGATGTTAACAAAATTTTAAATAGTGTAAATACCAACGCAACTGGGACTGATGGCGTTTCGGCATTGATGCTTAAGTATTGTAGCCCTTATATTGATCAGTTTATAACACATATAATTAACTGTTGTATAGAAGCAAGTTATTTCCCAGAGCAATGGAAAATAGCAATAGGAAAGCCTTTACCAAAAGCTTCAAATCCGAAAAATTTTAATGATTTGCGTATTATAAGTATACTTCCTTCGATATCAAAAATTTTTGAAAAAATTATGTATAATCAGATGTATGTTTATTTTGTTGATAACGGTATTATACCTAACACCCAGTGCGGATTTAGAAAGAATTTTGGTACCTCAGTAGCTCTTACTAACGTAATAGATGATATTATTCGAGCTTGTGACAATCAAATGAATAGTTTGTTAGTGCTGCTCGACTTTTCGAAGGCTTTCGACACTATTAACCATGAGCTGCTTGTTTCTAAGTTAAAGTATTATGGCTTTCGAAATGAATCATTTCTTCTTATTAAATCGTATTTATCTAACAGATTTCAAACTATATTTTCTGGCAACAAATATTCTGATCGAGTTAGGATACTTTCTGGTGTACCTCAAGGTTCAATTTTAGGGCCGTTGCTTTTTCTTATTTATACCTCGGATATTCTAAAATCTTTAACTTTTTGCAAGGTTCAAGCATTCGCAGACGATACACAAATATATTGTAGTTTTTATTGTAATAATTACATAGAATCTGAGTCCAATATAAATCGTGATCTAAAAAATTTAAGTGAACTCTCACAGAGCAACAACTTACATTTAAATCCATCTAAATCGTGTCTTTTAATTTTTGGAAACAAAAATAAAGTGGATTTTCTGAAAAACACACTTAATATATCAATAAACGGCTCAAGACTAAATTTTGTGGATTGTGCGAAAAATTTGGGTCTATGGTTAGATACACAACTTAGATTCAGGGATCACCTAAAAAAACTTTTTCAAAAAACTTACCTGTCATTAAAAATGTTATATAATAACAGACATATACTAAATAGGAATTTAAAAAGAAATTTATGTGAATCCCTTGTTTTGTCCAATTTCAACTATTGCGACTATATTTATGGATTTTGTTTGGATCAAGAGAGTAAATCTCGTATACAAAAAGTCCAAAATGCCTGCGTGCGATTTGTGTATGGTGTGAGAAAATATGAGCATATCTCACACCTATATCGGGAAATTAACTGGCTACGAATGGATGCTCGGCGAAATCTTCACTTTTGTACTTTTTTAATTAAAATTATTAACAACCCTGCTTCTCCTTCTTCAGTTCGACAGCGGCTGCTATTTCGTAGTGACATTCACAATGTTAATGTCAGAATGAGACATGGGTTGACTATGCCCAATCACCAGAGCGCCATTTTTCAGCGTGGATTTTCTTATAATGCTGTAAAATATTATAATTTATTACCAGTTAATTTTTTGGATTTAAAGTTAAACGTGTTTAAATTTAAATATAAAATGCATCTTTTGAATTTGCAGAAAGGAAACTAACTATGCATTATTTTAATTGATATTTTCAAATCCGTTCGTGAATATTGTTAGCTACATAGTTGTTTTGTATTCGGACCGGTAATTCCGTTGAAGCCAATAATATTGTGTTACTTGGATATTTGTAGCAAATTATAAACTACCCATCTTATTAATTGTTTTATTTTAAGTTTTTTTTTTATTTGAATTAGTGCTTATTGTTACATTCTCGCCAAGGAAATATGTAAGTTAGTATTTAGTTTGTCTCTGCCTGGTTGAGTTGAGTAGCTACTGAAGCTAGACTACGCCAGGTTTTGGCAATTTAATTTTTTTTATTTACTACATTGTATATATTTTGAAATAAAAGACATTTATTATTATTATTATTATTATTATTAAGTGAGCATAACAGCAAGATACGCGTGTGTTTTGTGTGTTTGTAACTACACAAGTATCTTAATCAGGTTAACTCACATGTATTGTACAACATTTTATCTACGTCCGACGCACGACTGTTAAAATACACACATATTTTTATTTAACAAATTTTTCAAAAAGTTTAAAGCACACACACCACCGGGCAATGTCAATTTAAGTAACCTCATATTGACAGTTTTAATTTCTTTAGTCAAAATGAGTGATTCAGAAAGAAGCATTCCTTCGGATGGTGAGTAGGAAGCATCTAGGCCAGCCATGTCAAACATGCGTCAATAGCCAGCGAACGAGTTGAAAACCGTTTTTGAAAGCGCGCGCCGCTGCAACAACGATTGGTATAATAAAAAGTTCAATTGTACATAGTGCCATCTATGTTTAGGAGCATGAACTACACATACTCAACGTAAAACCTAAAGCCAAACGTTATCTGGCTTGTTCCATGAACTTCTATCGCGCAAAAACACAGATGACGCTATCTGAACATTCTAGAAAGATCTCGAGAAATCACAATCCGTATATAAGCCGTGTTCGATTTAGTTCAGTCGTTCGGAGTTTAGTCAGTTACTAGTCAGTTGCGCTAGAGTTTCGAATTTAGTTGCTCACTTATTATTACAACACTTAACAGTACTTATTATAATTTATTTCGGATACAGTTTTCAACATGTCTCTTTCAAAACCAAGTGGAAGTAAGAGGAAACTTGTAGATGAGCATCGTATCTTTCAAGAAAAGTGGGAATTAGAGTTTTTTTGCTGTGAAGTGAAAGAAAAAATTATTTGTTTGATTTGTAATAGTACAGTCGTGTCCCAAAAGTATATAATATAAAACGTCACTATGATATTCATAGTGACTAGATTTAGAAATTAAAAATCTGTATAGCAAACGAAGTATGCTTGAAATTGAAGCATACGGATTATTTAAAAAACTCACTTATAAGCTTAGTAATTTAGAATTTGAACAGTGGTTAGATTTCCAAAGAAAAATGTTCGTAGTTATCGATGCCAAATTTTTGAAGAAAATGTGTTCACTTAAAAACAAGCTGAGAAAGTTGAAACCACAAAAACAAATTTCTTCGGAAGTCGAGAACATTGTAGAAAATCTTTCTTCTCAGTCTTGTGATAATAGAGAAATCGCCCTTTTGAATAAAGGTTTGAATTTTGCAGAGCCTCCAGTAAAAAATAGTTTACCATCTATTATAGGGAATATCGAAAGTTCCATTCAATACGTGCCAGAGTCAACTAAGGGATTCATTAGAGAGGCTTGCTGAAATCAAATCTCAAAAAACGTTGTTAACAACAAGTCAAAATATGTTTCTCGTAAAAACACTGAAGTTATCCAGGGACTGAAGAAAAAGGAATGTTTTTATTTAAAAGCTGACAAAGGAAATAAGGTTGTTATACTAGGCAAAACAGATTATTTTGAAAGAGTAGACAATTTGATTCAAACTGGTCCTTATGATTTAATTGAGAAAAACCCGTTATCAAAAATGATAACAGAAGTAAAAAGTACTTTAAAACAGTGTAAAAACCTTGTGTCCGATAAACTAAAATTCAAACTAACACATAGTAATCCACAGTTATCTAAACTGTATTGCCTTCCCAAAATTCATAAACCTGGGAAGTCCATGAGACCTATTGTTTCAGCTGTTGGATCACCAACGTACAATATTTCAAAATGGTTAGTAGAAGAATTCGGCAAATTAAATATCTCGTATGATAACTTTGAGGTTACTAACTCGTTAGAATTCTTAGATAAAATTAAGAATGTTCACTTAAAAGAAGGTGAAATTTTAATATCTTTTGATGTAAGCTCATTGTTTCCTAGTGTACACATACCACTAGCTTTAGAGTACCTAAAGGAACTACTTGAAATCAATAATTTGAAGAAAGAAATTATTGATGAGTATTTACTTCTCACAAAATTATGTATGAATCAAAATTTTTTTCAGTACAACAATAAATATTATAAACAACTAGAGGGAACTGCGATGGACAATTGCTTATCTCCCTTCCTTGCAAATTTGTTTATGGGCAGATTAGAAACCCAATTCAAAAAAGAACTCAAGTATTTCCCAAGGGTGTGGTATAGATACGTAGACGATATATTTGCTATTTTTGATACTAAAACAGAAAATTTGGACACTTTCTTAGAAACGTTAAACAATAAATATCCTTCCATTAATTTTACGTACGAAAAGGAGAACAATCGGCAATTACCTTTTCACGACACGTTAGTTATTAGAAATAACGATAAATTAGAATTTGATATTTATAGGAAATTTACTAATACTGATAGATATATAACATCCGACTCATTTCATTGCCGTCAACACAAAATGGCAGCATTCCATTTCTTAACTCACAGGGTAGTCAATTTTCCACTAAGTAAAGAACGTTTTAACAATGAAATGAATCGGATTAAAAATATAGCTAAAAGTAATGGATATAATGATAATTTTGTACATAAACTAGTAAATAGACATAAGCATAAGAAAATGTTAAAAGATGCCACTACTCTTCAAATACCTGAGGCTTCCAACAAATTCATAGTAATCCCATATGATCCCAGATATACGAGAGGTCTAGAAAAAGTATTTAAAAACGTAGGTTTTAGAGTAGCCTACAAAACGGAGAATAGTTTGAAAAATCTCCTTGGAAACCCCAAAGACAAAGTCGACTTGAGGGAGAGGAGTGGCATCTATGAAATTAGCTGTAATGACTATGATCTAAAATATGTTGGGCAAACTAAACGCTCCATAAACATTCGTTTTAAAGAACACATGGCACATTTAAGATACGTAAGAACAGAAAAGTCAAGCGTTGCCCAACATGCTTTGGAAAACAATCACCGAATAGGAATAAATAATCTTAAGTTGATTAAAAATGTATCTAATAATAGATTATTGGATGCATTTGAGAGTATAGAAATAGTTAAATGTGGTAAGAAAGCACTAAATAAAGACAAAGGGCCTATTCCCTATAGTCCCCTCTATTGTTTACTTGACAACGGTGCAGTCGGGTGCAACCAAGTGTGACCACATTTACCTATAAATAGTCTCGGTTAGGATAAGTTACTTTAGTTTATATCATCTGCTGATGATGCTAACTTGGTTAGCGAAACGCGCGTCCAGAACGTAACAAGTTGTGGTGTAGTGTGGTTAGAACTCTTGTATTTTGAGCTGAAAGAGTTACTGAGTTACACGATCTTTCATTTATGGTAAATATCACAAAACACTTGTCGGACTTAAATACGACATTGCAAGGACCAAAATATGCATTTAAATACAAAAATTGCCAAAATATGCATATGCAGGTGCTTTCAGGCAAATGCATATATATCCTAAGCCTACAGATAACTAAAGCTTAATATAGTTTACGTTCCTACCACGATAAGCACGGGCCCATAACTGTCTTTTTACCTATTCGAATTACAATGTCCACAATGCTCGTTTATTGCCTTTTAAAGCCACTCTTACTTGCCTACTTAAAGGCAGGTAGTCACTTTTTTATACCTCGAAATATACTTTACGTCTCAGTTCTAATACGAATTGGGCGTAATTTTTCCCCGTCATTCTCCTTTGCTGAGTCAATTCAGTCTCTTGGAAGAGTAAGGAATAAGGAAGATATAAAGTTTTATAGCATCCCAAGTTTGTATTGCTTTTTATGAGAAAAACTAACATTATGTTTGTATGTCACACGCAGGATACAGGAATCCACGTTCAGATCTGCAGTGACGTTTTTAAAATCCTACCCGTGTGAATTACCCTGTAAACATACGAACAATTACATTTAATCGATGTCCTCAAAATTGACTTATCCACATCGCCAGTGTTTACAATTAATTTTTTTTATCTCTCGCACCGTTATCTAACTGATATTATGTCGATACGTACAATTAATCAGTTACTAAAATTAACCGTGATCTATCTGTATCGATCTATGCAAAACTGCCTTTCCAAAGGATTTATGTAATACAGAATGGTGTTTCCTGGTATCATAAATTATAGTTTTATCCGTCGTGAAAGAACTATTTTTAGCTTTTGTAGTATGAAAATGGGGTCGAAAAAATTAATTTCAGAGTTTAATGTATTATTTCTGATAAGTGGGTGACAGCATATTGCTGTTTCCGAGAATTGTGATTGGTTTTCTGTATAATAAATTTTATTATGAGGTTGGCCAAGGAAAAACACTCGCAAAAACACAGAGGAGACAAAACCCAAGCAACACTAAATAAAATGCCAAAATTTAGCGACTCTATAAAATAATGTCACATGTAGTTTTATTCACTTAATTTTATAATTTTAATAATAATATTGGTTATTTAGTTAATAGTAGATATTTTTATTTTTTGAAAGTTGGAAACTTTAGCTCTATAGATACATGTTATTATTTTCTTAATTAAAACTAAAATCAGCCGTAAAATGCAATGGTCAATTTTGTTTCCCTTGCTATAAACTTACTCCATTATTCCGTCTGAAGACTTTTGCTATATTTTTATTTAAGATAATATGTATAAAATATGCTTACCAGTTCCTATAATCTTCATAGTTGAAATAAGACACATATTTAATGCTTTTTTATCGTTTAATTAAAAATTTAAAATCACAATCTCAGTAATCCTAGGTTAACTTTATAACAATAAACCAAGTGGTGCAGACCTCCATAGGCACATTCTTCTAATTCTGAAACAAATTATTAAAATTAGAAATTTTAGGTACAAATTTGTTACATGATTATGGAGTTGACAATTTTAGGCTAAGTTAAGTAAAAGAAATCAAAGTTTACCTTGTATTCTGGTGATAGCTCTCATTAGCTCGGGGCAAGTTTTGTTTACCTGAAATGGGTTATTTGGAAAAAAAATATTTGATTGCCTTCTAGAAGCCCTTCTTAACAACGGAAATGAAAAATTTTCCTGCGGAAATGCGTCATTTCCATTGTACACCCCTTTTTTTTTTTTTTTTTAATTTAGAAGCTTGCGGGATCTTGGAGCGAATAGGGGTGCTGGGTGGGGTAAAAATACTTTAAAGGGAAAAGAAATCTTTCCTAGAAGTGTTTCTTAACAACGGAAATGAAAAAATTTATTGCAGAAACGCGTTATTTTCATTTTCATACACAGTTTAGTATACCTGAAATCAGTTACATGAAAACTTTGCTTGGCATCTCATCCCAAATGCTTTCCCAAGCACCAAAATGCCAAAATGTTACTGCGGAAATTTGTCGTTTTAATTTTCCGACAAAATTTTGTATAGTTTAGTTTACCTGAAATCAGTTACATAAAAAAGAAGCTTTGATTTATATTCTAAACTTTTTCCTCAACGTTTTTAAAATCCTACCCGTGTGAATTACCCTGTAAACATACGAACAATTACATTTAATCGATGTCCTCAAAATTGACTTATCCACATCGCCAGTGTTTACAATTAATTTTTTTTATCTCTCGCACCGTTATCTAACTGATATTATGTCGATACGTACAATTAATCAGTTACTAAAATTAACCGTGATCTATCTGTATCGATCTATGCAAAACTGCCTTTCCAAAGGATTTATGTAATACAGAATGGTGTTTCCTGGTATCATAAATTATAGTTTTATCCGTCGTGAAAGAACTATTTTTAGCTTTTGTAGTATGAAAATGGGGTCGAAAAAATTAATTTCAGAGTTTAATGTATTATTTCTGATAAGTGGGTGACAGCATATTGCTGTTTCCGAGAATTGTGATTGGTTTTCTGTATAATAAATTTTATTATGAGGTTGGCCAAGGAAAAACACTCGCAAAAACACAGAGGAGACAAAACCCAAGCAACACTAAATAAAATGCCAAAATTTAGCGACTCTATAAAATAATGTCACATGTAGTTTTATTCACTTAATTTTATAATTTTAATAATAATATTGGTTATTTAGTTAATAGTAGATATTTTTATTTTTTGAAAGTTGGAAACTTTAGCTCTATAGATACATGTTATTATTTTCTTAATTAAAACTAAAATCAGCCGTAAAATGCAATGGTCAATTTTGTTTCCCTTGCTATAAACTTACTCCATTATTCCGTCTGAAGACTTTTGCTATATTTTTATTTAAGATAATATGTATAAAATATGCTTACCAGTTCCTATAATCTTCATAGTTGAAATAAGACACATATTTAATGCTTTTTTATCGTTTAATTAAAAATTTAAAATCACAATCTCAGTAATCCTAGGTTAACTTTATAACAATAAACCAAGTGGTGCAGACCTCCATAGGCACATTCTTCTAATTCTGAAACAAATTATTAAAATTAGAAATTTTAGGTACAAATTTGTTACATGATTATGGAGTTGACAATTTTAGGCTAAGTTAAGTAAAAGAAATCAAAGTTTACCTTGTATTCTGGTGATAGCTCTCATTAGCTCGGGGCAAGTTTTGTTTACCTGAAATGGGTTATTTGGAAAAAAAATATTTGATTGCCTTCTAGAAGCCCTTCTTAACAACGGAAATGAAAAATTTTCCTGCGGAAATGCGTCATTTCCATTGTACACCCCTTTTTTTTTTTTTTTTAATTTAGAAGCTTGCGGGATCTTGGAGCGAATAGGGGTGCTGGGTGGGGTAAAAATACTTTAAAGGGAAAAGAAATCTTTCCTAGAAGTGTTTCTTAACAACGGAAATGAAAAAATTTATTGCAGAAACGCGTTATTTTCATTTTCATACACAGTTTAGTATACCTGAAATCAGTTACATGAAAACTTTGCTTGGCATCTCATCCCAAATGCTTTCCCAAGCACCAAAATGCCAAAATGTTACTGCGGAAATGTGTCGTTTTAATTTTCCGACAAAATTTTGTATAGTTTAGTTTACCTGAAATCAGTTACATAAAAAAGAAGCTTTGATTTATATTCTAAACTTTTTCCTCAAGATAAAAATGTAAAAATTTGTCTGCGGAAATTTGTCATTTACATTTTTCACGGAAATTTTGCATAGTTTAGATTACCTGAAATCAGTTACATAAAAAAAAGCTTTGATTTTCATTCTAAACTTTTTCCTTAACATAAAAATTTAAAAATTTGTCTACGGAAATTTGTCATTTTCATTTTTCAGCGTAAATTTTGTATAGTTTAGATTACCTGAAACCAGTTACATAAAAAGAGCTGTGATTTACATTCTGAACTTTTTCCTTAACATAAAAATGAAAAAGTGTGTCTGCGGAAATTCCATTTTTCACGGAAATTTTGTATAGTTTAGAATACCTGAAATTAGTTATATAAAAAATAGGCTCCGATCAGCATTTTGAGCGCTTTTCCAGGGCGCGGCACGATTGCGGACGAAACATTAGTATTCAGTTTTTCATAAAATGAAGTGAGGGCACGATTGCGGAATGTAAAAATAACGGCTGAACGCATCGTATTGTCAGCGACATTTTATACCCGTATACGTGACAGCCCGAAATTTTTTTTAGATAATCTCAATAATTTGTCTGAGTCACGAAGTTTCATATAAGTATCTGTCTGCATATCTTTGAGAACTTCAAGGGATATAAACAAAGAAGGATGATACTTTCTTAAGTCAGGCAATCGAACAAATATATACGAGCATTCCGCAATAATGCCATCGATTATTTTGCCTCCATCCGCAATCATGCCATCGTTTTCGTTACTTAAAAAATGTAGAAGAATTTAGAATGTAAATCAAAGTTTTTTTTTTGTGTAACTGATTTTAGATATTCTAAACTCTACAAAATTTCCGCAGAAAATGAAAATGACAAATTTCCGCAGACACATTTTAACATTTTCGTGCTTGGGAAACAGTTTGGGATGAGATGCAATGCAAAGTTTTCATGTAACTGATTTCAGGTATACTAAACTGTGCAGAACGGAAATGACGCATTTCCGCAGCAAAATTCTTATTTTCCGTTATTTAGAAAAGCTCCTAGAATATGTAAAACTAGATACTTTCCTTATAACCAATTTCAGGTAAACGAAACTTGAGCCATTAGCTCTTACTGTATTTGTTGTTTTTCAGTAGCATCAAGCCTCTTTGTAGAAATAAAGCTGATATTTTTCTGAAATTAAGAGAAAGCACATTGCGTAAACTTTAGTAAAAACAATAAGGTTAAGAATAGGAAAATAGGAAATCAGAGTAAAGAAAATTTATATGATCAAAAATCTTCATTATGAAACTTACCATTGTAATTTTAACTAACATTTTGGTATATCCTAATTATCTCAAAACAAAAATAAAATTTATCTAAATTTAAATTAATTTTGAAATATCTGTCAACTTCATTGACAATTAGTAGTACCAACATCAGGATTGTATCAAAAATCTCTAGGTTTCTCTCCAACAGGAGAAAGAAAAAGTGACAGGAGTCAAAAAAAAGGCAGACCATATTCTGGAACTTTTGGTTGTCTTTAGGGCATTTTTGCCGATTTTTCTTCGAAAAATGGGTCCATTCTAATTATTTTGGGTGACTTATTGTTTAAGTGTCCTATAGCTATGCTAGCTGAGTTAAAATTAGAATTTTAGTGGAAGAAACCCTTTTTTCATTCTAAGTCACATGTTCTTGACTCTTTGAAAAGGCCAATATATCATTGGTAACTCTCATTTTCATCATTCGCTCACAAATATTTATATTAAAACTAAAATTGTATAATTTACCTACCTTGGTTTCTCGAACTTTCTTCTATTGCTTGCTTTGTTCCTTGTAGGCCTTTTTTTTATTTGGTGTTTTGGTCCAATGGTCTTGTGTGCTGATGAAATTTAGCAGTAGCACAGTCACTCTGAAGCTTGCTCGCAGTCCCTAAGGAGTCATGTTTCAAGCTGTATGAAACTAGGCCTCCAAACCATATGTACATCCTCGATGCTGTTGTGAGATCCTCGACAGACTCTTCTACGTATCAAATATAATCAACTTCAACTGGAAGTCTTCTAATTGTCACTTCAACGGATGACACTATATCTTCTGCGGGTATGTCTTTTGGTGTAATGGCGAAGTTTTGATAGGACGGATTGTTCTGCTTCAGTAAGGATATTGGAAGATAAATTTGAAATTGTTCTGTGGCGGTTTTAGTGGTCTTCGGCTGTCTAGCAGTCCTTCGAACTTTTTCTGTTGCTTAATTGTAACTGCTTGATGTATCCTTTCTGCTTGCGCATTGGTAATGTTATCGAAAGTTCTAAATGTTTGATATTCAAGTATAAAAGCTAATTTCAAATGAATATTTAATAACTTACGAGCGTTTATCCTTACCAATGCCATACTGCTTGTATCCTTACCAATGCCATCTGTCTCCCCGGGTGGTCACCCATCCAAAAACTACAGAAAAAAAATACAAATAGCTAGAAACTGGTTTGTGGTATTTAGGTGTAGATTAACCCAGTTAGAAAAAACAATTAAAATTACCCTTTTTAAAAAAGTTCTGTTAATATAAAGTTTTGCAAAAATGACATGGTATAACACGGTTGTATAGGACAGTTGTGATGTAGTTATGAAGCTGTCTATTATACCTCAACTCTGTCACAAATGATTTAATTTTGAATATAAAAATCCAGCCTAACCCGTTATTAGTTGCAATGTTGTTGCATGTCGCATTACTGATTTTGGGAAGTTTGTAAGTGGAAACTAGTCCAAAGAACTCCAGCTTAATCATTGTTACCCGTTTTCTAAGTACTACTCAGATTTTTTTTCTGTTATTAAAGAATTCCCGTTAAAGGAGATAATCAACGTGCAATTTCTAATGATCAAAATATCGTCATTATAAATTTCAAAATCAAAATATAATCTAAAGTGGCGAATAATAACAATAACATTCCTCTCTAGTTCAGTCAGTAGAGGCAAAAACAGGGTATTATCGTAAAAGTTCGAATTTTTGTAATTAATAATCCTCTAGATCAAAATTCCTGATGATGAGGGGCTTTTTCTTTTGAAGGGGTGAAAACAACCCCTTGTGATAAAAAATTAAAATTTGGGCGTTCCTTTGATTAAGATGATAATTAAATATGTAGAATAAATATTATTCATATCCTGATATGTTAAAACGTTTTAACCCTTAACAACCACCCCTTATGACGAAATGAAAAAAAAATTTTAATAGTTTGATATGTGATAAATTAAAATCCTTTCAGGGTTTATTATGTAATTTATGATTTATGCTGCATTTCAACCCTTAAAAACTACCCCTTATGATTAAAAGGAAGCCCAATTTAAAATTGATAATTATATTATTAAAAGAGTGAATGCATTTTTCGGGGTATGTAACCCTATTTTATTAATTTTTTGATAATTTTTTGTAAATAGTATAAAATTTTAAATTAGTTTTTAAAAAAATTGTAGATGTCTTTTTATAATTAGGCTACTAAATGTTTTTTAAATTAATTGTAGATAGGAAAGGATAGCCTTCAATACCCAAAAAAAAATAAAGGAATGATCAATTTTTGAGAAAGCCTACTATGATAGGCAAAACGTTAAGTTAATTCCATTGTTTGATTTTGCAAATAAACCTATACGCAAGAAAGAAGTCCAGTTAATATATA